>CM076583.1:708368556-708724687 GCA_034641835.2 Pinus albicaulis | reverse complement strand
TCAGGATTTGATAAACAACGAGCTACTTCTCCCCCCGCAATAACTTATCCGAAAGCACTTTTCTGTGATCACCGCTTCCGCTCGGGAAGTTGCTCAGAGCTTAAGCTTGAAATCATATATATCAAAATAAAGTTTTATGACTACTTTATGTACATCATTCTTTGTAAAAATGTTGCATTTCTTTTTTTTTATGCTAAAGTATAAAAATTTCATACTATAGCATATTTTTCGAATTTCCAGATTTTTTGATTTTCGAAATAAAATATAAAAAAGGATATGCAGATAATGATCCACAACATCTGGCTCCACCTGGGGATAGTGTTTTTACCACGAAACACTAAGAACCTGCAGATTAGTGCCTTCACCTCGGGCATGGAGTCACACATTGCTTGATGGAAATGTACACTGATCACACCGGATATATACAATGATGAACAAACAACTGCTTAATGTTGAAAATAATGCTTGAGATATTGCCCATTCATAGGCATATCCAGCGCTTCTCCTTCAAGATTTTCTAGCACGAAAGTATTATTTCCTCTGACTTCATTAATTTTGAATGGGCCATACCACAAGGGATCAAATTTGTCGTGTTTCCCTTTGTCTTCCCTTCATGTATCCCATCTCAATACTAAGTCTCCCTTTTGAAACATGACTTGTTTGCTTTCTTGTCAAATATTGCCTTCATCTTCTGCTGATAAGTGAGCAAGTTGTCCCGAACTTGATTTCTGTTTTCACTTAGCTCCATCACATTGTTCATTCTTCTGATCATGGCATTTGGTTTTGCTTGAGCATCTTGGAGGAAAGAAATCACAGGTTTTACCAACTGTGTGGGAAACAATGCTTGAGTGCCGTATACGAGCTCATAAGGAGACTTGCCAGTAGACCTCCTAGTGGTCATCCTTGTTGCCCATAGAGCAAAAACTAACTTTGTATCCCAATTCTTATGATTTTCACTGATTGTCTTCTTCAAAATTTTTACCAATGTTTTGCTGGAAGATTCCGCCAATCCATTTCCCTGTGGATGATAAGCTGTAGAATGAGACACTATCACACTATAAGTCTGACAAAAATTAATAAATCTGAGTGAGCTGAAAACTTGGGCATTATCTGTCACAATCTTCACTGGACATCCAAACCTGCTAAAGATATTCTCCTCTAGAAACTTCATAACAACCAAATCATTTGCCTTCCTGGTGGGGATTGCCTCCACCCACTTTGTAAAGTAGTCTGTAGCAGTAAGTATCCACTTAAATTGCCCACTAGATGGTGGATTAATTTCCCCAATGAAATCCAATCCCCATTGTCTAAAAGGTTCTTCAACAAAAACAGGGAGAAGAGGTAATGGAGCTAGCTTTTTCTTTTCTAAAAATAATTGGCATTTCTGACAACTTTTGACTGTTTTATAAACATCAGCAAACACAGATGGCTAATAGAAACCTGATTTGAATATTTTATGAGCAGTTACCTTCCAGCTGTAATGACCTCCGCACAAGAATTCATGATATTCTTTGATCACTTTTGAAATTTCTTCCTCTGTCAGACATAACAACAACACACCAGCAGGGTCCTTCCAATATAATTTTTCTTCAATTATGACATAAGGCCGAGCCTTAAGTTTTAAAGTTCTATATTTAGCTCTATTTATTGAAGGGGGACAAGAAAGAAAGCATAAATAATGGACAATATCCTTATACCAATCTGAGCAGAGAAATTTATACTTAATTTCTGTCTTTGACTGATTATCATCTGTTTCTCCATCAACTTCCTCTACAGGGGCAAACAAATTGATTCCCAATGCTTGGAAATTAGACTCTGTCAATAATTTGGCCAATCCCAATCCTTTAACCAGTTTGGTTGGTTTTACATCCAAGTCATATTCTTGGATTTTAGCGATCCATTTTCCCCTTTTACCTTCCACATCGCTCTGTACTAGTACATCCTTTACAGCTGAATTGGGAACGTATGCTAAGATTTGAGAATGAAGGATATAAGTTCTGAAAGCTTTCAGTGCTTTCACCAAAGCGTATACTTGTTTCTCCAATATATTATATTTTAATTCTGCATCTCGGAGAACTTTACTAAAATATGCTACAGGCTGTTCATGCTTTTCTTCATTTCTCTGTAATAACACAGCAGCAATTGTTGAAGGAGATGCAAACGATAAAATTTGAAATGGCTTCAAATAATCTGGACTAATGAGAACAGGCGCTTCCTTTAAAGCTTCTTTAATCCTTTGGAAAGACTCTCTGGCTTCTTTGTCCCACTTCACTTCGACATCTTTTTTCAACATGTCTGTTATCTTCTTGACGATTTCTGCGTAATTGGGAACGAATCTTCTTAGAAATTTAATTTTTCCAAGAAATATCGGAATATCGTTTTTGCTTTGGGGCAGTGGGATAGACCGTATTGCTTCAACTCTTGCTGGATCAATCTTCACACCTTTCTTTGAAACAATATGGCCCAACAGTTTGCCTTCTTCTAGGGCAAACAGAGATTTTTTAGGATTCAACGACAATCCATACTTTCTACACTTCAGGAAAGAGTTCTGCAAATGTTGCAGGTGTTCTTCATCAGAATTTGAAAAAATTGTGACATCATCCAGATAAATAACTACAAACTGATCCCCAACAAATGAAATATCCATCGCTCTTTGGAATGTAGCTCCTGCATTCATTAGGCCAAAAGGCATCCCGGCGTACATGAATGTTCCCCGTGTAGTGAAAGCAGTTTTCTTTTTGACTTCTTTTCCTCTTACAGTTAGGTTCTACAAGCTTTGGCAAGGCTAGCAATACTCAAAAGATGAGACAACATAGAACCACTTTCAGACCTTAGGATCTAGCCCTCCTAGGTCCAGAGAGGGATCTCTCTATGATTATCAAAGGATATATGTCTTTGAAGTTCTCAATTGTGATTTTAGGCTAGTTATAGGCTCAAGGTTGTTTGTTTGATTGATTGAGTTTGGTTGTTGAGAATCAGGAAGGAAGGTTTCATCATAAGACAAGGATGGGTAAAGAAGGAAGCTAGGAAAGGATAGATAACTCAGGGAACATCAAGGCCATTGGGCAATGGAGTCAAGAAAGGATTTACTTATGTTCAATGTGTAAGCTTCAGTTGGGCTAGTCATCTAGAGCATTTGGATCTCAAAGACTGATTGGTGGGATGGAACATTAAGGGATGAGAATGAAGGATGGAGAACCATCTGATTCCGTCTATAGATCAGGCCAGAGGTCATTTAACTCCAGGACTGCTTGGAAAAAACCATAGGCAACACGAGGGATCTTGAAAAGGTTTATATGGAAGGGGTAGGTTATGAAGAGGCAGCGACAGGCTTTACACCTCCCAATGTTCCTAACCTCTTTCAATTAAATCTTAACAAAAACATCTGAACATTGATTCTATTAACTTGCACATCAGAGAGCAGGCAATAATCATCCACTACACTGGTTTAGTCAATTAAAAAACAATATTCAAATACACATATGAGCAGAAAACATTAAAGACTGAGAGAGCTGGGACATAAGGTACCTAACAAGGGTAAATCTTATGTCATGCGTTCAGATGCCAGTCAGAAGAACATGAAATGAAATGGAAGTAAACACAGAGAGGAGAAAAACATCACCAACTGCTGTAGATCAGGATCCAATGAAAACTGCTTATCATGTTAAACACAATACCAATCAGGTACATCTCTGCCCAAAGCTTTTACATTCAGCCTGAACACATCATATTTCTCAGCCTATCATACAATCATTACACAGAGAACTTGGCTCGGGACAAAAATGCTTGCAATTCACTGATAATGCATCAACAACCATTACAATGATATCCTTCTGTGCTTTATAGCAGAAGAGACACAGAGGACCGACTGAGGAGGTAGGTGAATTTTAAATGTTACATTTAAACGCATCAATGAATGCAGGGCCGAGGCCCATTCCGCTTGATATGCTGTATATTTAATCTTTGTCACCTTCCTTGTGAAAGAAAGATCTGCTCTGGATATGATTTGACCTTTTGGCTATAGTACTCCAGGTGATTTGAACAAAATGAAAGAAACTGCTCAGAGGTCTGCCTCATAGATGTTAGATTGTTTTGAACTATAGCTGGGACGAAAAACTCCTTCAGGGACACGGCGCATAATAAATACTGTATGGGAGACCTGTCCTTTATGGCAAAACATTCTGTTGATAAGAAAACCTTGATATTACCTCTTTTTGATGTTCAGGATCTCCAGATCGATCCTCGGGGTCTTCAAAATGATGCTTTGCCTCTTTAAACCTTTGTTTCAAAGCTCAAGATCTTCGTTGACATGCACTAATCCCCCTGCTCTGTACTGAAACTCCTTGTTGCTTCATTACTGCCTCTGTCGAGTTAGCTTGAGCTTTAAATGGCGCCGACATGATTTTCGGCGCTTGAACTCTGCTTTCCATTAATGTGAGTCCTGACGGCCCCATTCCTTGACTTTCCTGATGGTACTGGCTCATTAGATTTGATCCTGACTGCGCCGCTCGCCATTGAGGTAGTACATTGAACAGCGGCGGTCTCATCTCCTAGAAACTCTGCAACATAGCAAACTTGTGAAGAAAACAATGGACAGAGCAATGGATGCTGGGTGAACGAAATGGTGGTGCGGCGGTGGCGGAAACAACGCTATTATGATGAAAATGCAGTGGAGTGGTGGAATGTGCGGACAATAGGGTTTGGTAGAAATATGCAGCGCAGACCGTTGGATTCAGGCCTGGAGATGTAGATCGACGGCGGAGATTGACCGGCGTAACCATACATGAAACAAACAAAAAACAAACAAAATGCATGAAATGTGACGGAGACGAATGTAAGAGTGGGACCCAGCAGAGGCGGAGGGCGATTAGATCTGAGCCGTTAGATCCCAGATCCAATGGACGGTCAGGATTAAATCGGAGGATCGCAATTGGGGGGGGGGGGCAGGGGTGACACATTCAAAAGGTTTCGATTACGATCAGAGCGATGTTGCGATTGAGTGATGACCGTCGATCTGGGGGGAATGGACGGTCAGGATTAAATCGGGAGGGAAACGGAAGGACTTGCGATCAACGATCGAGCGGAGGGTGCGATTGGCACAGGACCGTTGATCTGCGGGAAGAATGGACAGCTGTGATTGAATCAGAGCATCGCAATCGAGGGTCGGACGAGATGGTTTGCAATTGCGATCGGAAGGGGACTTGCGATTGGCACAGGGCCGTTGGATCTATGGGATAGATCAACGTTCAAGATTAGATCGGAGGGAGAGTAGGATCGGAGGATCGGAGGTATGGGCTGCGATTGATCGGAGGGCACGATGTGAATGTTGCGATTGCGATCGGGCGGGGGGCTGCGATTAGCGCTCCGCTGTCAGATCTTGCGATAGATCGACGGCCCAAAACTCATCGCGGGACTTATGTGTTAAAACAATCGCATCGGGGGTTTTCGCTTTTACAAAGGATTTTGCCTCCCGTCGATAGTTCCGATTGCGATTAGCGCTTGGGACTTAAGCGCTTGGTCCCAGCGCACGGGCATGTGTGGGAAGTGGTTAAGGGGCTGGCGGAAAAGGGGCTAAGCCCTATAATAAGGTCGGAAATGGGTTTTTTTCCCATTTAAATGGATTTTAAGGGGTTTGAAGGGAAACGATAAGGGGATAAGGGGGAAAAGTGGCCAACAAAGGGCAGGGGGAAGAAATTAAAGGGGATTTTGGGGGAAATTGAAGGGTAAGAAGGGAAATAGGAGGGGAAGACAGGGGGATAAAATAGAAGCTAAGTGGGGGAAATGAGAGGGAAAAAGGGGCCTTTGGGCATTTCTTCACATAACAGAGAGGCTTTAAAAGGGGAATCGGCAGAGGGGATTTGATCAAAGGATAAGAGGCACATGGAGGCTTCAAGGAGACTGTGTTTTCAGAGGAAATGCATTCCTTGAAGACTCAACAATGATTTAGCCCCCTATTTTCTTGTCAAAAATTTCATAGGGGGGCTAACACTCCACAGCAACCTGATTATACCCTAAAAAACCATCCACCATAGATAATCTATAAGCCCCAGTGACTTTTTGTAAGACAAAATCCATTTTCGGCAAAGGATAATTATCCTTCAATGAAGCCCTGTTCAAGTTCCTGAAATCTACGCATAGTCTTATCTCTCCATTTTTCTTTCAGACTGGTACAAGATTGGAAACCCAATCTGAATATCTTAGGGGAAAAATTATTTTGGCCTGCAGCAATTTCCTCACCTCCTTTTCAATCGGAGCCAACAATAATGGATTGATTTGTCGAAGCTTCTGTTTATGCGGCTTGACTCCATCTTTTAGTGGGATTTTATGCTGTATGATACCCTTATCATACGTTTTCAAATCGTCATAGGACCAAGCAAATACATCTTTGAATTGTCTAAACAGATCTATGTACCTTTCTTTGTAGTCCTTCAAGATTCCTTTGAACAATTTGATCATTTTAGGCTCCTGTTGAGTCCCCAAGTTGCAATCTTCCACCTGTTCATCTTGGTTTGCTTTCTTTTGATTCACTGCAACGTCATTAGCACCAAACAGTATTTCGAGAGGCACCAAGCCTCTTGGCAAAACATTGTCTTTCAACTGAATAATCTCCTGACCACCAATATTTTTTTTAGAGTTTTACCGGCCCACTCATCTTCATCAGTTTCCAAATCAATCTGATGACCTTCAAAATCTTCAATCATCAACAAAAACTGCTTAATCTGTTCATCGTCCTCAAAGACCTGACAGTGTTTAATATTGTCTCGGATTGAAGGTCTATATCTCATCTCAATTTCATACCTTAGCCTTGGATTGATCGGAGGCTTGAACGTACTGGCTGCAACTGCCAAAGAATCAGCCATTCTATTCTCTTCCCTGGGAAAAAACTATAAGTTGAAGGCTTCAAAGTAATTTTCAATCAAATCCCAGACTTCATTGTGATATGCTCTTAACCGGGGATGTTTAGTTTGACATAAATTCTTAATTTGTCTTATAATTAATTCAGAATCCCCAAACACAGTCATGGACTGAATTCCCATTTGCTTAGTTGTCTGCAAACTAATAATTAATGCTTCATATTCTGCAACATTATTAGTGGACTCAAACTCCAATTTGAAAGAAAAAGGCACAATGTCACCTTCAGGAGAAACAAAAACGAAACCAGCTCCAGTACCTTCTTTGGAAAACGCACCATCAAAATAACACTTCCATAGCTTGTTCGAATGGAGCTCCTTATGTACAATTGCTGAAGGAAGCTGCCCTTGCGATTCTTCAGCAAATTCTGCATCTTCATGCAGCATGAAGCAAGAGAGGTCATCCTTCTCTTGGCCATAAATTGGTGAATTACTTGCATCTTTCTTGGTAGTAGTTTTTTGAAATCTAGTCTCTCTATACAACCTCCTTTCTTCACCATTGAAAATGGGAATGATAGCATATGTAAAATCTAGCTTCAAAACTCCTCCAAGCTTTGCCCCCCATGATCTAGATAGCAACATACCAAACCTAGTAGGAATATCTGCCACTACAACATCCATCATAATGCTTTTGGCTGGGATTTGAGCCAATGTAACAACCATATCCTTAATCAGACCCACACACTTTACTCTTTTTGAGTCAAATGAATAAAGATCTCGATATGGCTTAGTGATTTGCAAATTCAACTCTTTCATCACACACAATGGCATCAGATTGTGGGACGCACCAGAATCTAGCATGCAGTTATGTAGAACAAAATCATGTAATAGAAGTGATATATAAAAAGGAGGGACAGATGAATCTACCTCTTCAACATGAGGTCCAAATGTAACCACTGGTTTCTCTTCCTGCAGATTTACTATATCACCTACTTCATTAGACTGAGATAAATTGATAAACTCGGCAATCTCTTTCTTATAGCCAGGTGTTTTCATCAACTCAAGAAGAGGTACTTGAATCTTCACTTTCTCCAACTTTTTCGACAAACTGAAAGTTTGATTTGATTTTGTCAACTTTTCAGGTTCTTCTTGATCTTTCTTGGAATTTGAGTTTTGATTAGAAACAGTAACCACTTTCTCCAAAATATTAGAATCTCTAACTTTTGTTTGAGAAGCTTCTGCTTGCTGCTTTTCCTTCTCTTTTTCTTCGTCCATGGGCTTTTTCCCCTTATCTGTTTTCTTAGTTTGATCTTTCTGGAATGGAGTCGCCATTGGAGCAGGTGCTGCTTCTGATTTTTTTTCTTCATTATCTTGAGTCCTTAGTCTCTTTTTTGACCTCAAATCATACTTTTTATGCAACTCAGATTGCATGAAGTCTGTGAACTGTCTGCAGTAATCATCCATCTCTTCTTGATCAAATGAAAGATCATTTTCTTCTACTCCTTCTTCAGCTTCTTCTTCTGCTTCATCGTCCTCCATGTACACAGCAGAAATTTGAGCATCATCCTCTCTCTCATCATCATCATCTCAATGAACAAGATGGGGCTACTTCTATATACAAAGGTGCTAAGGATCTGAAATTGTGAGAACAAAGTATTTCTCATACAGAGATTGAATGTAGGGGCATTCACCAGATCTTTCACCTTTCAAAGAAAGGATAAATCCAGAGGCTACCTGGCCCTTCTACAGACTCTGCCTAAAGAAATAAAATGTAATCACTGAGATCCGATCAATGAAAGTATTTGTTTTAAGTGCAAATCATTAATTGATCCAGCTTTAATGTGTGAATAGGAAAGTATACATATTTTGCAAATGAAGTATAATGGTTTGAAGATGAACTAATAAGTTTTGTTCACTGTTTAAACCTTCTTGGGAAAAGTTTGCTTATAAAAATTTATTGTTTAAAGGAGAAGAATCTAAAAATATGCAGCAAAATTATACAGTATGACAGCAAATAATTTTTTAAGCGGTTCACCCCTCTCTTGGGCTACCTCCGCTGGGTCCAAAAGCCTCTAATTAGGCTTTTCCCTTTTTGATTAAATGCTCAAAATGTGAATACAACTATATAGAAGCCTCAAATGGAAAAATACACTGTAAATTAAGATTCAGAAGGCTCAAATCAGTATAAAATGACTAAACAAACACCTCCATTGGATGAAGATAGTCCAAAACATCTCTTCTTCCCTTAGGCCCTGGTGGCTCCACGACCAAAAATGCTGGTAAATTCTCTGTTAAAGCACCCTGATTGCTATGAAAACACTCCCAACAGCTTCAGAATGCTTTCTACACCCAAAATCAAAAAACATTTCGTCCAGAAAAGACTTTCCTAGCCAAAGTTATGGCTAACTAAAGTTTTCCCTTCAAAAGCTCCGCTAACTGTGGAGAACTGGAGTTAACTCTAGTTAAAAATGGCAATTGCACCAAATTTAGCAGGTGCGCTCCAAAATCATCGAACAGTTAAAATAAATTCTGGGGAAAATGTGGTCACATGCACCACTGAACTCGTCGCAAACAATGTTAAGTCAAACGGTTTTAAAAACCGTGGCAAACACCCGCCGTGACTTACGTTCATATGCAATGGTTACATAAATGTTTCATTATCCGCTCCGACGTTTTGAAATCCACTCCACTCATTTTGAATACCCCACGTGCTTTGACATGTCATCCAAACACATGTTTTGAAAACTTCAACCATACGTTTCATGGTAAACTTTTGTTACATGGGTTTAAAACTTTCAAAACATTACTTTGCCATTTGACTTATTATTTAATATATATGTGTAGTTTTAAAATTTAAATTTTAATAAGATTTAAATATAATTTAAAATTAATTAAAATATATATTAATTAATATAATATATGATTAATTTAAATCATATAAAATATAAAAAATTATATAATTTAATAATTTAAACCTTAATAAAAAATAAAAAATTTCCCACATAATATTAAAAAATTTTCTTTCAAAATTTGAAAGTTATTGGGCAATTTCAAAATGCAATATCTCCTCCATACGGTAACGGATTTCAGTGCCGTTCACGGTGTTGGGATCATATCACCGAGCTCTTTCCAGTCGATATGTTTCATAGAAATTCTGAGAAACTTCATTTTTGAGCATTTTTCTACAAGAGACTTGATCTCCTGATCACACCTCCCAAATGGGAAGCTTTTGCACCCTCAAAAGCTTTTTGATTACTGAAACTGATGATGTGGAGACTAATTCTCCACTCTTCTACCCTTGAATAACTGAAATCTACCCGATTTCATCAAATGAAGCTTTTGTGAAAATGACAATCTGTCTCTGGAATCAACTGATCGACCATTGCTAAGATTGACTGAGTCATGATGCAAATGATTAAAATTTGCAGAACAACAATTATAATCTGCAGAAAAAAAACTTTCTCTACATTGATCAAACTTCCAAAAAGACTTAAAATAACCTTCACCTTGCAAACTGTTCCCATGGTGAATTCTACCATTCTGAAACCAACTTTTACCCATGTTGAATTGTGTGTCCTTCTTGCTTGCACTGCTTTGCGTTGACACTTCATTCACTGAATTGGCTGACCCAAAAGTAATTTGTGCAACATAACATTATCTTCTTTCAAAGAAAAACTATTATCAAACTGAGACAAATCATTAGCAACATCATAAAAAGGCAAATGCTCAAAATCTGGTCATTTTAACATCAACAAAGTTAGACTTTGACTTGCATTAACCAGTCTTTTCAATTGACTTGCATGGAGTATAGAAGATTCTAGCTTCTTCTTGTGATCTCTCACAATGTACTCTTTACCATCTTTGAACAAGTGATACTTGTTTTCATGGAGATGAAAGATAGCCTTCCTGTCAAATAAGTAAGGACTTCCCAAAACAATACCTGAGATATCAAGCGACACCACATCAAGTTACACTGTGTCAATAAAGTGTGCAGTTATTGCAAAGCGCAATATGCACTTCCTTGAGACTTGCAAATTAGCATCCTTGCATATCCATCCAAGTGGATAAGGCTTTGGATGTGGAATGGTCTCAAGTTTCAGCTGCTTGACCAAATCTTCAGAAATAAGATTAGCTTGTGAGCCACTGTCAAATAGTGAGTCAATTTTGGTATGCTTGGAAATTACCCTCACATGGAAAAGCTCTATCCTCCTCTTTTCATCATGAGTATCTTTGTGACAATTCAAAGAGCTAGAACTAGGAATCGTGTCTTGCACCACTTCTTTCCCCTTAATGTTCTTCAAAACCATGCCTATGCTTTTTGTCTCATCTCCTGAGTCTGACCCTAAGTCTTGCTCAACTGTTGCAACCGTTTTCTCCTTTTCTTTGGTCTTGTTTTTGTTCTTGAATTTTTCTGGTTTTAGTTCAGGATGAAGCTTCCAGCAATGATCTTCATCGTGACTTGTCTTTTAATAGTTCTTGCAAAAGAACTTTCCTTTTTCCTTTCTTGAATTTGCAACTCTCTTTTTTCCTTTGATTTTAAAATTACTATCCTCATCAAAAGCATCAAAAGCATTCTTTCCTCTAGCTTCTAAATGTGTAGCCTGCACACAGACTTCATCTAAGCTAGTAGGATTGAACATTAGGATAGTATGTTTAAGGTAACTGTGCAAACCTCCTATGTATTTCAACAGGTTGTCTTGACTTTGTAAGTCTACTCCAAGTAGAAGTGCTCTCCTTCTAAACTCTTGGGTATAATCTTGGACATTTTGACCCTTAAGTTGCCTAAAATTTTGCCAATTCATGATTGCTTTCTGAATATGAGCAAGAGGATGAAACTGTTTCTTAATGGCTGTAATAAACTCATTCCAAGTTAGAGTTATCTTACCATGCTTTTTAATTTTCATCCTTGGTCTTGGCTTCCCCACCGCCTAGTCTTGGCTTCCCACCAAACCAAAGCTGCTCCATCCATTCTCAAAGAGGCTAATTGGATTTTTGTGTCATCATCATGCAATTTCTGAATTCTTAGATAGACTTCCAGCTGTCTAATCCATTTATCCAATTTTTCTGCATTCACATCACCATTAAACATCGGCAACTCAAACTTTACATCAAGCTTTAACAAAGGATTTTTAAGAGATGTTTGTGTTTTTTGTGACTGATTTTCAGAAGTTGAAGAGGATGATGTGGAGGATGAGGATGATGATGGAGATGGTGGATCACCATTTCCTCCATTCCCTTTTTTAGACTCATCTTTGTCTTTCTTTCCTCCAGAAGAATCTCCTTCTTCTCTTTGGTTTCTAGACCCTTCTCCAACAATCCTATCATTTCTATCCCGGTATAGGATCCTAACCATCTCAGTCAAGTCCAAGAAAGCTTTTCTAAAGACTCTTTCTTCTTCCTTGGGATCCATTTCCTCATGTACTTCTCCTTCTCTGGAAGACATGTTTGTGGCTGAATCTAAGGCTAATGAGGACAATGGAAGGTGGATGTAATGGCACCTAGCCTCCTTGGTTGAGGATTAACTCCCAGTTCTTCAACCAATCGACCTTTCCCCTCTTTGCAATTTCAAATTTCAGTAAGCATCAAATTTGCGGTATCAATAAAATTCTATTGCACAAATTTCACAAACTCTTAAACAAACCTTTGTGCTCCGATACCAACCTTCCGATCCGGGGAAATTGTGAGAAAAAAGTATTTCTCATACAGAGATTGATTGTAGGGGCATTTACCGGGTATTTCACCTTTCAAAGAAAGGATGAATCTGGAGGCTATTTGGCCCTTCTACAGACTCTGCCTAAAGAAATAAAATGTAATCACTGAGATCCGATCAATGAAAGTATTTTTTTTATATGCAAAGTATTCATTGATCCAACTTTAATGTGTGAATAGGCAAGTATACATATTCTGCAAATGAAGTATAATGGTTTGAAGATGAACAAATAAGTTTTGTTCACTGTTTAAACCTGCTTGGGAAAAGTTTGCTTGTAAAAATTTACTGTTTAAAGGAGCATAATCTGAAAATATGCAGCAAAATTATACAGTATGACAGCAAATAATTTTTTAAGCAGTTCACCCCTCTCTTGGGCTATCTCCGCTGGGTCCAAAAGCCTCTAATTAGGCTTTTCCCTCTTTGATTAAATGCTCAAAATGTGAATACAACTGTATAGAAGCCTCAAATGGAAAAATACACTAAAAATTAAGATTCATAAGTCTCAAATCAGTGTAAAATGACTAAACAAACACCTCCATTGGATGAAGATAGTCCAAAATAGCTCTTCTTTCCTTAGGCCCTGGTGGCTCCACGACCAAAAACTCTCGTAAATTCTCTGTTAGAGCGCCCTGATGGCTCTGAAAACACTCCCAACAGCTCTAGAATGCTTTCTACACCCAAAATAAAAAAAAAATTCGTATCAAAAGGACTTTCCTAGCCCAAGTTATGGCTAACTGAAGTTTGCCCTTCAAAAGCTCCGCTAACTGTGGAGAACTAGAGTTAACTCCAGTTAAAAATGGCAACTGTATCAAATTTGGCGGGCGCTCCAAATAAAACAGGCAATTAAATTTAATGCTGAGGGAATCGTGGTCACATGCACCACCGAACCCGCCGCAACAATGTTAAGTCAAACGGTTTTTGGAAACCGTGGCAAACATCCGCTGTGACTTACGTTCACATGCACCCGTTACATAAATGTTTCATTATCCGCTCCGATTTTGAAATCCACTCACTCATTTTGAATAATTCTAATGCGTGCTTTGACACATCATCCAAACATATGTTTAAAACTTCAACCATACGTTTCATGGTAAACTTTTGTTACGTGGGTTTTAAACTTTCAAAACATTACTTTGCCATTTGACTTATTATTTAATATATATGTGTAGTTTTAAAATTCAAATTTTAATAAGGTTTAAATCTAATTTAAAATTAATTAAAATATATATTAATTAATATAATATATGATTAATTTAAATCATATAAAATATAAAAAAATATATAATTTAATAATTTAAACCTTAATAAAAAATAAAAAATTTCCCACATAATATTAAAAAAATTTCTTTCAAAATTTGAAAGTTATTGGGCAATTTCAAAATGCAATATCTCCTCCATATGGTAACGGATTTCAGTGCCGTTCACGGCGTTGGGATCATATCACCGAGCTCTTTCCAGTCGATCTATTTCAGAGGAATTATGAGAAACTTCATTTTTGAGCATTTTTCTACAAGAGACTTGATCTCCTGATCAAAAGAGCAACACCTTCTTTAGCCAATTGGGATAAATCTAAAACAAAAGGGTTCAATGGAGGAGCACATCGAGGACTTCCAAAAAATTGAAATATATAAATAAACTACAGTCCACAGGAATACCATGATTGATGTCTTCATATGGACTTTAAAGGATAACATCCAACATGAGGTTTGCGTTTGGGAACCTGATTCATTGGAGAAGGCTTTCAGGTTGGCAAGAAAATTGAATGTAAAATTATGGCGACAAGAAAGCCTACCACTCACATATATAATAATGGAAGTGTTGTTACTCCTAGACCTTCACAACCTACAAGGTTGACACTACAAAAATTGGAAAGAAAAAGATCAAAATGGATTTGTTGCAATTTTGATAGAAAATACACTAAAGGTCATAAGTGTGCTGAGAAAAAATTATTTTACATAGATTGTGAAAAGGATGAAGAAAATGAAGAATAAACTTCAAAAAGTAGAGGATATACACCCGAGAAGAAACCCTAGAAGACGAAGAAAATGAGTCCGACCATATCATTTATCTATTGCTAGAATTACCATTCCTCAAACTCTCAAGACAGTAGGACATATCAAGAAGAAAAAGGAAGTCAGTTAAGGATTGATTTGGGTAGTACCCATAATTTTATTCATTGTAAGGTAGCCAATGAATTGAATTTTTTCCTATACCTAGCACTAGAATTTCAAGTGATGGTTTCAAATGGAGGAACTATAAATTGCTCTAGAAAATTCCATAATATCAAGCTAGTGATGGGGGAATATGCATTGAATAGTCCAATGCTTTCTATTGGAACAGGGTCTCCTACGAGCTACGAAACTGGTTCGATTTTGTATATTTTTTATTATATTTAGTCTAGCGCAGGGGTTTTGGGGTGGGTCAAAGCCCCGAAAGCATTGTAATGAGTCAAAGGTTAAACCTGGGGTCCGAAAACCATGGTTTGTGGACCATAGGAAAGTTTAAGTTAAATTGGTATAAATAGAGAAACAATTTGAATTGTAAGGGAGAGAAATGAAGAGATATCGCCTGCAAATTGTGGTTTTAAAAATCTATTTGGGTTTTTGGGGAAGGACTCCCCGCTCATTGTGTGCATCGAGATCCAAAGTCCTATTGTGTGTGGACCCTCCCGCTCGTGTGCGCAGTCGATGGGTATTGTAAGAAGGAATTGATGAATTTATGAATAAGAAAGGCTATAGAGAACCTTTAGGCATTAATGAATAGCTGCGCAGCGCGGCTCGATTCGACCTCCAGGACCAAGGATGTACACAAACTATACAGGTATAAAAAACCCACTGGTAGAGAAATGCGGCTGACTGCGCAGATTGGTGACTATGAGATGGATCAAGTTATCTTGGACCTCAGATCAGATGCGAACGTGTTACCTAAGCAAACATGGCAGTGAATGGTAGAACCTAAATTGGAATGGTCCACCATCTATCTGCGCATGGAAAATCACCAAAAGATCATCTCTCTGGGAAGGCTGCCAAAAGTCATGGTAGATATCGCAGGAGTAAAGGTCCAAACTGACATTGAGGTAATAGAAATCGTGGAAGATGCGGATCCCTACCCTGCACTCCTGGGGCTGGACTGGGCTATAGATATGGGGGGTGTCATCACTCTCAAAAAGTGTAGCATGGTGTTTGAAAATAATGATACGCGAGTAATAGTACCACTGGATCCCGCGGAAGGTGCGCGGTATACTGAGCCAACGCGCGATGAGGAGGAAGTAGATCACATTTACAAGTTGACTATTCAGGACAAGGATTGGATTAACCCCACGACGGAAGGAGTGCTCTGCTGGGAAAAAGACAATGAATTCTCTTCCAACTCTGATGGGGAACTGGAGAATTGGCAAGGCCGATTGCATGAGGTTTCGGGGCGACGATGTCTTCGGGTCACAAGGAACTTTCGCTGCATCTCCGCCGAGGTAAGAGACCTGCCCTACTTTGGGGACTAGGGTGACATTAAGGAATTTTTACGAGCATTCGAAGTAGAAGTTCCCAAGGGATGCAGGCTAGGGGCCCTTTAGCTAGCCTTGCGCGGAGCGCTTGCGTGTTGGTGGGATACGCATGGGAAGGTATTCCGCAATTGGGAGGAATGTTGGGATAAGATGATCCTGCGATTTAGAGTCCCAACTGGAAGACGGATTCAGAAGTTCCTTGGGTTAGAAGACTCACGCAGATATTTTCTTGCATGGGAAACACAATGGGGTGACAGAACCCCAAACGAACGGGTTCACTTGTTTATCCATGACCTAGGACTATGTTCAGCTGCATGGTATCTAGATGTAGAGCAGCATCAGTGCACATGCCATTGGGAGAATTTGCGGGATGAGTTTCTACAGACATTTAGGGTGGAAGATGGCACAGCGGCGCTCGACGCAGCTTTGCAGCACACGAACGCCTTAACTGAGGGAAGATCACACCTGGTCATCGCACCCGGATCAAGGGGAACGTCGGTACCACACACGGTTGAACACTGGAGCCTTAGCCCAACAGAAGGAAACACTGATCCCCACACTATCCCAACCGCGGCACTGGACGAGATGCGTATGGTGGCCAAGTTGCTGGAGTGGTACCTGAATCGCATTACAACACACCTGGCATTAGCTTTAATTCGGGGTACGCGAGCAGCACAGAGGCATCATCCAACGTCGGTAAATCCGTGGGAAAGCCCTCAGGTGCGAATAATGACCGTCAGAATGCTGCACTTTGGTAAAAAGGGAACCTTACTGTTATGAAAAATAGGCGGCTGGCAATCAATGTGGAAATTTATGGCGAGTTGTTACCGGTTGCTTGATGGTAAGTTTCAAGTTAGATTTACTTTATCGTTGGATAGCCCTGGACAGTATAAGGACAACAGGATAACTCCGCTCAGGGCTCCATATTGTCTCTATAATCTGCCTCTGTTATTATACTGCTTGATTGTCTGGATCTTTAGCGTTTGGGTCTTACCCCATCAACCCACTTCCGCTGTCTGCGAGTTTCCAAATTGGGAAGCATATCCTTTTGTTGCTATGGCAGCCCTTAACCTACCGAACGCTTCGGTACCTACCAGTCCAGCGCCTGTAGACATTGTGTTGAGAGGGTCTGGGGATGCCGAGATTGATAAGATGATTGCCCTCTAGCTCCCTGCAGGGAAAATTGACTTTGAACCTGTGCAGAATGGCGCCAAAGCTACACAACGGGAGTTCCCGACCTTTACAACCCTGGGATGATCGCAGGCCCTAGCAAGACAACCTCGGAAGATGCCACGAAGGATGGTACGCAATTTCCACAGTTCGCTATTAGAACTGACGCAGTCGAGTCGCAGCTAGTCCTGCGCACAAAAGGGACGACTAACAGGGATACTCCATCCTCGTGGGGGACGAAGCAATATAGGGATACGCTGTGACTTCTCCGCAGTTCCAGAATACCTGCTAGCGAAAGCCATATTTGTTCGCTACCTCGCACTATCTTGGTCGGTGACCACCTCTCAATAGTTTTGGAACTACAAGTAGACTTGGTGCAGCTGCCCCACGAGGCGTTACAGGATTTACACATAGCCATTCTGCAAGAGATCCATAATTGCGATCGGACCGCGCAGCAGCAGCTCGAAACTTTGGGTCACCAGCTCGACACAGAGCTCCCTGATGAAATCCCAGCATCAGCTCCATCCTAGGCTACCATAGAAGGCTTGGTTGCAGCACTCAAGGCATCCCAAACCGAAGTCCAAACCCTCAATACCCGAATGGCCTGAAAATTCACCGAGTGTCAGGCCCAAGCACAACCTACCATACCCTCGGAGGTACGGGCACAACAGGTTGCGTTGATAATAGAAGCAACAGATATTATTAAAGGATAGATTACTCTGGGTACTCAGTTGCTCGAGGTGGCCATGAAGCTCTGGAGCAGTCCAGTTCAATCCGATGCTTCAGCATGTCAAGGAGGACTTACGACAGAAGGAAGCTGCTTTCGATAAGATCGAAGCTACCTTGCCCTCCATCATCCCTACGCAGCGTTTGGCACTCTTGAAAACTAGCAATGCCTTCTGTTGCATAGATTGCGGATCTCTAATGCACCAATCATGTCACTCAAGCACTTAAATCCATGGGGCGATGCTAATCCATGGGGCGATGCCGCCTTCCATATATCTCGTGGTGCTCATGATGCCATCGCACGACTCAAATATTGAGAAAGTCATTACAACTCCTAAGGTTTCGCTCCTGAAGCTTGTCGATATTGCACAAAGTGTTGTTGCCCAAAGTCAGGAAGTGTTACCTCCACTAATCGTCGCCTTGAATACATTACGTGTGCAGATAGAGACTGCACCACCACAGTGACTCGGGACAAGTCACAAGATTGTGTTGGGGGACTGTTGGAATAGGGTCTTCTACAAGCTGCGAAACTGGTCCGATTTTGTATAGTTTTGATTATATTTAGTCTAGTGCAGGGGTTTTGGGGTGGTTCAAAACCCCAAAAGCATTGTAATGGGCAAAAGGGTAAACCTAGGGTCCGAAAACCACGGTTTGCAGACCATAGGAAAGTTTAAGCTAGATTTTTATAAATAGAGGAACATTTTGAATTGTAAGGTAGAGAAAATGAGGAGATATTGATGTGAATTGTGGTTTAGGAAATCTGTTTGGGTGTTTGGGGAAGGACTCCTGCTGGCTGTGTGCGCGGAGATCTAGAGTCCTGCTGTGTGCGTAGGTTGGGATGGGTATTGTAAGAGGGAATTGAAGAATTGAGGAATAAGAAAGGCTGTTGAGAACTAAATCTATGTGTACTGTTTATACGAATCATTGGTAATTCCTGTATTATGCGTATTCTATATTTAGCCATGAAAGTTCTATGTAAGTGTTTTACTGCATCTAGATCTGTTTTGTTATGTTTTATGCAATATTGAGCTATTGTCTTGGAAGTATATGATTGTTGAGCACCATAGCATAATTGACCATGCGCACGTGGATGCGAAAAGAGACCTATTAGCCCTGATCGGGAAGATCTGGACATCTCGAGGCGTACGCCCGCTTGCCTTACCTATCCTTTCTTAGGGTGTGGAAACCTCGTCTCCAAACACCCACCCATACTACTGTGAGTCTTTAATCTCGCGTAAGTAGGTCACCGCCAGCTTTATATAGTGGTTTGTTGGAAAACCTTGAACTCCAAACCTCGGCTCAGCCCCTCCAGCCAACATTGTCCATCCCAATGGGAGGTTATGATGTTGTACTAGAGCAATCTACAATGGTTACAATCTGGGACGGTAAGCTTTAATTTTCAAGAACTTTTCTTGAAATTCTTTATGGAAGGAAACTAGAAATCAAATTACTAGTATCGCAGTAAGCCAGAAAGATAACACCCTAATGTAATGACAAAGCTTCTAAAGAAAGAAGAACGGCGTAATCGCACAATTATGCTCACTAGGAAATTCAACATCAAAATCATCTATTTCTCCAGATCTCCAGAAAGTATGGGACAATCATTCCAAGATGTTTGAAACTCCCAAAGGACTCCCACCTATTCGTGATCATTATCATGCTATTAATTTCTTTCCAGAAAGAGTTCCTCTAAACATTAGGCCTTACAAAGATCCTTATGTCCAAAAGAGAGAAATTTAACGTATGATTGCAGAAATGTTAGAGGATGGTATAGTTTAACTGAGTCAAAGTTCTTTCTCTGCTCCAATAGTATTGGTGCACAAGAAGGATGGATCATGGCACATGTGTCTGTATTATAGGGAGCTCAATAAGCTCAATATTAAAGATATATTCCTCATTCCTATGATTGATGAATTATTGGATGAATTACATGGAGCAATTTATTTTACCAAGTTGGATCTTTTTGTTCAAGATATCATTAAATTAGAATGAAGACTTAAGGAGCACCCAAAGCAAAGATTTCGAACTCATGAGGGTCATTATGAATTTTTGGTCATGCCTTTTGGCCTTACCAATGCACCTTCTACCTTTCAAGGGTTGATGAATTCCATTTTCAAACCATTCCTTAGAAAATTTGTGCTAGTATTTTTTTATGATATACTAATCTACAACAGTTCTTGGAAGGATCATGTTCTACATGTTGACAGGGTGCTCAAACTATTGGAGGAGAAATAATTATATGCAAAAACATCTAAATGTTTCTTTGGAGTATAAGAGGTGGAATATCTGGGTCATATTGTATCTCACGAGGGTGTTAAGGTAGACACTAACAAAATTAAGGCCATTAAGGAATGGAAAGTATCCACAACCATAAAGCAGTTGCAAGGATTTATCGGGTTAACAGGGTATTATCGCAATTTTTTTAAGAATTATGGGAGAATAGAAGCACCTCTAACAACATTATTGAAGAAAGATGAATTTTCATGGACTCTTGAAGCAACTAGGCCTTTGAACATCTTAAAGAGGCAATGTTCCTAAGACTAGTATTACTTTCACGCCGTACATCACAAAAACCTTTATTGTGGAATGTGATGCCTTACGAAATGGAATTGGTGCTATTTTAATGCAAGAAGGAAGACCCATTTCTTTTGAAAGTCGTCCAATCAAAGGAAAGTATTTACAGAAACCTATTTATGAGAAGGAAATGTTAGCAATACTGCATGCACTAAAGAAATGGAGAACTTACCTAATGGGAAGACACTGCAAGGTAAAAAATGATCATGATAGTCTTAAACACTTTTTGGAACAAAGAATATCTTCAAAAGAGTTAAATAAAATGGGTCACAAATATGTTGGGTTATGAATTTGAAATAATCTACAAAAAAGGAAAGCTTAATGTTGTTGCAGATGCACTCTCAAGAAAGGATGAAGAGGTGGAAGCATTGCTTTGTACCATTTCTATTATCCAACCAGTTTGGATAACTGAAGAAAGAGATGAATTGAAGAAGGACAAATATGTATGGACACTCATCCAAAAGTTACAGCAAGATCCTAGTACATCTGATACATTTAGTTTGAAAAATGATTCCTTATGGTACAAAGATCGCTTATATATTTGTAAGAATTCCCATCTAAAACAAAAGATTTTTTTGGAATTGCACACTTCTCCTTTAGGAGGACACTCGGGATTTTTAAAAACTTACCACAGGGTGAAGAAAGATTTTTTTTGGGATGGCCTTAAATCTTATATTCCAAAATTTTGTGGCAGAATGTTTGGTTTTCCAATAGAATAAAGTTGAGACAATTAAGACCCCAGGTCTTGTACAACCTTTATCCATTCTAAGTCAACGTTGGGAGAATATTCCAATGGATTTTATCACAGGTTTACCTAATTCTGAAGGAAAGAGTGTCATCATGGTGGTAGTTGATAAACTTACCAAGTGTGCACACTTTTGTGCATTATCTCATCCATTTAAAGTAAATACAATTGCTACTGCATTTATGGAAACAATTAAAAAGCTACATGGAAACCTAAAGATTATTGTAAGCGACAGAGATCCCATTTTTATAGGAAATTTTTGGACGGAATTATTTTCTTTTTTGGGTACTCAACTAGCTCATATCTCATCTTATCATCCTCAATCTGATGGTCAAATAGAGATAGTGAATAAATGTTTGGAAGGCTATCTTTTTTGTTTTGTATCTGATAAGCAAGCAAAATGGGTCAAGTGGTTACCTCTCGCTGAATGGTGGTATAACACTTCCTTCCATACTGCAAAAAAATGACCCCATTTATGGCACTTTATGGATATCATCCACCATCCATCACATCTTCTTTAAGGGAAAATTCTAGGGTTCAAGTAGTGGAGGATCACATTGTGCATCAACAAGAAGTTCTCGAACTCTTAAAGGATAACATAAATTTGGCACAAAATCGAATGAAACAACAAGCAGATCAACATCGCAGTGAGAGAATTTTTGATGTGGGAGACTGGGTGTGTTTACGGCTACAACTATACAAACAAATGTCCCTCAAGCAAGCTAAGAAGGATAATAAATTATCGCCAAATTAGTATGGTCCTTACAAGGTTTTGCAAAATATTTGTACTATGGCATACAAATTGGAGCTTCCTACTTCTTCGTGAGTGCATCTAGTTTTCCATGTTTCATGCTTAAAAAAGGTTATAGGGGACAAACTTTCATTTCAAACAATATTGCCAGAACTTGATGAGGAAGGAAAAACCATATTGGAACCTGAAGTAGTCACGGAAACAAGAACTGACAACTACGAAATCGATCAATTTTAGAGTATCTCATCAAATGGAAGAACTTACCCACTAAAGATTCTACATGGGAGGATGAGAATTTTATACAAAAGCACCTAGAGCTACTCAAGCATTGAGGACAACACTTTTTTGAAGGAGAGGGGCATCTTAGGTCCCTATATTACTAGTATATTCCCTTATTGTTGTTAGTGTAACCCCTTATTGTTATTATTATACCCTTGTAACCCCCATATTGTTATTATTGTGCCCTTAAATTATTATTGTTAGGTCGGCTAGGACTACATTGTGGCCCACTAGGATTACATTATGGCCCCATGGAATCCTATATATAGA
The DNA here is from genome assembly GCA_034641835.2 of Pinus albicaulis. Lineage (NCBI taxonomy): Eukaryota > Viridiplantae > Streptophyta > Pinopsida > Pinales > Pinaceae > Pinus > Pinus albicaulis. The sequence continues at coordinate 708,702,109 of CM076583.1, read as the reverse complement.
ATGGAGGTTTTGTAAATTGTATCATCCAAGAATTGTTCATTTATGTAATGTGTTGGAGGTCGTCCCTCGAAGTGGCTTATTTCTAAGGCGTTGATATCTATTTTCTTCTTTTGGAGCCGGTTTCACAACAAGGATAGCCATATATGACATATGTTCTTTGTGATAGATCATCAACGCTGTCACTATGGAGGATAGATCCATATTGAAAATCCCAATTGTTGGTGGATTATTCCAAGGATCTTTCTACTTGTATGATATTGGATGACCAGTTGCATGAGGAGGGATATTCAGTCAGAGATGAGGTCATTTACTATCATGGTAGGATCTTCTTATCTAGATCTTCCAAGCTTAAGGGGAAGTTACTACAAGCATCTCATGAAGATTTCCTTTTCAGCCACACTTATTCTATGAGAGCATACCACACCATCATGGAGGGGTACACTTGGGAAGGCTTTGAGGAGGAGATATATCAGCATTTGAGGAGATTCATGGATCATGTGGAAATGGAGGAGATACATAACTCTTTGGGGGAGTTAAAACGACCACCTCTTTTCTCTTTAAGAATGAGAGGAGATTTATCTATTAGCCACTCCATTAGCATGAGAAAAGCATATGGTAAGGATATTGTTTGGTTTCATAGTGATTTATATGATGAATATATGCATTCCTTAACCATGTATGTGCAAGAAATTGCTTCAAGAAGGAGCATTCTTCCTTCTAGACTTCATGGTCTATTTGAGACCATAAGAAACATTGATGATGGCCACTCCCTATGAGGTATTGGGGAGATGATATCTTATGTAGGACATGCTCAATTTGCACCATACATCATACACTTTCTCCAAACTTGTGAGGAGATTGGGGCAGCAAGAAAGTGGTTGGGAAGCCACTCAGCATGTCCTTTTTTGATGCAGTTGAGAGTAAAACTATGCTGGTTGCATTTGAGGGACCATTTTCCTTCTTCCTTGTTACGTATGGTAGCTAGTATGATTCTCATTATGGTTCCCTATGTTGATGTTGTTCTTATGCTTGTGGGGAGCATGTTGGGAGGAGAGACACATTGGTTGGATGTGTCCATGGGGAATGAAAATTCCCACACCTTTTATGCTCCACGCATCAATAGGAGTATGGGAGATGGCTTGCCATGTTATGTTTGGCATTGTGATGTGACCACTTGGGAAAATTTTGGTACCTTCCAGCACTACATGAAACCTTCAATATTCCTCTCATTTGGATGCCATATGGTGATGATTTCCTATTCATCATATATGGGATGGTTTGGGCCAGCATGATTCATGACATTGGAGAGAAGATATTTGGAGATCCAGTCTTCTTCTTGCCACTTGAAGGAAACATTATTGCAGCCCAAGATCAACAAATACTCTACAATTATCATAAGTGGAGAGAGGGACAACGTGGGGTAGGCTATTTTTTCTACCATGTTCAGTTATTCAGCCCACCTAAAGGATAATTTCCATGAGTTACCATTTTTGAGGGTGGCTCATTTTGTATGGATGATAGCTTAGGGATGGGAGTTTCATATGGGGATGATGGTTCCCACTATATTTCAGATTCCATGCCCCAAAGAGACCTCTAGACAACACATTTTTTCCTCCATGGATGTTTTACTTTTACATGATGATAGCTATTTTGGATGCTCACCAAAAGCTAGCTTGCATGCTTGGGAGGGGAAACTTGGAGATGTATTGATGAGACAACATCTTGTTCCTTGGAGGATTTTATCATATGAGGATGCTAAAAGAGGAGAAGAGGAGGATCTTCAGTTCTATCCTTGCAGTTTCTTGAGGACAAGCAACATTTGGGAGGGGAGGACTGTAATATTCCTAAATTAGCATGCAGCTAATAGGAATATTAATTTTTTCTTTTGACACCTAGTAGATGAATAAATGGGTAAGGAGGCCCATACATTTCTAAAATAGGAATAAAATCCATTATGATGTGAAAAGGGATCATAATAATAGTTGGATCTTACACCCTCATGTGTGAACAGGGGAAATTACTTGTGGACAAGGTCAATTTTGACCAAGTCAACAGCGCTGGAATGAATGGTGGATATTATCTATGGAGACAATGCAGTGATAGTGGGAGGAAGATTCCTTGGTAGAGGAAGCCCTAATGAGTGGTACCCAAGGTAAGAAGGCTCACACTTATTTATAAGGAGGGAAAGGCATCCATAGGAAGGCATGTTATTGATTATTGATTTTATGGTCTGCATGACTATTGTGCATTCTTTAGCTGTTTAGTTGAGATTTTTGTGCTGCTTAGCACAAGGTATTCATGTTTAGGAATTCCATATCCTTTCTTGAGAGGCCTCTTGGGGGAGCTTTTCACTTCTTTTCTCCACATTCAGGCTTGAGGCCAAGCTACCTCCTTCATCTACAGCGCAATTTCTGTTTAGAGCTGGGTTGTGTTGCAGGGTGTTGCAATGGAGGGTTGATAACACCACTTTCGGAGCTAGTTTTTTAAGAGGAGGAAGAATTCTTCCCTTTGGAATATCAATGAGGAATATTTTGGAGAATATTTCACATCTTAGCACTTGGCCAACACATTTCCCATCACCTAAAATGTAGTATCTCTCCTTGACTTTGTTATTTCAGTGAGAATTTTTCAGTGAGAAGTTTCATTTCTTGATTGGAGGGTGAGATCTTCAATGATTGGATCAGCCTTTCACTGGAAGGATATTTTGGAGGAGGTATATTCATCACATGTATCACCTTTAGCCATCGCCATCCAAATATTGAGTTGCAGCTGCTATTCAGTCCTAGGGCTGCATTCCGACATTTTTCACTTTTACATATTTCAGGAAATCCTTTCCGAATTGTCTTGAAATTTTGTTTGGGAGTTTAGATATTTACTCCTGGCATTGTATGAACCATATAGTTTTAGATATATGTATTGACACTTTCCAACAGCAGTTCTACTTAATAAAATTGTGTTTTCATAGCATTGGGCATTATTTGTGTAGCAGTATTCTTCATATTTCATGTACATGTTCTCTTGAGGCTTGTGTTGCCTAACTTGAGTGATTATTTCCTCAAGATATTGTATACATTTGCTGCTATAACATTAATATGATGGCTATATGTTCTTCTCACATTTTATGAGTTGATTTATCACTGCTATTTCCAGTTTTATGTCTTGTATTGCTGCTATTTCCATTTTGGAATATTACATTAACCCTTTGTACATTCTGCGTAGGTGTCTGTTGTTTTTCCTGCATTTTCGCTATCAGATTGGACAATATTCAATCACATGGTCCAGTTGTTGAAAATATCGGCAAGATTGTCTTGATATTCCCTTACAAAGTGCCCTATTTCTCTACAGTTATAACAGATCAATTGTCCTCTTCCCCGACCTGTGCCTCCACCCCTTCCCCCTCCCCTGCCCCTAGCTGGGGGGCCTCCTCTGCTTGAGGGAGATAGTGGTGAAGAAGGGTCAGCCTGTACCCTGTATAGGTTCCTCAATCTATCATCAAGTCATAGGTCCAGAAATTATGCTCTTAATTCCCCACAGAGGAGCACAATTGACACCATTTACTGCTTTAATTCTAGAACGTAAGCACCAAGGTGGGGACAATGGTTAGTATCATGTAGCCCAACAACATGATAATCAACACACCATAACATCAGGCTACTTGACCCCGTAGCCTCCTTAGGGCATAGTGGACTGGGACCCCCATCTAGCATGTCATTTTCTAGCAGAGGACACTGATCCTTGGTATGGCCGGACAGCCTACATCTTATGCACCATATGTCTAGACTAGCCTCTTTCCCTCGTTCTTTTCGCAGATTCTGTATTTCTGTGTGCATTTCCTCCAACTGTCCCTATATCTGTTGCACCCCAAATTGAGCATCATCCCTCAGCGCAGCCTCTAGCTTCATAGAAATCTCCAAAGCCTTCTCTTGTGTTGCAATTGATTGATGGCCCATAGGTTCGCGCAGGTGTTGTAGCAGCATAACGATAAACCATTCCTTGTGCTGCCCATCATCATATTGAAATTCCCCATCTCTGATAACCTTTTTCAACTGTTGATCAGCTTCCCATACTAATCCATTGGTTCCTTGTCTAAATTATTTCATGTTGACCACTATCTAAGAGTATGACTTAGGCTTCCGGAATTGTTGTTTTAACACTATCTTAATCTCTAGAATAGATGGATATACGTGTTGTCCTACGTACCCCATATACCAATCCAAGGCCCTTCCTTCAAAGCTAAGCAATAGGTGTGCCCTCTTTACAGCGTCGAAAGCCACGTTTTGTGTAGCCCATATTGATTCTGCGACAAACCAAAATCGATCCATATCTTCATCCCCTACACCCTTGAAGGTCGGTAGCTTCAGGTGTGAGGCCATATCGTCTTCTGGCGGAGGTGGAGGTATGGGTGATTTCTTACCCCTACGCTAACTTGAAGGTGGTATAGCTGGAGGGCTATGTGCAACCGATTCTCTTAATGGATTCTCTTGATTATTTCAATAGTATTTACCACTTCATGTTGTTCTCTCACTCATATCAGGGGTCATTCACTCGGTGTGGCTGCATAGAATGCCCTTTTCGCATAGTAGTATTTTGATCAACAAAGGCAATGTTTTTAGGAACTTACCGTAGAAACCCTTGAAGAACCTCTACTCTAATTCTGATTAGGATATGAACTAATCTATTACAAATTCTGCCACAAATCCTCCCAACACGCTATCCACCCAATGATCTACCGTACAGGTGATGGTATTGTCAGTCCTTTCCAACTGTTGGATCAACTCTGGAGTCCACTGCGTCACCCGCTCATCCTTCCAACACATTTGGAAATCTATGAGCCTTGCCAACCACTCCTGAAGCTCGTGCGCAAAGGTTACAAAGAAAATTTCATATACTTCGGTGAAGACATGCTTATTCTTCCACTTCTCAGCCGGAAATTTCGTGCTGCGATTCTCCTTTACAACAAATTCTTGAATCTATCTTTCGAACCACTCTTCACTTTCCACCCTCTCAATTCTCCAATGACCTCATGGCATTATCCTATCTCTCTCTCAAAATTCTCCCGGTCCCAACAACAGAACTATTTCTTGGATCGAGGGGTCCTGACCCAGGTTCGAAGGTTAAGGTTTGCCAACGAACCCCTATACTACTGGCCCTTTCGGCAATGAACTACTTGCACAGGCCAAGGTCTCACCCGAAGCAATATGGAAGGGTGTTGGAACCAAGTTTTTGCACCTTGAGAGAAGGTAGGTAAGTTGAGGTAGATTTGTTTCGTAGCTTATCGAATTCACACAGAGTAAGTCTATTCGCAGGCTTTTATTAGTATAGTCAATTATTAACCATAACAGAGCTATTACCATTCACATATCTAATTAATAACTTCGCATCCACGTGCATATCAACAATTACTAGCACATAATATCATAAACGCAGCTACAGATGCATTCGCAGCTCAAACAGATACCATCACAGAGCATTTATAGATATACTGATGCAAAGAAACAGATATATTCGCAGCTAAATAACCATTACAGATATGCTTCAGTAGTAAACATCTCCGATCCAGATAACACATAGATGCTTTAACAATACTTCACATTTATTAACATTCAGATCCACTTACAACCAATACCAGCCCGTGCACACAGCCCAGCGGGGTCAGCACACAGCAGGACTGAGGATCTCCACGCACACAGCCAGTAGGAGTCCTTACCCAAAAAGACCCAAAAAATATCTAACAGTTCGCACATAGTATCAATCTTAATTCATGCCTACTTCTAGACTCAAACTATTCATCTATTTATATCGATACAGCCTACGTTATCCTGTGGTCCGCAAACCATGGTTTGCAGACTCTAGGTCTACCCTTTGACCCATTACAATGCATTCGGGGCTTTGACCCGCCCCAAAACCCCTACATTAGACTACTTAATACAAAAATATACAAAAATATACAAAATTCACAACTTAGGGAGCCCCGTTCCAACAAAAGGGGTAACTAGGCAAAAGTGTTTACTAAGTAACTGTGAACTACAATATACCACCTCAGTGAACCAAGGATTTATGTATGGGCAGGAAATATCCTTGAATGTTTTTTTTCGGTGTATCACAGTGTACAAGGCGTGGACTTTCAAAATATACCCTAAGGTACTTGGAAGCAGAATGAGTGGTAGTGCTATTGAAGGTGTAATCGTATGATGGGATAATTCCCATATACTTTTCATGCATGGAGCACCATCCAATATACCGGAAGGTATGCGGAGAACGGTCTGGTACACTTACATACTTGGAACGAAATATCGCCCCCAGAATTCAATGCTGGAAAAAATGATATCTCCTACGCCGAAACATGTCTCTAGCCTAGACCTCTAAATGTTTGCATTAATGTGACAAATGCTCCTTAGGTTGATTGAGTGAATTTTAGAGTTGATCTTGCAATAGGTTTCAGTTTCAAGGCTCAAAACTTAATGTCACCTGAACACACCTATGATGCAACTAATATGACAAAAATAACTCTTTTCATTTTCCTTTTAACAATGAAAGGCCTAACTAAGTAGGGGAACAATGGTGACAAACAAGTGATGCAACAATCAATCTCCTCAACCTCACTATTCTAATCAAAATCAAAGCCTTATATGCAATGTAAATGATTGCTTTTCTTTTCTTTTCTTTTAATGTTTCAAATGCAAAGAAACATATGAATGCAACTTGACCACTATAGAAAAGAAACCATAAAGACTTTAACTTAAATGTAAAAGTTACTTTTCAAATTCAACAATAAATCTATGCATACAAAACCTAATAGACAAGAAGAAAGAAAGAATGGGACAAATTATTATAAAAAAGGTGATGACACTCAAAGGTGATTTAACGCTCATACACAATTCACAAAAACACACAATTTCACACAAGGGATTGTCTTTATAGAAACAAAGAAAAACTTAGAGACACAAGGAAAACTTGTTGGACCAAAGAAAATCAGAGAGAAAGGCAAAGAAATACATTTTTTTGCATGTTACAGGGATCATCGTAGTCGTAAAACAGGAATCAATTCTCTGCAACACAGGTTCAGAGAAGGCTATGGTTCTAGGTTTAAAGAACATTGGACTCACCAATTTGTTATGCAAAATTTAAGATTGTGGACAAAAGTACCTTCCCTATACCTAGTGGATTGGTCTAGAAAAATAGAAAGCAAAGACTATAGAGTTTCCCTTAGAGAATTGAAATATGGGAAAGAGGCCTACTAAAAATTTGTCGCAAGCATTAGTTTCATCCTATATTGTAAGATCCAATCATAGCTTCAAATACTATAATTAGAACCTACACATTCAACTAGAACAAACCAAGGATCTATAACATCTATGTAGCTTAATTCAATTACTATATTCAATGAATCAACGAGGCATTGAAATACATGAATGTAAATGTAACATAACATATCTAGGACAACATGATACTCTTTATATTAATAGAAATATTAGAGATTTTACAACCAAGAATAGTAGCTTACCTTGTTGAGATCTCTCCAAGTTGACTTGTTATTCCTTGTCACAATGCGCACCTCAATGTTACCCTAATGCATGAAGATTCAAGGAAAAAACATGAGGGCATGATCAGTCTCCAAAAACCAACCCTAATGCTATGGATGGAAGTAAATTTATAGGAGGTGAAGTCTCCAAGGTAGGATTATATAGGACTCAAGCTTCTTATCCAATGTAAATGGTTAAAACAACCCCTAGAAGCTTATGGAAGAGGAAGCTTTGGGATTATTTTTATTTTTACTGAATTTCTAGAATCAATTCACCCCCATCAAGGAGAAAGTTGTTGTTGATCAATGTTGGTGCAAAAGGAAGCAACCAACATTGAACATAGGTCTATTAAGGGGCAGGGTGTGTTAAGGCCTAAAAACATTGGTTTTTAGTAGTCATAGCCAGGAAATTAGTCATTTGGAAAGGTCATGCTTAGGGATTTGTGTAGGGATGATGACAACATGTTCACGAACGTGGATTGATGCAGTTTGTAGGCCTATTGACCATATGTGAAAAAATGGCCTATAACACTATGTATCCTTCTGGCTTGAATTGATGGTTTTAAGTGTGCGTTCCATGTTTGAGTCTTTTTAAGATGCATTTCTTTCTCTTACCTTGATGATCGCACACTTAGCCATTTCATGAGCCCTTCTTGGTCTTTCTACTCAGAAAAAGTTCTGAATGCATTAACCTTCTTACCAAGTGAGGATATTAACCTATTAAAGGGCCTCAATGATGCATCCTACTCACTAAGGTTGGTGCACTTATTCCTCATCAAGATAACCTCAAAAATACTATACATTATTGTTACACATCAATTTGTCACCGTCCTTGAAATCCCCCGTCCCGCACATTGGAGGGCTTATTCCGTGACCTGTGAGCAGTGACATGACCTAAAACCACTTTCATGGCATCCCCCTAGACAAGGAAAATCATTCCCCTGAAGACAATTCCTTGTGAAAAACCCTAAAAACATCCTTTTTGTCCTTGGCGCAACTAGCCAGTTCAGCCCTCGCGCGAATGGGGGAAATCCTCCAAATAGGGTGCGCCAGCTAGTGCACTGTCCCAGTGTTGTACCCACACCAGGCTTATTAAGGAGTGTTTTAAAAAACTAAATGGTGGAAGATTGACTCCAACCAATTCCCGAACTGGTCTGTAAATTGAGTTGGGAGGTTTGGCTCCAGATCTCCATGTAGAGGAAGTGGTTTTCCACCTCTCATGGAAGCTTCCTTGAGGACAGGGCCAATCCCATGATTATAGGGATCCCAACTCCCCTTCCATCATCTATATAAGCTTGCCATTTTCCCTTTGCAAGCTAGCCTTCAAGAGCCTTCATAGCCTAGATAATGCTGAAAGAGCCTTGATAGTCCTCATAGAGCCAAATCAGTAGCAAGGAGATTATTTTCAAGACAACCGAAGAGAGAGGCTTGTCCCATTCCCGACAAGCTTTACTGAGACATATTCTGCTGTCGACCCGCCGAAGGAAGATCCAGTGTTAGAGCGCAGGTTGTATCTTTCTTTGTATTCATTAATGATAAGCGACTTTGGTTATGGTTCCACTCGTATTGTTCATACTTTGCGATCATGAGTTGTATCTTCTCTGACTAATACATAATTGCATATATTGGGTTTTACACTTACGTGTTCATCATGTTTCTTGTATGTGCAGGTGTTTGATCGTGACAAGCGGGAGAATTGTGATCTGCCAGAGCAAGGAAACAGAAGTGCTATCTTCTCCGCGAACAACAGCGTTGGACTTGAGGTAGGCCTTCTTCGCAATTTGGTCTATTGCAATTAGGAACTTGCGTCTTAGCGTGATATGATTGTTGCTAGACCTGATCTGGGCTAGTAGGGATCGCCTCTGTCCACAGAGGGGATTTAACTCTACAAAAAATTGGTGACTCCGCTGGGGAGACGTTGATTTGAGTATTGTCTTGTATTTTCGGTCAATTCTTGACTTTGCTTTCTCGATCAACTCTTTTGGCTGGCTCTTTTCGTGTGTTTGGATTTTGTTTAGCTTCACCATCACTAGTATGTTTCTTAGATTGCTCTTTTTTATTTTTACTTAGTAAAATCAACTGTCGTGCTTATTAGCCTAACAGTCACGCCAATTGGTGCATGTTGCCAGTGTATTACTCGCGCCAATCTTGTTCTGGCGCTAGATGCAGCCTGACAGTCGCGCCAATTTTGTAAGGTGCTACGGTTTGATCTGTCTTGAGCTTTCTGAGCTTGATCTGTGATTTTGGTTTCATTTTTACAACTGCCTGAGTGTTTTGGAGCCTTGTTTGACTGAGTATGACCTTCATCCTTTGGTTGTTTGCCCTCTTCTATCGATTTTACACATTTCTAGCCTAGGGCATCTAGGTGCTATAGTGTGTCGAGCCTCCATAGGATTTTTTTTGGTTTTTATTTTGTTCGGTCAACTTTGTGATTACTTCTCTGCATTCTTTTGGTGGTTGTCTATCGTTTTGTTGCGTTGTTTGAGTGATTGGTTTCTTCCTCATTCGAATTCCGCCTTGTCTCGTTTTGGGCCTAGATTACATGGTTCATTTGATTGTTTGGGATTATTTTGGTTTTGAGGGATTGTTTTGTCAATTTGAGGTCTGATTGTGTGTTTGAATTGAGTGAAACTTGCTTGTTTTTACTCCTTTGCTATCGCTTCTCAAATTGTTTGTTTCATTAGTTTTCATTTGTTTAGTGCACTTTGCTCTCAAACACTAAAAATATAAAAAAAAATCTCTTTTTCTCTTGATTAGTTAATGTAAATCGAATCTTTTCTGTGTTATTAGTGATTTATAACTCTGAAAGAAAATCTTTTTTGTTTTCATTAGATTGCATTAGAGACATTAGTGATTGTTTTCTGGTCATTTTGTTATTGTATGAAAAGCTCTTAACTCTCTCGTAATTATCTTTCATCGGATGAAATGATATACTGTGGCATGTAGTGTGCATTTAGGAGATTTTGAGACACAACACTCGTTAGGGCCTGAAAATTGAAACATAATCGAAGATTAACATTAAAATTTATTCAATTTACACTAAGGCAACATTGAAACATTAATGAAACATTTAGAGGTCTAGGTTAGAGACGTGTTCCGGCATCGTTCAACCTAGTAGCTGTCGTTCGCCTCTTGGGATTAGACAGCGCTAGTACGGACTTGTGCTCCCCGTACCGTCACGTATATAAAGAGAGACCCCACAAGGTTGTTATCCTTTATCCATAGGAAGCCGAGTCTGCCGCCCTATACCCGTGATACACCGGACACAGCATTCGGGGAGATTTCCTGCACATACGTTAAGTCCTTGGTTTATTTCTCTTTCATTTTGAAACCAAGGTGTATATTGTAGTTCACTATTATTTGGTACACCCTTTGCCTAGAATCCCTGGGCAGTCATTTTGATCTTGTTTGACTCCTTAAATTTGAAAATATCACCAAGCACTTGTCCTTTCATGCTTGCTTCAAAACGAAAAGAGATAGAGTCACCTTTCATCCGTTTCTAGACTCGTAAAACATAAAACGGTGAAGTTTCTAAGTTTCAATGTCGTAAAATAAATCACCTGCGATCACACGCCCTTTTAGATTTTGCTTGTCAGTCGTTTGATTGTGTGCCTTGGATTTTTAGCCCGTGTGTTTGTTTGATCTTTTCCTCTTTTCATTATTGTCACAGTGGCGGAACCCTCAGTTTCGTCTACTGGTAGTCCGTATACAGACGATTCGTTAGAGGTCTCTCATTCCTCTACTGAACCTCAGCAGCCTATCGTTTCCGAGTTTCCCGACGGGGGAACGATTCTATCTGAGCTTCCCTTTGGAGGACCAGTTGAGTTCAATTGGCCCTTATCCGACGCTTGGTCTGGATTTGGAGTAGGGGGATATTTCCCTCCTCTTACATCGGGTTCGCCTTTTCCACCTGATTTCATTCCTCCTAGTCCTCGCCATCTGCTACAAGATCTAGCGGTAGGTTCAGATATGGGCTCATCCAGCCATTCTCCTAGTGAGGAAATCCCCACATCTGGTGAAGATTACCAGTTGCTTCCAGAAGACAACCCCGAGTTATCTGTCATGTCTTCACCCGGTCCCTCACTTCTAGTGGGATATAGATCTTTAAGTCAGATTATGATCGTCGTTGCCTCTATGGGGATATCAACTCCTTCTATAAGGCCGGTTATTCCTTCATTAGGGATGTCTTCAAGGATACCCATCACGTCATCCCCTCAGGTCACCTCTGTACCTGTCAGGACCACTATCTGTGTGGCCGCATCTACACCCGCTGTTACCACTTAGTCCACAAGGACTGTGTCCCTTCCCGAAGACATCTATATAGCATTTTCTATTCTGGAGAGAATATCTCTTGAGGAGTATCAATTGTCCCTACAACAATCGAACCCCGAGGTCATTCAATCCTCCCAAGATCCCAACCATCTGTATTTTTCGCATTATGCACAGGATGGTACCCCCGTTTACATTTTTCCATATCAATACGATGAGCAGGGAAACCCTTTACGTTTACTTGCTCCAGAGGCTTATCTCCATGGTCAAGGTTTTCCATCTAACCAAGCTGGGCAACCTTACAACCCGCAAGGGCAATCCTTCCAGGGCCAACCTTCGGGCCAGCCTGGTTATCTTTATGACCCGCAAGGTCAACCTTCGGGCCCACAAGGGTTGTTATATGGTCCGCAAGGATAGTCCTACAACCCTTCAGGTCAACCTGTCCAGCCTCACCCTATGGTCCAACCAGGGCAACCTCAAGGACCTACAAGTCAACCGGGGTACCAACCGGGGCCGTTGTACGGTCTTGGGGGGGAAATCCAACCTTCTTAGCCTATGGTGCAACCTATGCAACCTCAGTATCCTATTGGTCCGAATGTTTCACAGCTAGGATCATCTTATGGTCCTGTTATAGGTCAAACCAGTTATCAGGTACAACCTGGCCCCATTCCGTGACTAGGCCAACCGACCCACCCGGTACAACCTAGTGTCCCTCATCAGCCAAGTCAACCTATACAACCTGTTTACTTGGGTCAACCTGTTCAACCCGGGCAGCCCATTCAGCCAGTTCAACCTGTCCAATCAGGCCAGCCTGCACATCTTGCCAACCCTACTCAACAGTCGATTTATTCGATGTCGCAACCGAATCAATCGGTGCGCCCTAATTATCAGGCTCAGTAGGGTCCCACTTATCAGCAGCCCGCTCAACCCCAAGGCAGTTATTATCCTCAAGGTCAATCGCGACCGGTTTACAACCTGCCCCAAGGTTCCCATTATTATCCTCAACAACCAGGCTATACCTATACTCAGCAGCCAAATCCGCCTACTGCTAAAACGGGGCCGACATACAATCAGGGTCCATACCCTAGTTATCAACCCCCGTACACTGGTTACCAGTAACCGTATCAAACTAGTTATATGGCCTACACCCCCTATAGTCAGAATCCTTCAGGACAGAACCCATGGGGGCAAGGTTATGCTCAATCAGGGTGGAGTACAGGTACAGGTCCTTATCGAGGGCCCAGCATGCCTTTCAATCCGCAATTGCTGTTCTTGGCTACCTTGGAGTTACCGGACGTTTCTAAATTAACCAATGATCTGATTCTTCATAATCCTTATTGGCCTCCAGTTCCGACCAAGGTACCCAGCGACTGTCTTAAGTTTGAAGGTAAAGTTGGAGAGGACCCCCAAGCTCATGTAATGACCTACCATCTATGGTGTTCGTCTAACTCTTGGGTGGATGATTCAATTCGTCTACGTCTCTTCCAACACACTCTTACTGGTGTTGCCACTAAGTGGTATATAGAATTAACCCGTGGCATCTTTCAAGACTTCAATACATTAGCTATGGATTTTCTGACTCACTTCCAGTTACCGGTTCACTACAAAGCCGGGGCGCATCTCCTAACTTCTTTGAAGCAGGATAAATCTACTCACATATCTGATCACATTCATGAGTGGCGACATCATTGTAGATTGATCAAATTTGATATACCTGATCAGCTACTAACTCATTGGTTCACCACCTCCTTCGTTAACAAAACCGCTCAAGATATTGCCATGGGGGCATGTGTGACTGAAGAACAAGCCATTGTGCATGCCCAGTACCTGGATCTGGTGTACTCTCAGTCTGGCATGCTTTATGACATTTTGACTGATGCTCCACAGCTGAGAACCTCTAAAGCACCACCTACCCCAGTAGTGGATGGTGTTATTGGTTCCGTTTCTCAAAATTCTTGAAAATCTTCGAATGGGAAGCAGAAGTCCAATTCTTCCAATAACTCTGCTCCTCCCGCCCCTCCAAATTTTGTCAAAACTGCGGAGGTCAACATCGTTCAGGCTAATCCGATTGAAAAGGCCTCCAAAGGAAAGAAGAAGGGCAAAGGAAAATCCAAACCCGACGCCCCAAAACCAGAGTCTTCTAAAACTCGTATTGACGACGGTTCTCAACATAAACCGAAGTACCCCTGCCTTATTTATGAAGGAGACCATTATACCAAAGATTGTCCTTGACGATCTGAAGTTAGTCAAATTCTGAAAGGCTCCAAAGGGACTCCGGTAGTTCTCAAAGAACCATTCCCATCTCAGCAAACAAAGATGGTTGAGCAGCCTTCACCATCTGCACCATTTGGGTCCCAGTTATTTATGATGAATGGTGTTGCACCTGTCTCAATTTCTACACGTTCGAAGGATTATGCTGGATCACGCCAGGCAGCTGGAAAGGAAGTCGTGGATGGCCCACCTCCCCCACCTGTCTCTGGTCCTTTGGAAATTGAGAAGCCCAGCGCTGAACCTGTTGTAAGGCCACCTTCTAAAGGTGTTCTACGAAGATATTCCTACAACCCAAATTCCCGTGCCACTCAACACTACAGTATTGTTGAGGATTTGGCACAGGCGCCTTCTGCCATGTCTGCATTGGAAGTCCTTCAAATTTTCCCATCGCAACGGAAAGCTCTGTTATCTGTGATCGGTGGAATCGATCCCGCTGATTCTAATCTTCTCACCTTCAACCCAGAAAATTTTCCCCCTCGACTTCCACATCAAATTGCTCTAGTTATATAAGTTGGGATCAATGGCCTCAACATCCATAGGGCCATTGTGGATGAAGGTGCTTCCACCTGCATTATGTCATTCGCCTGCTGGAAGGCCATTGGCTCTCTGACTCTTTCATCGTCTCCCAATGCCTTAGAGGCATTCGATGGTCGGGAATCAAAACCCCTAGGTGTTCTCGAGAGTTTTCCGATTACGTTACAAGGGAAGACAGTCAACGTAGAAGTAGAAGTGGTTGACGCGAAGCTTAACTACAATATTATTCTCGGTCGTAGTTGGACTCACGCCATGCTATGCGTGCCGTCCACCCTCTTCCGACTTCTCAAGTTCCCTCATGAGGGAAAAATCGTTACTATGGATCAGTTGTCTTTCTTCACCTCATCGTCTAAGAACAACGTTCCTTATGTGGATCAGATCCCCAATCCCCCTGACAGTGTAGGACCTGATATCTTCAAGGACCCCATCCTCATGGGTATTTTTCCCTTGCCACCACTGCACACCGTTCAAGTTAATATGATCTCTAGGTCTGACAACCCATGGATCATCCCTTCGCCTGAACAGGTGACTAATTTTGGAGAATCGATGCCCTTAACACCAGTAGAGATTAATTACTGTGAAATTTTCGTCGCATCCGATCCTCCTCCTCCTTAACATGCTCCTTCGAGCATGGCTTTAGATATATATTCCCAATCCCCCTGGCTCAGCGAGGCCGACTCATCTGATCCTCTAAAAGAGATCTTCCCTTCTGACGAAGCCATTGTTGAAACAATGTCTCTTGAGGAGCTGCCTTCATGCCCAGCTTGGGGGCAATGTCAGACTGTCTAGAGCGTTTTTCATCTCAAGTTCCTACTCCACCTCTCCAGACACCCATATTGACTCATGAGGTCCTTTTGGAGGGAAACCTGAGCAACATTACCCAAACCATTCCGATCGACATCTCCGTCAAACCGGGGATAGTCAAGAACATACATGTAGGAGTGACTTGTTCTCCTAACGAGATACAAGTTTATATCGATCTTTTCTGTGAATTCAGAGATGTGTTCGCTTGGTCCTATGTGGAAATACCTGGGATTGATCCCAGCATAGTAGTGCACGAGATTCCTACCTATCCCAGTGCGAAACCCGTGCGCCAGCGTCTATGCCCAGTTCATCCTCACAAAGCCACTGCCATTAAAACAGAAGTTGAAAAAATTCTGAACGCGGGCTTTATTTACCCAATTCCCCTCACGGAATGGGTCTCAAACATTGTCCCTGTAGATAAGAAGAAGGGTACTATAAGAGTCTGTGTTGATTACCGTGATATTAATCGGGCCTGTCCTAAGGACAATTACCCCACTCCCTTCATAGATCAAATCATTGACGAATGCATTGGGAGTGAGATTTATTCCCTGATGGACGGCTTTTTCGGGTACAATTAGATAAATATTTTACCCGCCGATCAACACAAGACTGCATTCATCTGCCCGTGGGGTACCTTTGCTTATAAAAAGCTCCCGTTCGGCTTAAATAAAGCTGGAGCTACTTTCCAGTGTGCTATGTCTTACGCATTCCATGACATACGCCATATCGTTCAGCCTTATCTGGACGATCTGCTAGTTCATTCATCTCGGCGAGAGGACCATCCCGAACACCTCCGCAAGATTTTCCTTCACTGTAGACGTTATAATATTTGGCTTAACCCTCATAAATGCATCTTTTGCGTGGATTTTGGCCATCTTTTGGGGTTCATTGTCTCCAAGGATGGAATTCGCCTTGACCCCCTAAAAGTCAAGGCTATTGTCAACCTCCCATCACCCTCCTCGTTACACCAACTGCAGAGTCTGCAGGGAAAAGCTAACTTCCTATGACGCTTCATCCCAAACTACGTGGAAGTGGCCAAAGGATTCACACATCTTTTAAAGTAGGATGCTCCCTTTCATTGGGACGAGATTGCTCAGTGATCCTTCGAGAAGCTCAAGATGTTACTCATTAATGCTCTGTTGATTCGTCCTCCAAACTATCACCGTGATTTCACTCTATACTTGGCCGCCGCGTTTAGCACCATAGCTATGGTCCTAATGCAGGATGACGATGATGGAAATTAACACGTCATTTATTATCTATCACGGAATCTTCTCGACACAGAAACACATTACGCTCACGTCGAGAAACTGGCATTATCCACAGTGCAAGCTGTGCAGCGGTTCCGCCACTACATCCTGTTGCTTATAGTAACCGTGGTTTTAGATTGCAACCCCATGATGTACATTCTATCTCAAAAATTTCTAGGGGGAAAGTACTCTAAATGGATCATCATCCTTTAGGAGTTCGATTTAGAGTTTACCACTGCTAAGTCGTCCAAATCACTAGTTTTTGCAAATCTCATTTGCTCCCTCCCGACAGACTCCACTCCATCTCACTCTGAGGATCATATCCTGGATGAAACACTCTTCCTTATCAACACTCATGATCCATGGTATGGTGACATCATTGTGTATCTTCAAACGTCAATGTTCCGGTCTGAGTTGACCAAAGATGCCTGACATCGAACTCGGCATCAGTCTCAACCCTACCGCATTGTAGGAGATACCTTATACCTTATATATTCTGAGTGGGTGTCTAATCTGGTGTCAGCTAGGAAGAAAAATGGAGAGATCAGGCTTTGTATAGACTTTAGAGACTTAAACAAAGATTCACTGAAAGAAAACCACCCTTTACCTAAAATGGATCATATTTTACAAAGGGTGGTAGGGTCTAGAAGAATTTCTTTGCTAGATGGCTACTCAGGGTACAATCAGATCTTAGTTCACCCTGATGATCAATTAAAGACAACCTTTACTACACCATGGGGCACTTTCATGTATGTGAAAATTCCCTTTGGCCTAATGAATGCTGCTGCAACCTTCCAAATAGCCATGGACATAGCATTCTCCAAAGAACTGGGCTACATCATTATATACCTTGATGATGTTACTGTTTTTTCAAAGACAGATGAAGAGCACTTAGAACATTTAAGAACGGTCTTCGGGAGATGTAGGAATTTTGGTATATCTTTGAACCCTAAGAAAACACTATTCGGTCTCCAAGAAGGTAAACTTCTTGGGCACATTATTTTAGAAGAGGGTATTAAGATAGATCCAAAGAGTATTGAGGCCATACTGCAAATCTCTCATCCTCGAAACATCAAGGAGTTGCAATCTTTCATTGGAAAGATTAACTTTTTGAGAAGGTTCATCCCCAACTTGGCTGAGCTCCTTAGAAATATTACAAACATGTTGAAGAAGGAGCAAGGGTTAAAATGGACCTTGGAAGCAAAGAAGTCCTTTGAGCTGGTGAAACAAGCATTAACCAAAACACTGGTTCTAATAAGTCCTGATTTTTCAAAATATTTTTATATTTTTTTGTTTGCATCAGAACATACAATAGCTGTTGTCCTTCTACAGAAAAATCCACAAGGACAAGAGCAGCCTATTGCATTCTTTAGCAAGGCTTTGAGGGATTTCCCTCTGAAGTATAACATTATGGAGAAGAAAGCTTTTGCTTTGGTTAAAGCTTTGAAAGACTTCGGAGTATACATATTGCACTCACACATCATTGCCTTTGTCCCAAATTCAGTTGTCAAAGATATTGTAACACAGGACCCAGATGGTAAGAGAGGTAAGTGGATTGTTGTTATTCTTGAATATGATCTAGAAATAAAACCCACTAAACTCATCAAAGGCCAAGGTCTAGTTAGGTTGATGGATGAATCCAATTTTGAAGTTCTTGATATTAATATGATTAATGCTTTAGATGATCAAGAGGAAATCTCAACTCCCATTGTTGAAGACCATTTTATGAATTCCTCTTGGTATGCTAATTTTCTTTATGTTTTTCTTAATTTGAATACACCTCCTGGTTTGAGAAAAAGAGAGGCAAGGTTTTTGAAATTGAAAGCTGTAAACTATTGCATTATAGATAAATGTCTTTATTGGAAAAATGCAAGTGGTGTATTGCTTAAATGTTTGCCTGAGTATGATGCAGAGAAGGTTAAGCATGAGTTCCATGAAGGAGAGTGTGGAGGCCATTTATACTGGAAGACAACAGCCAACAAAATCTTGAGGGCTAGTTACTATTGGCCTACTCTTTTTCTTGATATACACAAGATGATAATTGCCTGTCATAAATGTCAACTTTTTGAAGGCAAAATAAAGCTGCTACCCCTACCTCTGCATCCGATCACTGTTGAAGCCCCATTTCAACAGTGGGGACTTGACTTCATATGTGAAATCCATCCATCATATTCAGCTCAACATAGATGGATTCTCACTACCACAGACTACTTCACTAAATGGATAGAAGCCATCCCTTGTAGGCGAGCCAATGATTTTGTTATTATAAAATTCATGGAGAATAATATTCTCTCTAGATTTGGCTTCCCTACCAAGATCATCACTGATGATGCAGCAACATTTGGATCAAAGAAGATGGTTGAATTCTATCACAAATATCAGATAACATTGGGGCATTCTACGGCCTATTACCCTCAAGGTAATGGACTTGCAGAATCCTCAAACAAGAGTTTAGTGAATATAATAAAGAAGTTGTTGGAGGACAACAAAAATTCTTGGCACACAAAGCTGGTGCATGCACTTTGGGCTGACAGATTGACTTTGAAGAAATCTATTGGTATGTCACCCTACCATCTTGTGTATGGCACTGATGCAATCTTTCCTACCAGCCTTGGTGTTCCAGTTATGAAGTTAATTCAAGAGGTTCAGTTTGAAGATAATGACATGATCCGAAGGATAAATCAGACTATTCAACTTCAGCAAACCAGAGAAGAGGTTTATAACAAAGCATTACAGAAGCAAGACAAAATTAAAAAGCTTTTTGACAGAAGAACAAAGGCCAGCAATTTCAATATTGGGGACAAAGTTTTAAAATGGGACTCAAGAAGGGAAGATTAGGGCAAGCATGGAAAATTTGACAAGTTATGGCTTGGCCCTTACTCCATTCATTCATCTGCTGGTAATAATGTCTTTTTCTTACAAGAGTTGAATGGAGCAGAAATGTTTGGAGGTCTTGTCAATGGCAGGATGCTCAAACATTACTTCTCTTGATCCATGTCATGTTCTGAAAGAATTTTTATCTTTTTTATCATTATAAATATTTCACCCATCATTGCATTCAAATTTAGAAAAATAAAAAATACAAAAAAAATGAAAGAAAGAAAAGAGGGCAGATTACAAAAAACAATAAAGGGACATCCCCATACCAACAAAAAGAGAAACAAATCTGAAAGTGTTCAAGCTTAAATGCCACTTCTGAACTTCTAATTAGTCATACAACCTAATCATGACTAATTAGCTTTAAATTGACTGCTGATAGGATAGTGAATTCGATTTTCCAAACTGTTTAATCTTGGCTTATCAGTAGGTAGATTAGGATAGAAATTAAAGGTTCAAACATGCTGAAAATCTGAACCTAAGTTTCCAAGCAAGAATTGACTCCAATCTGTTTCAAATTCTGAGTCAAAATAGAGGAATAACTGGTTCTAATCAGCTCAAAATCTGAACCAGTTAATAAAAGAAAAACAGCTCAAGCAAGAGTCAAAATAGAGCTGTAAAAAGATGAAGGAAGTGCTTTGAACTTTCATATCTTAAGCCTTCAATTTTAATTTAATTTTGGGCAAAATAATATCTATGTGTAGCTTGTTTTTTATGCCATAGATCAGCATCAAGTTAGACTATTCAATCCTGACTTGGATGCTTTTAAAATTCTATTGTATAAATTAGAGAATAAAGATCTATTAGACTGTTTAATCCTAACAGATTGGTAGATTAGGTAGAGAATCATATGGACTCAACTGTTTAATCTGAGTTCATGGAGAAATAAGGAGTAGAGTTAGATTATTTTTATGCTTTCAAAAGAATAAAATGTTGTGAAAAGAGTTTTCCAATCCAAGTGCACTCTAAAGAAGAATAAATGTTAGATCAGTAGGATTGGGTATGTAGAAAGCTTGTGTTGATGAAGTTCCATTGTTTTCCATGGATGCTAATATGTTTTCAGAGCAAAATAAGATCATCCAAGTAAATAAATGCAGCCCAATGGATGAGGCACTGATCAGCCTCCCAGAGAATGCAAGTCTGAAGTTCTTGATGCCTTCAAGAAGGCACCATCCCCAAGTGGAGCCACTGTTAGCCACCAATAAAATTTGTCATATCAAATGGTGGCTAAAACATTTTTTGGAGCCTTCAAGGAACAATTTTTATTGTAAAAAGTGTTATCCCTTGAAGACTCTTGAAGACATCATTCTCTTGTTTCAATCTTCGTTGTTGATTCCATTGCAAACTCAGAAATTATGCTGATTCCATAAGAGAAAATACTGCTACAAACACCATTTTCCCCTCCTTCCACTTCAAAACTAACCTCCATTTTTACCCCTTTCCATTCCCATGAAATTTCTCTATTTTTCAGTCTTCCCCATTTCCCCTTCATGAAATCCCCTTTACAGAGTTTAAAAATCCTTTTTTAACTCTGTCAAAACCCCCAAATCCATTGAAAAATTGAAAATTTTTCATTAAAAACACCTTTTTTTATTACAGACTTAAGCCCCCTTGGGCTAAGTCCTAACCACTTCCCCATTATATGCCCTGGTGCTAGAACTAGGCGCTAACCCATTTAAGCGCTTATCGCATCAGAAAGATCAGAGCGCATAAGTCTGTTTGCCATGTTAAAAGGTTTCGATGCGATTAAGCCCTTGTACACAGCTCTCGATCATATTAATATTTCATATAATCCGTGGGCCCAAAATCGGGTGCTTAAACCTTGGAATAATCCATTCCCGATTGATATTTTCCTTTGTAAATAAAAAAACCTACTTACCTAAATTTTTGGTCTAAACCCGCTGGAGTTATGATTTTTAATGTAAAAATGGGTAGATTGAAAGACCCGCATCAAAAGTTCTGATGCGATTGAAGCCCCATTGTATTAAAATCTGCCCCCCGCTTTACTCCATATAACTTCGCCCGGGACCAAGAGTTAAAGTCCCAAGCGCCAATCGCATCACAAAAATCCAAAATGGTTAGATTGAAAGACCGCACCAAAAGTTCTGATGCGAATTGCCCTTATACATAAAGCCCCAGGCCTTCGCATTCCATATAATCAAAGGCCCCGCATATGGGTGCCTATCCATTTCATATATAAATAACCCGCCCAACAGCCAAAAATTTGTATTATATTAAATTTTTGGTTTTTCATATATTATAAAGGGTTTCCGCCGGTGTGAGTTTTAAAACGATATCAACCGTTGATCTAGAGCCGATCAAACAGCCAGCGCATGATCGCATCGCAAGTTATATCGGGATCATTTTTGTGTCTCCTCCGACCGACATTTCCCCGATCTATCTTGGACCATTGATCTCTGTAGATCAACGGCCCTCATCAGCCCTTCCTCCATTATTTTATTATTTCATCCAACCCCCAGATTTTATCTCCGTCGTTCAAAACTTAGATCCGACGGCCCAGATTGAAAACACCCATCTTCCTACTGCCCGCGCATCTTTCCAAATTTGCACTCATTCTCCACCGTCAGATCTGAGGTTCTAGATCTGACGGCCCACATTCCAAGTCGCGTAACTTTCAGCACGAAGTTTATTTTCCCAAAGGACATGCGAAATGGGTGGTTTTCTGGTGCCACGTGTCCGGCAGGGGCGCATATCACGTTCAAAAAGGCAAAACCACCTCCCCGCCTTTTCTCTGCGTGAAACTAGTGGTTTTACCTCCCCGATACCACTTTCCCTCTTTTCCCTCTTTTCCCCGCCTTTTCTCTGCGTGAAACCAGTGGTTTTACCTCCCCGAAACCACTTTCCCTCTTATCAGATCAACGACTTAGATCTAAACCTTCATTTACATATCGCCCCTCCGCCTCTACCAAAGGTTTTTCAATGCAAATCTCCACCATTGATCTCATTGGGTGGATCTCATTCGACGGCTCATATTCATCCTGAAGCCCCAATTTCATTTCCTTCATATTTTACCCCTGCCAAAGGAAATTTTTCCTATTTCCTTTGTTTTTCTTCCATTTCTTTATAAAGTGACTCATTCACTTTGTATGATCACAACTGATCCCCACCGTTGATCTCTGCACGATCAATGGTTCTGACTTATTTCTTCCTTCTGCTCTTCCTTTAACCTCTGCAAACAGATCTACACTGTTGGATGATGCCATCCAACGGCCACGCTCCTCCCCACACCCTCTGAAGCATTTTTTACCCAATAAATGTAGGATTTCTTAATATTTTGTGTGTTTTGCAGGTTTCAAATGTTTTTCCCATAATAATAAAGGAAAAGAAAGCCGAGGGTGACGATCCTCTAGATTTCTGTTTATCAAACGGAAAGAACTACAAGGGTTCAAACTCCACCTCTCATCGATGCTTCATGGGAATTGATGCCATATGAGCCCTATGGGGCACTGCACATCAACAAGACACACAAAAATGCATTAAATAATTTAAAGAGTATCAGTGTCGAAGAAAAAATACAGCAGAACAGAGGATTGAAGACAGTATTGGGGAATTACGGCTAAGATTGATTATCAAAAGCCTAATCCTCCAAATTAAAACACAGTTAAAAGAAAATCATGAGTGTTTATCAGACAGAAAGGCCTCCACCGCCACATCAGAGGCAAATTGATTCCTCTCAACTACCACAAAGCCACTAGTTGCCTCAAAGAATTCAAGCAGAGGCCAAAGTTATTGATCAGAAAGAATATATTAGCCTCAGCGCAGTCGAAGAATTAATTCTGCCAAAGGAACTTAATGCAAAATATCAGCAGAGTTATTATATCATGAAACAGAGCCTTAAAAGTCAACAAAATCTCCCACCGAGCTTAATCTTTAATGTAAATCAATTAATACAGTGAAAATATCTGTACTCTTCTCCATTAAGCCCCTCAAAGGCCGAGAAGCATTAATTTTTATTAATTGAACCCAGGAGATCTTTTATCAGATCCCACCTCGTCATTCCTTCTATAAATACTTCTGTAGAATATGAGGAAATGTTGGTTTCTGAACTTTGAAATATACTTGAGTTCTTAACTTTTGATTGTAAATAGTGTTCAAAGGCTCTTGAAGCTCTGCTTGTGATAGGATAGTTAGGCTGAGTAGTGAAGATGATTGCTGACCTGAAACATTGGACTTAAAGCTGTAACTAGTTTGAAGCATCAATACAAGATGATTTATGGGATCCTGGTCTATGTCTACGGTGATGTTTTTCTTCTTGTAAATCATTATTTGATTTCTGTTTCCACTTTTTTCATCTTCTGTGATAAATAATAGCAAGCATAGAGTTAGGATTTATTGTATGACAGTACCCTTCTCTGACTGATAAGATTTATCCAAAATTTTTCTTCCAATTTGTGTTATTTGGGAATGATTTAATTTAGTTCAAGTAGTTAGGAATGTTGGCGTTCCCTCATCCTACTGTCTTAGCTAATTATTATTCTTGAATGTTATTTTCAATTTATGTTAAGTAGAGATGAACTAAGGAAGATATGGTGAGCCCTGGTCCTAGTTTTATCCCAAAAGACTGATTGAAAATTTCCCTAGGAATGTGTTGAAAGCTGGCTAGTTTCGAAGTACTTACCAGATCTTAGGACATTATTTGTTATCATTTGTGTTTCCCTTTGTGTTTTAAATGTTTTTCTATTGAAAGTATATCAAAGGCTGGCTAGTTTTGAAGTACTTACCAGATCCTGGATTTCTTTTATGTTATTCTTAAGTGTTTGTCAAAGGCTGGCTAGTTTCAAAGTACTTACCAGATCCTGGGCTGCTCTTTGTTATTCATTTGTTTAATTCCCCTCCTTTGTGTATCATTTCATTCCATAAATCAACTTTAAAGAGATCCTTAGACATAGATGACTTTCCCCATAGACCACTCTTGAACCTGTTGTTTCATTTAAAACCCTATTACGACTCCATAGCCCAATGGACTAAAACCTGCAATTATCCATCTTTTTGGCCAAAGCTTGTTCTATTTTCTTGCAACTTCTGAACTCTTTCCATTTAGAACTTTCCACTCAAATAATAATCATGCTCAACCATCCAAAACAAAACAAAACCCTCGGCCTTTATAACTAGCCTAATATCATTACCCAAAACCTCAAAGATAAATCCATCTTTGCACTTACTGGAGAGATCCCTCTCCGGATTCAGGAGGGCTAGATCCTAGAAACCCAAAGTGGTTGAAATGATGTTTCTCCATGCTGTAAAACTTTGCCAATATTGTTGATTACAGGGAGCTAACAAAGATCATGGTGAAAGAGGCTTCTTTCAAGACTAATCTTCTTATGCTAAACTTTTCCTGCCATCTTTCCCAAACTTCTATAGAGGTAATAGGGAAAATTGAGTGGCTTTACCCCTGTGAAATGCATGAGAAGTCTGACATGATACCCATATAGTATAGAAAATATTCCCTCACAGGTGAAGTACTTCATTATGATCTTCATTATGATCTTGATGAGTGGAATATACTTCTCGAGGAGGTTCCAAACAGAAAAAATCTTCTTCATGTGTTGTTGATAATGTCTTCTGAGATAGGGCTGGTAATTTTGAATGTCTAGGTCTTGGTTCTTGAACCATTTTTCACCATGATTAGGTATCCATGTGGCCTCAACTACTACATCATTTGATATAGTGAAGGTAGCCCCTACAATTATTACCTTGTCCTTTTTTAGTTGAGTGGAAAACAATTTGGTCAATGTGGCATGGTATTTGAATTTATCAACTTTTTCAAAAAAGGAAGACACACTACCCTTTGAAAAAAATGTTTGGATAATGGCGAAGACATAATTTCATGAGTGTTTAAGGGCTCATGTCTTATCAGCTGGCCTCCCTTATTGTAACACTTCTTCTCCTCCATTTGATGTTTTGCAAGGGGAAAAACCCTAATGGGACAAAACAAGGGAAGGGAGTGAAGGGATAGGATGAAGTGGTTAGGTAAGGGAGATGTGAGTAGGAAAATCTAGGGAGGTGGATAGGGGTTTTAAGGAAGCATAGGAAGTGAAATGGGTATGGGAATTGAGCTAGGGAATTTTTACACAGTCTTAGCTAGGAAAACTGCCCAAAATTGCAAAATTAGGCTAGGGTTTAGGGTTTGGGGCTTAGAAAATGGAAATGAACGGGTTTGAAGGATATGGGAGATATTATTTGGTGTGAGGGAGGGTAGAAAACTATGGGAAGATGTATTCACCTTGAAAAACTTTAAAATATGGGTGAGGGTTTTCACTCTATATTCATGAAATTGAGCTGCAAGGAGTGGTTACATGAGGTGTAAATTACTTATCCATTGATGCTAAACACCTTTATAGCCTTTAAAGGCATTTAGAAGTTGATTTGATGCCTCTAGGAGAGAAAACATAGCAAGTGGAAGAAAGCACAATTTGGAGCCCAGAAAGCGCAACGTGGCTTCTTTGGCACCAAATTTTGGAAATTTTTTTACTTGAAGTTGTTGATGAAGCACTGGTGATGAATGAGAGCTTTTCCTCAATGATGTGAATGAGAAAATGAGTGTGAATTGGTATTTTATAGCTTGTGGTGGTAATTTTTCTTCAAAGTAGTGGGATGGCCCACTACATGTCTTTTCACTTTACTTTGAAAACTTGTAGCTTTGAAACTTTATCATGCAGCTTTAGAAACATTAGGAAATTATTATGTTTTTTAAACATAAATTACATTTGAAACCAAACTTCATTGAAAAAATTTACCTATTACCACTCCTCCTTTGCCGAAATGACAAATTTTGGATGACTGAAACCCTAATGACCTAATGGAGACACCGAAATGAATGAAATCATGATAATGTTGACTGAAGTGATGATGATGATCTTTCAATTATGGTACACTCAATTGAGTGATGATAAGAACCGACATTTAAAAATTTTAAAGGAGTGGAAATAGCCCTAGACACACTATCTAGTGACCACATTTTTATTTGAATACCTAATGAGATAAAAAAAAAATTGACTTGGAGAACCTAACAAGAGATTATAAGAGCCCATTTGATCATTGGTGATAGGATGAACCGAATGACACTAGCATAACCCACACTAGGTGAAATCAGTTTTCAAATTGTTTGTGTCTTTGCTTCTCATGGTTGTCATTTATTTCCACTTCTTTTATTGAATGCATCTTATGGTTACATGCCCTTTAAAATGAAATTTTGTATGCATCTTTGAAGTGAAATATTTGGATCAACACTTCCTTTATGCTATATTGAATAGGCATAGTACCATCCATCAAGGCAATTACTGAGTGATGTTCAACTCATGACGATAGTTAGTGCATACTTTCGTTGATAGTCTCCCTCAATTTAGTTGCATTTGTACTTCTATTTTGGTGAGTTTTCTCAACTGTCGCTTTTGCGCACTATTGTTTTCACAAGTTTCGCTTTTACGTTCATGACTATCACTTTTAATTTCTTTCAATTTAATAAGTGTCATTTTCATGTTATATTCACCCCGATATATGTTTCTTTCAAGGTCATTTTCATTTTGCAAGTGTCGTCTTCATGTTTTCCTCCTGTCATAGGTGTCTCTTTTGTTGTTTTCACTCTTGCGTGTGTCACACCTTTTCTTATCACCAAAGTTAGTTCTGACACACTATTCTCCATTATATGCTCTTACATATCATTAGAATATGTGCTAGACACATTGCTACAACTTAGCGCACCTTTGGGTCATAGTTTTTACTTCTATCGTAACTTTTGTCCTAAGTGTCGTAATGTATCGTTTCAACTATCGCACGTAGAAATAAGGGTCTCTTTTTTCTCATTTCGAGGTGTGATTATTATCCACAAGTACTGTGTGTTATGAAAAATTTACTATTGTGGAAAAAAATATCTTCCCTAAACCTAGTGGACTGGTCTAGAACACAAAAAACAAATAATATAGAGTTTCCCTTAGAGAAACTAAAGATTGGAAAGAGGCCTACTTGGAATTCTTCGTAAGATTTACTTTCCTCCTGGATTGTAAGCTCCAATCGTAGCTTCTAATGCTATAATTAGAACCTACACATTCAACCAGAACAATCCAAGGATCTACAACATCTACGCAGTATAATTAAATTACTCTATTCATTGAATCAATGAGGCATTGAAATACATGGTTGTAAATGTAACATAACACATATAGGAAAAAAAGATACTCTTTATATTAATAGAAATAGAATATAGTTTACAACCAAGAATAATAGATGATATTGTAGAGATATTCCCAATTTGACTTGTCCTTTCTTGTCACATAGCACACCTCAATGTCACCCTAACACATGAAGATGATGACT
This sequence comes from Pinus albicaulis, assembly GCA_034641835.2. Classification (NCBI taxonomy): domain Eukaryota; kingdom Viridiplantae; phylum Streptophyta; class Pinopsida; order Pinales; family Pinaceae; genus Pinus; species Pinus albicaulis. The sequence goes on along the minus strand of CM076583.1, from coordinate 708,674,248 downwards.
CCCTTAGATTCAAGGCAGCAACATGAGGGCATGATTAGTCTCCAAAATCCAACCCTGATGTTATGGATGGCAGTAAATTTATAGGAGAGTGTGGTAGTTTAGGAATTCTTATCCATTTACCAATATAGGATTGAGATCCACTTAAGAGGGGAATATGAGCTCAAGGGATAAGAGGTGAAGTCTCCAAGGTAGGATTATATAGGACTCAAGCTTCATATCCAAGGTAAATGGTTAAAACAACCCCTAGAATATTATGGAAGAGGAAGCTTCGAGATTATTTTTAATTTTAACCGAATTTCTAGAATCAACGCACCCCCAGCAAGGAGAAAGTTGTTGCTAATCAGTGTTGATGCGGAAGGAAGAAACCAACCTTGAACGCAAGTCTCTAAAGGGGCAGGGTTTGATGGGGTTTAACAACATTTATTTTTAGCAGTTAGACCTAGAAACTCAGTCATTTGGAAAGGTAATTCTTAGGGATTTGTGTAGGGATGATGATAACATGTTCATGGATGTGGATTGATATAGTTTGTAGGCCTATTGACCAGAAGCGATAAAATATCCTATAATAGATTTCCTACTAAAGTGCAACGTCATAAACGGTAGCTAATGACTGAAGTGATTTATCTTGTGACAAATTCAGATCAAGAAAAACTGGTCGAGATCATCATCTGTTACAATACATTTTCATCATGATATATTTTGTGAGGGAGGTGTACCCATGCTCAACACATAAGCTAACATTACATGTACAATGATCAAGAAGTCATGTCTATTGATGAAAAAGAGTGGACTCATGCCTAGATGATTGTATGTATGATAATAGCCATCATACTTTGCAATCTTGTATTAATCCTGAAAATGAAACCCATATGGATGGAACTAGATCCAGGGTCTTCTATCTCGTTCACTCGGTCATCCAATGTACGACTCTAACTATTTGAATAAATGAGTTGGAGTTAAACATGGTAGAAACCATATGATTACTGACCAATGATGTAAGCTATTAAAAAACATGATAGAAACCACCAATGATGTTAATTGATCTCAAGGTACTATAGTACAATCTGTATGGTGTGAATGAATGAGTTGAAGTTGAACACCACATATAATCTTTCGGTCGAAGGCCAATGTTGAAAACATGTCACTGTTAGGTCCCTATATTACTAGTATAGTCCCTTATTGTTGTTAGTGTAAACCCCTTATTGTTATTTTTGTACCCTAGTAACCCCAATATTGTTATTATTGTGCCCTTACATTATTATTGTTAGGTCGTCTCGGATTATATTATGATTCCATGGACTCCTATATATAGAAGGAGGTTTTTTAATTTGTATCATCGAAGAATTGTTCATTTATGTAATGTAAAATAGATTCCCCCCTTGAAGTGGCTTATTTCTAAGGCGTTGATCTCTCTTTTCTTCTATTTTTGGAGGTGGTTTCATAACATTTGGTATCAGGGCTTTGGATTCTAGGGTTTCGTTGCACTAAAAAAATCATCGTGGAATTTTTGCTATAACTCTTGTTATCTGAAGGTTCAAAAGCTTAAATTTGTACAGAGAGAAGCCAAAATCCTAAAGAACGTCATGTAAAAATTTTAGATCTTGGTTTGCAATAGTTTCATAGATATGATATGTGGAAGTTAGGGTTTGTTCAGGCTCCCGAATTTCAGCTAAACAATTCATCAAGGAATTTTTGCTATAATTTTTTTTATACGAAGGTTTAGAACCTGAAAGTGTTATAGAATGAAGCCAAAATCCAGATTAATGCCGTGGAAAAATTTCAGATCTTGATTCGCAATATTTTCGGAGATATGATCTATGGAAGTTATGGTTTTTTCAGGATCCCGAATTTCATCTCAAATAGGTGACCATGGGAAAATCGTCATAAATCTCTCTCTGAGCATTGGATTGGAATTATGTAAAAATTGGCCACAATTACATGGACTGTAGCGTCATATGTATCAATTTCAGAGCCGAAGGAGGAAACAATGACATGTGCCATGCCATACAATTTCGCTCTACTGAATCAGTCCATAATTAGGTCATTGTGGGAGATTGGGCATAACTTTGTCTTGAAGAATCCAAATTAGGTCATACCTATGGCATTTGAAATAAGCTTCAGAGGGCTACTACAGGGCCGAATTTCAGATATTTAAGATCCAAAATATCATATATAATTCAGTTTCAATATCAAGCTCCTTAAAAGCAAGAAAAAGGTGTGTATTTTTTTTCGAATTGCATAAGTCTTGTGTGAAAAATTAGTTTGAATTGATTCCGAGGACATATGGTAGAATATATATCAGTATTGGGTTCTAAAATTCCCACTAAAAATAATTCAACACCCATTAAGCCTTTATAAGGATCTACTATGAATCATGAAGATGAAGAACTGCAACATGACATGTCAAAATTACAAGAGCAAGTGCACCAAATTTCGTTCTCACAAAGAGCAACAAAATATGAAATGGAAGTTTTGAAGAAAGGCATGGAAGCTAAGATGGATGATTTGAAGAAAGGCGTGGAAGCTAAGATGGATGACATGGAATAAAAAATGAAAGACAACATGGAAAACATGAAGAATGATCTAAAAGCAAACATGGAAGGTTTGACAAAGTTGATACAAGAAATGTTTTGTAATGGCGAAAATATAGTAGAGGAAACTCATGATGAGAAAAAAATAAATGTTAATCATGATTTCATAAACTCTAATTTTGGATGGAAGAACCACCATATTCCAAATATGGATATGAGGAAGTCTGATGGCAAGGATCCCGTAACATGGATACTACAAATGGAGCAATATTTTGATCTCAATAATGTGCAAAACACACAAAAGGTATGCATTGTAACTTTACATTTAGAAAAAAATACATTTGTATGGTATCGATGGATTTTCTCCCGTAAAAAAATTGTCACTTGGTCAATTTTTACGAAGGAAATGATAGCACATTATGAGGAAACAAAGAGAAACACCTTCTTTAGCCAATTGATAAATCTCAAACAAAAGGGTTCATTGGTGGAGCACATTGAGGACTTCCAAAAATTGAATATAAGGGTAACTGATACTCCAGAGGAAAACATGATTGATGTCTTCATAGGGACTTTAAAGGATAACAGCCAACATAAAGTTCACGTTTGGGAACCTAATTCACTAGAGAAGGCATTCAGATTGACAAGAAAAATTGAATGTAAATTATGGCGACAAGGAAGCCTACCACTCACATCTATAAAGATGGAAGTTTTGCTACTCCTAGACTTCCACAACCTACAAGGTTGACACCACAAAAATTGGAAGAAAAAAGAGAAAAAGGGCTTTGCTACAGTTTTTATAGCAAATACACTAAAGGTCATAAGTGTGCTAAGAAGAAATTATTTTACATAGATTGTGAAGAGGAGGAAGAAAATGAACAAGAAACTTCAAAAGAAGAGGATATACACCAAGAACCAACCCTAGAAGAAGAAGAAATGAGTCGGACCATATCATGTAATGCATTGCTAGGAATTACCACTCCTCAAACTCTCAAGATAGAAGGACATATCAAGAAGAAAAAGGTAATAGTGTTGATTGATTTGGGTAGTACCCATAATTTTATTCATTGTAAGGCAGCCAAGGAATTGAATTCTTTCCTATACCCAACACCAGAATCTCAAGTGATGGTTGAAAATGGAGGAACTATAAATTTCTTTGGAAAATGTCATAATAACAAGCTAACCATGGGGGAATATGTATTGAATAGTCAAATTATTTCCATTCCAATGGGAGGTTCTAATGTTGTACTAGGAGTATAATGGTTACAATCTTTGGGGACGGTAGCTTTTAATTTTCAAGAATTTTTCTTGAAATTTTGTTCGGAAGGAAAGGAAGTCGAATTACAGGCTATCACAAGGAATCCGAGAAAGATAATAATCTCTAATGTCATGACAAAGCTTCTAAAGAAAGAAAAACGAGATGTAATTGCACAATTATTCTCACTAGAAGTTCCAACATCAAAATCATCTATTTCTCAAGATCTCTAAAAAGTCTTGGAAAATCATTCCAAGGTGTTTGAAACTCCCAAAGGACTCCCACCTATTCGTGATGATTATGATGCTATTCATTTGATTCCAAGAAGTGTTCCTCCAAACATTGGGCCTTACAGATATCCTTATGTCCAAAAGAGTGAAATTGAACGTATGATTGTAGAAATGTTAGAGGCTGGTATAATTCAATCTAGTCAAAGTTCTTTCTTTGCTCCAGTAGTATTGGTGCACAAGAAGGATGGATCATGGTGCATGTGTCCGAATTATAGGGAGATAAATAAGGTCACTATTAAATATAAATTACCCATTCCTGTGATTGATGAATTATTGGATGAATTACATGGAGAAATTTATTTTACCAAGTTGGATCTTCTTTCAGGATATCATCAAATTATAATGAAGACGGAAGATATTCCGAAAACATCGTTTCGAACTCATGAGGGTCATTATGAATTTTTGGTCATGCCTTTTGGCCTTACTAATGCACCTTCTACATTTCAAGGGTTTATGAATTCCATTTTCAAACCCTTAGAAAATTTGTGCTAGTATTTTTTCATGATATACTAATCTACAATAGGTCTTGGAAGGAGCATGTTCAACATGTTGATAGGGTGCTCAAACTATTGGAGGAGAAGCAATTATGTGCAAAAACATCCAAAAGTTTCTTTGGAGTACAAGAGGTGGAATATCTAGGTCATATTGTATCTCATGTGGGTGGTAAGGTAGACCCTAACAAAATTAAAGCCATTAAGGAATGGAAAGTCCCCACAAAGATAAAGTAGTTGCGAGGATTTCTCGGGTTAACATGGTATTATCGAAATTTTGTTAGGAATTATGGGAGAATAACAGCACCTCTAACAACATTATTGAAGATAGATTCATTTTCATGGACTCCTGAAGAAACTAAGGCCTTTGAACATCTTAAAGTGGCAATGTGCCCAGCACTAGTCTTAAGTACACTAGACTTCACAAAAACATTTTTTGTGGAATGTGATGCCTCGGGAAATGGAATTGGTGCTATTTTAATGCAAGAAGGAAGACCCATTGCTTTTGAAAGTCATCCAATCAAAGGAAAGTATTTACAAAAAGCTATTTATGAGAGGGAAATGTTGGCAATACTACATGCACTAAAGAAATGGTGACCTTACCTAATGGGAAGACACTTAAAGGTAAAAAATGATCATTATAGTCTTAAACACTTTTTGGAACAAAGACTATCTTTAGAAGAGCAGCAAAAATGGGTCAGAAAGATGTTGGGTTATGACTTTGAAATCATCTACAAAAAAGGGAAGATGAATGTTGTCGCAGATGCACTCTTAAGAAAGGATGAAGAGGTGGAAGCATTGCTTTGTGCCATTTCTATTATCCAACCAGATTGGATAACCAAAGCAAGGGATGAATGGAAGAAGGACGAAGAAGTGTGGACGCTCATTCAAAAGTTGCAGAAAGATCCTATTACATCTAATACATTTAGTTGGAAAAATGATTCCTTATGGTACAAAGATCGCTTATATATTTGTAGGAATTCCCAACTAAAAAAAAAGATTCTTTTGGAATTGCACACTTCTCCTTTAGGAGGACACTTAGGATTTTTAAAAACTTACCACAGGGTGAAGAAAGAATTTTTTTGGGATGGGACTAAATTTGATATTCAAAATTTTGTGGCAAAATGTTTGATCTTCCAGCAAAATAAATTTGAGACAATTAAGACCCCGAGTCTTCTACAACCTTTATCCATTCCAAGTGAACATTGGGAGGAGATTTCAATGGATTTTATCACAGGCTTACCTAATTATGAAGGAAAGAGTGTCGTCATGGTGGTAATTGATAGAATTACCAAGTATGCACACTTTTGTGCATTATATCATCCATTTAAATCAAGTACATTTGCTACTGCATTTATGGAAACAATTCAAAAGCTACATGGAAACCCAAAGATTATGTTAAGTTACAGAGATCCCATTTTTACTAGAAATTTTTGGACGGAATTATTTTCTTTTTTGGGTACTCAACTAGCTCATAGCTTATCTTATCATCCTCAATCTGATGGTCAATCTGAGATAGTGAATAAATTTTTGGAAGGATATATTCATTTTTTTGTACTTGATAAGCAAACACAATGCATCAAGTGATTACCTCTTGTTGAATGGTGGTATAACACTTCCTTCCATACTCAGCAAAAATGATCCCATTTATGGCACTTTATGGATATCATCCACCATCCATCACATCATCTTTAAGAGAAAATTATAAGGTTAAATCAGTGGAATATCACATTGAGCATCAACAAGAAGTTTGCCAACTCTTAAAGGATAACCTAAATTTGGCACAAAATCGAATGAAACAATAGGTAGATCAACATCGCAGCGAGATAATTTTTGATGTAGGAGACTGGGTATTTTTACAACTACAACCTTACAAACAAATGTCCCTCAAGCAAGCTAATAAGTATAATAAATTATCTCCAAATTATTATGGTCGTTACAAGGTGTTTCTAAAGATTGGTACTATGGAATACAAATTGGAGCTTCCTGCTTCTTCACGAGTGCATCCAGTTTTCCATGTTTCATGCTTAAAGAAGGTTATAAGTGACAAAATTCCAGTTCAAAAAATATTGCCAAAATTTGATGAGGAAGGAAAAATCATATTGGAACCTAAAGCAGTCACAGAATTAAGAACTTGATAGCTACGAAATCGATCAATTTCAGAGTATCTAATCAAGTGGAAGAACTTACCCACTAAAGATTCTGTTAGGTCTCCGTAGTTTGCAAGATTGGAAAGAAAAAATGCTACAGAGGCCAACATCAAAACAACTTTGGAATCCTAGGATATAGCCTTCTTGGATTCAGAGAGGGATCCCTCTATGTAAATGTTTTCAAATATATTATTTTGAAGGCTTAGTTTATGATATTAGGCTAGTTATAAGGCACAAGATTTTTTGTTTGTTTTGGTTGGGTTGAAAATCATCAAAGTGAAGGAAGTCTTATGAAGGGTAAAGATGTGAGTAGGTTGAAGATGATTCAGCTGATAGGATAAGTGAGAAACAATGTCAATCCATTGGGCTATGGATTCATAAAGGATTTAATTGCACATCAAGTTTCAAGGGTGGTCTATGGGGCAAGTCATCTAGGTCAACAAATCTCTTTAAGTTGATTTATGGAATGAAACATTAAGAAGTGTTGAAAGAAGCAAACATATAAGAAAACAAAGAGCAGCTTAAGATCAAGTAAGGACTTTTAACCTAGCCTGCTTTCAGCATACTCAAAGAGAAACAAAGAATAGCTTAAGATCAAATAAGGACTTGTAACCTAGTCTGCTTTCAGCATATTCTCAAAAGAAACATTTAAGATAAAATAAAGAATAGCTTAACATCAATTAAGGACTTTTAACCTAGCCTGATTTTAGCATATTCAAAGGAAAACATTCAAGATTAACATAAAAAGTAGTCTAAGATCAAGTAAGGACTTTTAACCTAGCCTGCTTTTAACATACTTTCAAGGGATATTTTCAAAGCAATTGTTGGAGAAGAAAATAGAGGACAGGAAAAACCATAAACTTCTCTAATTAAACTTTACTTAGCAAACTTTTCAAGAACATTCAAGGACAGAATCTCAAGTTGTACTCAGGAAACATGGGCTTAGCAACACTTCACTGGTTATACACAATTATCCTCAAATACACAATTAGCAGAAAACATAAAGATAAAGATTTATCGGTGAGATTTAGGGTAATTGATAGTAAATCCTAATATATATTTGTTGTTCTTTATCATAGAACATGGATAGTATGGAAAACATGAGAAAAATAACAATTTACAATAAGAAAAACATCACCATTGACATAGACCAGGATCCCATAAATCAGCTTGTATATTTGATGTCCAAACCAGTTACAATCTTCAAGTCCAGTGGGTCTTTACAACTTCACAACTTCTCATCTCAACCTATCTTTCTTCTATTACAAACAGAGCTTTAGCGGCCTGAAAAGCTAGTTACATTAAATGAGTATTCAAAGACCAACCCCAATACTCTTTTCTAGAGAAGTATTTATAGAATAATGAGGAGGTGGAGTGAAATAAAGGTCTATCTGTTCAATTAATGCAGAGTAAGTGATTCTCAACCTTTGAAGGGCCAAATGGAGAAGTTTTCAAATGTTTTTAACTCTACTAATTGATTATTACATTAAATTTCATCAACTTCAGTCACTTTTGTTGAATTTGGGGGCTTTTGGTAGGCTGGCAATTAATTTTGAGTTGTCTTTGACAAAATATCTCTAACTGTGCAATCAATTTGTATTCTTTTAAGGAAATAGGCCTGTAGGTGGAATTTTTGGTCTCCAGAGAAGTAAAGGCTTCTGATATTTGGTTTTTAAAGCCTTTCTTCTGCTGATTTGTCTGCCTTATCACTTGAAAACCTTGATTTAGCTCTGATTTTGTGCTTTAGGGCTGATCATGCCTTCTTTATCCTTCTTCGGTCTTCATTTGTTCTTTTGTTGACTTTTCAACTAATTCAAGCCTTGATATTGCTTTTGGGCCTTTGTTATCATCTTCAAAGATCTTAATCTTTCTTTGCTGACTTTATTCTCTTTAAAACCGTGTTTTAGTCTTTAACTCATTGGTTAAGTCTTTAAATCTTTGGTTTATTTATCTTTAACCTTCAGCTTTAATCTTTGTTTCTTCGTTGTGTGTGCAAGTGGATTTGGCACTTTGGAGGGTTTATGGTGTAATTGATGTCCATGAAACACAGATTAACCTTTGAACCTCAACCCTTTCATCCATTTTCTGCGTGATTTGGCCTCTATTTGGACCTGCGAAGGTCGTCACCTTCTCGCATGTTCCTTTATGGACTGTAGGAGGGTTTTCGTCCCAAAAAACCATCACAGAACCTGCAACAAACCACAAAACAAGTTATATAAAATCCTGCGGGGTCGTAAAATACTGCTTTGGACGCTGGCGGAGGCGAAGGAGGCGATGTGCAGACGGAAGAGGAGTTTTCATGATGGAGAGGTTAAAACCTGTGAAAACAAGGTTCAAAACTGCATATGGCGCAAAATAAGGGGTTGGTGGTTTTGTGAAAACCGTGAATGGTTTTCGCGTTAATAAACGGTGGTAAGTAGTTTAGCTCGGAGGGAACGCGATCTAGTTAAAAGGAGATGCGTGGCTTTTTCAATACCAGTGGTCTCACGCGATGTTTGGTTGTTAAACCTCGGACGCAAAAGTTATGTGATATTGATCGTAGACCGTTGGATCTGGGGGGGAAGATCCAAAGGCTACGAGAGAGTGCGATGGAGAGAAGTGCTCGAGCAGAGGGAAGATGGTGGAGGACATCTGGCGGGAGGAGATTGGAGGGGCAGCAGGGTAGTGGGATGTGGGACTGGAGTGATGATGTGGGTATTACGTTAGCTAATTTGTCGAGCAATGGAAGGGCTAATCGCATTGGCAGGGGAATGGGGGAGCGAGGTAATGAAAATGTAACAGCGTCGATGCAATGGGGCTAAGGGCTTGGTCGCAGGTGCCAGGTCTTATGGCGGAGAAAAATATGGGGGCTAAGACGAAAGGGGCTAATTTCATCGATGGGGGAACAGGATGAGGGGATAAAAACATAACAATGCCGATGCGATATAAAGTTGTGACGCAATGAGCGCTAGCATCAGGTCGCAGGTGTTAGTCACATGAAGAAAGGAGCAAAAGGTTAAGTGCTCGGGGGCTTAAGGCCTAAAAAGGGGCGGAAGAGGTTTTTAAAGGTTTTATGCATTTTTTGTTGGGTTCTCATGGTTTTTTCAAGTTCTGATAGTTAAAAGGAAGGGTTTTTAAACCATAGAAAGTGGTTTTCTCGGTCTAAAATGGGATTTTTAATGAAATGAAAGGTAATTTAAAGGGAAAAAGGGAATTTTAGCAGAGGAAAAAAAGGTCATCTTGAAATGAGTAATAATGAATGAAATGAAGATTTTTTTGGAGGCATGAAATGGTGGAAATATAGGCCTAAGAACAGTTTCTTTTGGATATCAACAGGGTTTCTTGGTGAATTTATGAATGAAACAACAGTGAAGATCATCTTTTGAATTTGAAAGCATCAGAAGGCTTCAAGAATGAGAAATGTTTCTATGAAAATAATCTCTTGAAGGCTTAAGACCTGTTTTAGCCATCATTTGCTATGACAAAAATTTACTGATGGCTAACAGATTCTACATGGGGGGATGAGAATTTTATACGGAAGCATCCAGAGATACTCAAGCATTGAGGACAACACTTTTTTGAAGGAGAGGGGCATGTTAGGTCCCTATATTACTAGTATAGTCCCTTATTATTGTTAGTGTAACCCCATTATTGTTATTGTTGTACCCTTGTAACCCTAATATTGTTATTATTGTGCCCTTACATTATTATTGTTAGATTGGCTAGGATTATATTGTGATACCATGGACTCATATATATAGAAGGAAGTTTTATCATTTGTATCATCGAAGAATTGTTCATTTATGTAGTGTAAAGGAGGTTTCCCCCTCGAAGTGGCTTATTTCTAAGGCGTTGGTCTCTCTTTTCTTCTATTTTTGGAGCTGGTTTCATAACAGTCACCGAGAGTGAAGAAACTTGTCGTTGATGTATGTAAGCCCCAAGGTACTAAAGGGATTTTCTAAATCTACTTCCTGGATAATGTGTTGATGTCAATAGGAAGCGACCCGTCGTTGGAGGGACTTGATGTATCCCCCATCAATGACACAAAATGGGTATCAACATTTGAGAAAGAATGATGCTAATGCGAAACTAGTTTGGGAACGAAAAACATGAAATGAAGGCTCAAGAGTATTATAGTAGATATCAACTGAAATACTTCTCTTGAACATATCAACGACACCGAATGGAGTTGGCAACATTTACCCAAAACCGAATACAGAGGCTTTGATATGGTGTGATGAACCAAAATACAAGAATATTTTCCAACCCAACAGTCATGAAGATTAAGTGAAATATTTTCACATTGAAGAGTGACTCACTTAAATTAATATGTATATTACCCTATTTTCCCAATTTCCCCAACCACTCTGGTCAATACATATTTTTTTTTAACAAGCTTGAGGAGGATAGCATATGGTTGATTTATACATTCATCCTTCAGATGAATCCCTCTGAGTATATTTAACGAACCCTGAGAAGAAGTGGTTCAGTCTCGTCATGTTCGATGAGTCCATCGTTGTTTGATGCTTTTACGAGTCCAGAAAATGTGTAACCCAACTCCTTTTTCATGTTTTGAAAGTTTTAAAATGAGGCGAAAAAGAAAAATCCAAAAGTTCATTTTCGTATATAGTCTCTTGAGTCCGAAAAGGTAGAAAATGATACTTAGGAGAACCTCTTAGCCATGTTAGACTAAGGTATTATTTTTTTGTAAATAGTCTATATCAGTTTAGAAAAGGGTTGAAATTTTATTGAGTAGAGTTTTTTTCATTTACTTTAAGGAGTTTGAAAAGACAAGTGCTCAAAAATATTTTCATGTTTAGGGGGTCTGAAAAGAGCTTAAAGATAACTCCTCCTGGAGGAACGAGTGGTATAAAGGATAGAATTTTTTTGGTCATCATGGAACTACTCAAAACATGCAAAGGTCAAGATGCTAACTAATAATACCACTCATCACATTTGTTCCTCAATAAAGGGTAAAACAACTAAGTGAAAGTGTATGATAGGCCAAGCAGATGTTGCCGATGGAATGAGAAAACCAAGAATCATCTAGCAGAAATAGGCTGATAAAAAAGGAAATGATGAGGGATAGGATGATAATGGTTTCATTTTTACACAATCTTGAAACATGGAAAACTATGCTTGAAATAAGTTTGCATGCCCCCAACATATTGACTCAATTCAAGGTACAACCCCCCCCCCAAGATTCATTTCATTCACCTAAGTATTCTATTGGTTGTTAATAAGTAGATGGAATGAAGGTCCATTTACAAGATCAAGTGAAAGAATCAGATGGGAATTTACGATATCTAATCAAAGACTCAAATTGGAAGGGGATATGTTTCATTTTTTAATGAGATTGACAAAGGAAAAGAATTATTCTCATAACACCTTGTTTCATTTTTTAACGAGATTGACACAAGAAAAGGAACTATGATTCTCGAACCTCTTTTCATTTTTTAACAAGCTTGACACAAGATAAGGAACTCTTCTCGAGTTCCTTCACGACCTTCAGGAGGCCATGGATTCCAAGAGGTTCTCATAAGATGGGAGAACAATGTTCTAGAAGGGGTACATATCAAAGGATCCAATGGAAAGATTAGAATCCAATGCCCCCAATAAATGATTTACTATATCACCTACTGGATCTAGGTCAAAAGAAGTTGAGCATACAAAGAGAGGCTCCTCTTCAACAATAGGTAATGGCATGGGATAGGTTTCCACATAATTAACCTATGGTGAGGGAGATACCCCTTTTATATAAGGACCATTTAGGGATGTTGGTTGATTGAGAATCAAATTAGGACAACAAATGAAAGTTGGTCAATGGTCATGATTCTTCCTTCATGCAGGAAACACATCACACGAAAGAGTGATGTGACAAGAGATCCCATGACATAAACATAGTCATGCCCAAGGAGTAAATTAAAATCCAAAGGGACTTGGACTACCATCATATTGACATAGACAATCTTTCCCCCCATAGTAATAGGAAACTAAGGAAGGATCCTTAACGGTTGATTGGTTCCTATGTTAAAATCCAACAGATTCTGGGTAATAGGCACAATCTACAGAGAACCAAAACCATGCCAACTAATTTAAGAAAGAATACTAACAAAAACGCCTTCATCTATAACTATTCCAGGTATGGGAATATTATAATCTTGTACTATGATTTGGAAGGGCATGTAAGGAGGAAGACGATATCCTGCCAGTCAATTCCAATCAAAGGAAGTGAACATTCTACTTGGAGGGGGTTTCATGGGAATGGATAACTTCCACCTTGTGCTATGGGAATGAGAGAAATGTTGTACTATGGAAATAGTAGGATTTTCCCCTAGTACCATGGGAATGGGAGGACTCCCCCCTTGTACTGTTGGAATGGGAGGATTTCCCCCAGTTCATTGGAATCTGAAGAAAAAAGAAGAACCTGAGCAGTATGAAGTTCACACTCTATGGAAAAGGTACGACTAACTGAAGGTGTAATCGAGTCAACCATTTTATCAATCGATGGTTATTTGGGAACAAACTCATGGGATTCATGTTCATAGAGAGCGGGATTGATTGGATTCAAATTTTGATCAATCACTTCATCAACTATTGGAGGATTGGGAGAAATATTTTGATAACTAGTCAAAAGACGAGGTCATTAGGGGATTTTTGAGGTTTAAAATGGGCCTCCTAAGGAAATTATAAAATAATAGTGGAAAGAATAAAATAATATTTGATTATATCATCAAATTTTAGAGGGAAAAAAGAAAAAACTACTTTTTCAACTCATATTTTCAACTTATCTCCAAAAATTTTTACTCAAATTTTGAGCAAGAGCACTCGTTGGATGCAAAATTTAATTTCTCATCCAAGGAGTACCCATGTTTCATACTTTAGATGGACCTTGCTACACGAAAAATGAGAAATACATGAAAAACGTGATTGCAATCACGTTTTTTAATGTATTTCTCATTTTTCATGTAGCAGGGTCCATCGAAAGTATGCAACATGGGTACTCCTTGGATGAGAAATTAAAATTTTCATCTAACAAGTACTTCCGCTTGAAATTTGAGTAAAACATTTGGGAGATAAGTTGAAAATACGAGTTGAAAAAATAGTTTTATTATTTTATTATTTTTTAATCATTTTACCATTTTACTTAAAAAATGGTGAATCATCCCCCATGGTTGACATCATCACCTTGAATCTTATTGGTTCTTATAAAGTTTATTTTGGTTATACATTTTTCTTAGGAGGCCCATTTTAGACCCCAAAATTCCCCTAATGTGCGAAGCTATCAAGTTTTCCAACACTTTTGATACTTCATCTACATAAGGACAAAGGTGAATAGGATGATTCCCTTCACATAACCTACAAGTAAACATAATTTTCCCCTTCTTCCCATGGACCTTACCATCACTATTTGAAGGTTTATCACTAGCATGATCTCTAGATGATGATGAAAAAGGCTGATGTTAGTCTATGGACCACACTTCCAATAACTTGGGAATACCAGGACAATCTCTAAGAAGGTTATCACCCTTACATAAATTGTAAGGGAATTTAAGTCTGCAGGGCTAATTGGAAGGTTTCTCCATGCTAGTTTCATTGGTAGCAATGGTTGCTTGGTTTCCCCACATATTTTTCTTCTTCTTAATCTTCCTTTTCTTCTTCCTCTTATCCTCCTAGTTACTATCTTTGAGGCTTTCACTAGACGAAGAGGAAGAATTTCGAATAGGAAAAGAAGGAAAAGGGTCAATGTTAGGATCAACTTGTTCAAGTGGAGGACTACCTAGTTGAGAATCAGTTTGGACATTCAGAACCAAGGAGGTTAAAAATAACCAAACTGGTAAACCAATGGTAAATACGGGAAGGGACAACGTTTCCATATAAGGAGCACCAATATTTCCAAAATGAGGAAAAGGACTAGGATTACGATCAGAGGGGTTTCCTTGACTAGAGGACTTGAGAACTATTGCCATTAGTCTCAACCTAATATCTATTAAGAATTTGTCCCACAATGAGGATGTTATTCAATTGTCCATTGATTTATTTTAGAAATTAAATACATAAAATAAATCAAAGGTGTTGGCTCGAGGGGTCCTGACCCAGGTTCGGAGGTTAAGCTTTGCCAACAAACCCCTATACTACTGGCCCTTTCGGCAATGACCTACTTGCACAGGCCAAGGTCTCACCCGAAGCAGTATGGGAGGGTGCTGGAACCAGGTTTCCGCACCCTGAGAGAGAGTAGGTAAGTCGAGGTAGATTTTTTTCGCAGCTTATCGGATTCACACAAAGTAAGTTTATTTGCATGATTTTATTAGTATAGTCAATTATTAACCATAACAGATCTATTACCATTCATATATCTAATTAATACCTTCGCATTCACATGTGTTTCAACAATTACCAGCACATAATATCATAAACATAGCTATAGATGCATTTGCAGCTCAAACATACACCATCACAAAGAATTTACTGATATACTTATGCAAAGACACAAACATATTTGCAGCTAAATAACCATTACAGATACGCTCCAATAGTAAACATCACTAATCCAGATAACACATAGATACTTTAATAATATTTCGCATTCATTAATATTCAGATCCACTTACAACCATCCCGCATACACAGCCTAGCAAGGTCTGCACACAACAGGACTGCAGATCTTTGCGCACATAGCCAACGGGAGTCCTTACCCAAAACAACCCAAAACATTTCGCACGTAGCATCAATCTTAATTCATGCTTACTTCTAGACTCAAACTATTCATCTATTTCTATCGATATATCCTACGTTGTCCTGTGGTTTGAAAACCATGGTTTTCGGACTCTAGGTCTACCCTTTGACCCATTACAATGTGTTTTGGGCTTTGACCCACCCCAAACCCCTGTGTTAGACTAATTAATACAAAAATATACAAAATTCACAGCTTAGCGAGCCCCATTCCAACAGGCCCCCAACACAATCTTCTGACTTGTCCTGAGTCACTGTGGTCGTGGGTTCTCCATATTCACCTGCAGCTGCTTGATTACATCCACCATCAGGGGCAACACTCCTTCACTTTTCACAGCAGCATTCTAGGGTATCTCCACCAACTTCTGCAAATTTGTGCCTTCAGTAGCAGCAGTGACACTTTCCAACGTCTGGTTTAGTTGCTTGACTGTGATGTCGACATCCTGAGACAACTTAAGGGCCTCATCAGCCCACAGATGGAGGTGATCACTAAAAGTCTTCTTTCGTTGCCGAAGGGATTCCATGTGTTCCCTGATTATGTGGTTGGTGCGAAGTCGTGCCAATCTCTGATTGAGGACCAGAGTGGTCAGTGTAGCCTCCATCTGGTCAAACTCTTCTTCTTTCTAACGCAGTGCTTGGTTGATTTCGCGCAAGAGAGGGTCGCGCTACACCTTGGTCCATAGCTGCATAGCAGTTTCCAACAGTTCTGTACCCTAATAAATCTGACCTGTAATGAAATTTTTGGCCTCTGTAACCAATGCATCTCACTGGGCCCATACTTCTAGTGGCATTTCTGGCTGTATCTTGTCCTGCAAGGCCGCAATCTGTTTTTCCATCTCCATCTTGATTGCCTGGATCTCGGTCCTTGAGGCCTTTAACACTGCGACCAACCCTTCAATCTAAGCCTGGGGGTGGCAAAAGTCGGGATATATTCAGTGACATCCGCGTAGAGCCTACTAATGAGGTGCTCCAACTCTGTCTGCTGCGCGGCGGTGAGGGTACATGCAACCTGTGCCTAAGATCCTTCAACATTTTTTTCTTCAATTGTATGCTCAGTTGTACTGAGCTATTGGTGCACTTGAAGGTCTCTACGCTAGATTTATTCGAACATGGACACGTGAAGGATCTGCGACGGTTCATGCGGCAGGTGGGTGAGATCCAAATATACCTTTGCACTGGCCTGGACTTTCACTCCTAAGTCGGGTGGACTCAGTATGAGGGTTGCGCCTGGTAGAGGGCAGAGGTGGCTTTCCAGCTTACTGATTACTACGCTATTCATTGTTGGGGTCGACCTAGCCTGAATCATACTGGTCTGTAGTGTATCAAACTTGAGCTTCAGGGCCCAGATCTCATCCTGAAGTGTCTCAAATGTGGCTTTCTGTTGTTCTTCCAGAGCTAGCCATTTGTCTTCTGCAGCCAAGGTGACCACATCTGTGATCTGCTCTAGGTCCTCCTCCGTTAGTGTAACTCAAGTGTCATGTTTAGGCCATTGAGCGAGTTTCTTATTTCGTGGTCCTTTAATAGGGTCACCAATTCGCTTTATTCCTCGAGGGGAATCAGCACCTCCCACCTCCATACCTTCTGCACCTAGATCCTGCTGTGAATCCTTCTGTGAGGCCGTTTTCACGTCCTTTCTAGTACTCTCGCTCTTTTGCAATCCCTTCTGTGATCCCGGGTCAACTTCCTTCCCCGTACCTTTACCCTATCCTCCGATATCTTTGGTGGTGTCGGGCGGGGTGACCTTCACGGTGCTCGTCCCTGCAGTGTCCCTCGCACCGGATTTGAAGCTGAGCTTCCAGTGTGGAGGCCAAGTTGGAATTAAGAGGTCAATGTCTTCATCAGCAACCATATATGCGAGTGAAACCCATACTGGGTCCTTGCAGCCTCTGATCTATACGTTATGCATGGTAACTTGAAATGTTGCGATGCTTTTGTATTTATCATACACAGCTGGAAACAAGCACGACTGGGAATTGATGGATGTTGCGAGCCCACTCTAAAATAAGACCTAGAAGACTTGATTATCCTCAATACGATGCACGTCCTTTGAGTCCCATAAATTCGCATACCTCACCGCCTCGCACATATCTGGGGTGAGCTCGGGGAGGATCAAGTCGTTAGGGGCTTCCCATGTGACCAACGCAATGAGAAGAAGCAGCCAGGAGTAGCATAATGCTCATCCCTAATCCCGAAATTCGCGGACATTTTCCAAAAATTTGTTGCATATGTACTGGGACCAATTGAACCAAACCCCCTTTTCGCATCGGCCTACCAGCTGAATCACATATGCATGGATGGTGGCAGCCTGGCATTTGCGCATCATCTTGCATGCCAGCAATAAGTTACCCATCTACTTACCGGGGTCGCTGATGGTGCTGATCATGAATCCCCGAGTGTTCTTCTCTGCATGATAATCCTCGCGCACCTTTTCAGTGATCTTTTTCTCATACTTTTTGTCGATGCACAACATAGGGTTTGGCCCTTCCATGGGTAGACCAGTAATTTGGTGAATAAGCGCGGCATCAATGGGGATTCTATCCTAGATCTACAAGTTGCTATCATGGACCAGGGCAACCAGTTGGCACACAAGTTGGTCTGTGATATTGTAGTGGCCAAAATGTGGCATCCTCAGCAGGTTTAAGAGCCCAAAACCTGCCAATATGTGCACCTAGTGCATGGGGACTATATTTATCCCGCCATCTTCCAATATTATTTCGAGAAATATCTCGGGTTCCAACTCGGGGAAGGCCTCCAAATTGGCCAGGTCTTGGTCGTCAAATTTTACCTCATGGAGCTTGCCAAAGGGTTTTCTAATGATAAGGACCTCACCTGGAGTCAGTGGCATTAGTAGATAGGTGTGCAGGCCATCAAGATTCTTCGCCATGCATGTAGAGGGCCTGTGGGGCCGAACAAAGGGTGGTAGCCAATTGATTGGTTCAGTTATCTGGGCCTCTTCCTAAGCAGATAAAGGTCTCTTTATTGGGTTAGGCGAACATGCCTGGGGCACCACCCACGGGGATTTCACATTCTGAGGAGAGGTGCGGAGCTTTACCCCAGCCCATTTCGTGGGTTTCCCCGACCCTTGTGCTTTTTCTTTCTCCTTCTTCTTTCCCTTGCTTGGTGTAGACATAACCTCCTCAACTTTGGGGTGGACTTCCAGTACTTCCTCAGATTCTTGCTTTGTCGAGACCACAGTCTGTGAGGACTTAGTAGGATTGGTTGCCGTCATTTTGGCGCGGTAAATGAACTCAGGGGGTCTACTATCAGAGGGTGTAAGAAGCCAAGACATTAATGGAGTACAATAGGCACAGAATTTCTCAAGGCGCAAACTCGCAAAGCACAACTTGTACAAGAGATACAGAACCCTCTTATGATCTATCCTTCTAATTTTATAGCTGCGGGATCAATCAATGTGTGGATGAGGCTCATCAGAAACTTACCATCAAGTAAATGGTAAAAAATATTCGGAAATTGCCTCATTAAATGTGAGCCGCCTGCTCCTTTCAATGGTAAAATTTTCTTTTTATCCAGTTTTACTATTTCAATGACTAGTTTTCGCACCTCCTATGCACCCAGCACACCCATGTGCTCCTAGCGTACCTCCTATGCTCTGAACACACCCTTGTGCTCCCAGTGCACCTCCCTGGGCCTCCAAACCTGCAATCGATCCTTGCGCATACCATGGTCTTGCCTGCAATAGCCTTCTTTTGTGCGCATATTCTGCCTCATATAGCTACTCCGACCATATAGTCATTTGATCCGATATGGTTTGAGACAACTGCCATTGACATATCCTGGTACCATATCACCACGCAGGGTAGCTAACCGAACAACTCCTCCATCAGTGATTTCTTTTACCATATAGGGACCTAGCTAGTGTTGTCAGAACTTCCCCAGGTGTTTTTCAAACTGGCTGTCATACAACAGGACCAATTTTCCCTCCACAAATGTCTTTTGTCGAATATGTCGATCATGTCATGCCTTATCCCGAGCCTTCTGAACTTGCACATGGAAATTAGCAATGAAACGATCTTCCTCCAACACCACAAGCTGTGCTAAACACTCCTCTATGATATCAGGCTCTACCATGTTCGTAAAGGCTACAATACGTAGGCTAGGAAAAATATACTCCATGGGCATAATGGCCTCCTTGCCATAGACCATCTGAAATGGTGTCTTCCCCATCAAATTTTTGCAGGTGGTTCGATAAGCCCAAAGAATGGACGGGATGCACATGTCCCAGTTGCTGCAATCGGAATTACAGACCTTGGTCAGTGCCTTCTCCAGGATCTTATTAAAATATTCTACAGCTCCATTTGCCTGAGGATGATATGGGGTGCTTTTCGCATGGTGGATCCGAAATTCTTCAGTCAAGGCCTGTATTGTTTCATTAACAAAATGTGTACCTCTATCTCTCATTAAGATTTTCGGACAACCAAACCTGGTCAGAATATGCTCAAAAATGAAGTGTGCAGTGGTGTATGTAGTGCAATCCTTCACAAATTGTGCTTCAGCCCATCTGGTTACATAATCAGTTGTGATGATGATGTAGCGTGCACCTATCTTCTTCCCTGGCAGGTTGATGGGCTCAATGAAGTCGTTGGCCCATTTGTCAAATGCTTGCAAGGCCATTTACGGTTGTAGGGGAATTTCATCTCTGTACTATGGCCTTCCCATCCTCTGGCATGTATCGCAACCTTTGCAATAGTCGTGAGAGTCTCTATGCAGTGTAGGCCACCATAGCCCAGCTCTCAAGATCTTTTTTGCCATCACTTTCCATACGTAGTGACCTCCTCCTACGCCCCTGTGAGCTTCTGATAAGATGGCATGTATTTCATGCTCCAAGACATATCTTCGCAGCACTTCATCAACTTCCAACTTATATAGATGGCCTGCGATGATGGTAAAATCCACTGCGCAGGTTACCAATTCTTTCTTCTATTATACCAAATACTCTGCAGGCGCCCTTCCTTTAGTCAAGAACTGAATGATGTCAGCGAAGTGCACATCAACTACCCTAATAGTGAACAATTGTGCATCAGGAAATCCTTCTTCTAGGTTGGTCAACTCTTCACCACTTTCGATCCGGGATAGGTGGTTCGGCACAACATTCAACTTTCCTGGCTTTACTATGATCTCAAAGTCATTTTTGAAACAACATGAGCCATCAACATATCCCCCCCCAACACAGGCTTATTCACTAGGTACTTCAAAGCTGAGTGATCTATGAACATCTTGAAGTTCCCACCCAATAGGTAATATTTTTGCAGGGCATACACCATGGCTAACCCTTCGCGCTATGTAGTGGAGTAGTTACACTATGCACTAGAGAGATTTCTACTAGCAAATACAACTAGATGGTCAATGTCCCCATCCCCTAGCTGTGTAAGTACAACTCCTAAGGAAATCCCTGAAGTGTCGACATGAACATGGAAAAACTTCGCCCAATCAGGAAAGATGAGGATAGGTGCAAAGACCATCTTCTCCTTAAGTAACTCAAAGCTTTTCTGACACTCGTCGTCCCAAAAAAATGATACATCCTTTTTCAGCAATTTTTCCATGGGTGTTGTGATTAGTGCATACCCTTGGATAAACTTCTTGTAATATCCTGTGTGTCCGAGGATAGAGCGCAGCTGCTTTTCAGTTGTACGAACTACCAAGTTGATGATAACCACCACCTTAGTAGGGTCAACCATCAGCCCCTGGCGATAAACTATGTGACCCAACAAGATCCCAAATGGTACGAAGAATATTCACTTCTTGATATTCAGGGAGATCTAGTGCTTTCTGCAGGCATCCAACATCATGCGCAGGTTCGATACATGACTCTTTACTAACCCAAATACTATCCAATCATCAAAATATACCTCCAAGAACTTGTGGATAAATTCTTTAAATACTGCAACCACTATCCGTGAAAAAATGGCAAGGGCATTCTTGAGCCCAAACTGCATAACAGTGTACTTAAATGAACCCCATTCAATATCAAACGTATTTTTGCTGCGATCTTCAGGTGCGATCCTGATCTGATGATAGCCCGAGAACCCATCCATGAACGAGTATGCCTCCTGCCCTCTTACGCTATCAAGGATTTCATCTAACAATGGTGTAGGAAAGGGATCATGTAGGAAAACATCATTTAATTTTCATAGGTAAATACAGATCTGTATTTCTCCCTTAGTATTTTTCTCCTGAACCACCATAGGACTTACCTAATTGGATTGTTCGACTGGTTCGATGATACCTGCGACGAGCATTTTGTCGATTTCTTCCTTGATTTTATATTTATACTTGGGGTTCAACCGATAAGGGCGCTGCTTTACCGAGCGTGCATCTAGTTTTAAAGTGATATGCATGACTCTTAGGTCCCCCGTGATCCCTTTGAGCTCTGAAAATTTCATTGGGAATAAGTCCTGGTATTCCATGAGGAGTTCTGCAACTTTTCCCACAATATCATCATCCCAGTAGTCCCCAATTTTTGCTAACGTATGATGTGCCTCTGTTCCAATGTTGAATTCTCGTAGCTTCAAAGGCTTAGTGACATCGACGGTCTGCAGTGGGGGTCCAGCAACTGCACACTCTCCCTCTAACTCTGAGACAGAGACATCTCGCAGGTCGTCATTGCACTCCTCACCATCAAAGTGGGGCAATTCTCTTACCTCTGAGGATATGTATGGGAAGTTCTTCGTGATTCTAAGACATCGCAACGCACATACATCATGTAACCAATTCTGACAGTTTTATATCTCCCCGTTGGAGTCAGAGAAGCACTCATTGTCCTTTTCCTAGAAAATCACACCATCAGCTGTAGGATTGATCCAATCTTCGTCCTGAGCAGTCAACTTATAGATGTGATCCATATCCTCTTCTATGCGCACTATTTTGTATACCGCTCTCCTTCGGTAGGGTCTAGGGGGACTATCACCATTGTACCCTCATTCTCAAACACCATGCTTCTTTTACTTAGGTTGATGATGACTCCCATATCTATAGCCCAATCCATTCCTAAGAGTGCAAGATACGGGTCCGCATCTTCCACAATCTGAATTACCTCAAATTCGGTGTTATCACCAAATTGAGTCCTCTTGGGCTGCTTCAATGGTCAATCTGGAGTAACTTTTTCAAACTAGCTTTTGATTGAAGCTTAGCCTCTTCAGTATGATAGGGCTCTCTCACAGGTAATTTATGATATAGGTTATTGATAAATATATATGGCTAACTCTATGAATTTGTATTGGTTTTGTATGTTTGCAAGTTGAAAAGATGAAGGCTTACTACCATTGGGCTTATGGAGTCAACAAATCAGTAGGTTCAGTGGCAAGATTTCTTGACATGGAAGCTGAGGTAGATAGGGGTCTTTAACAAAGGCCATTCACTCATATAACATAGGTCAACATAGTCATTTCATTACTAAAGGAAGTCAGAGCATAGATTTATGAATTCTGAGTAATAGCAATGAAATCTACTGCTAGTGGTTCAAAGGTAATTCACTCATAAAACATAGAAAAAACACAGTCATCTCATTACTAAAGGAATTCTAAGAATATAGTTATGAATTCTGAGTAATAGCAATGAAATCTACTGCAAGTAGTAAAACATAAGATGTAGATCAATAAAGCATTAAAAAACCCCAAACAGACACCTATCCTACTTGACAGTCCTATTTCAAATAGAACTCAAACTCTTTATTATTATCTTTAATAGCCTTATCTACTAAAACAATTACATCCTTTGACAAGTATACATTCACATGGTCGAATTGAGATGATGGGATTCATCCCTTTATGACCACTTAACTGACCTCCTCATAACTAGGAAACAAGACCTTGTTTTTTTAGGCAAATGGTCTTCTTCTTCCTCGAATACTTTGGCTGTCATTTAATGTTCGATTCATAGTCCTTGAGTGTTGAATAAATGTTTGACATGGTCTGTATCCCTTCCATAATCTCCATATGTCCAAAAATTCTCCAAAATCTGCTGAAATACAGTGCGCTACGAAAGTAAGGCAATTTCGTAGCACTGCAAAACATGCCTTTAACCTCAAGATTCTTGACTCTTTCCTTTTGAATAGGGTTAATCATCATAGAATACATCCCTCATACCAATTTCACCTCTTAATAGCATTCAAAACTGGTCAAAAATTCAAAATATCAGCTACAGTAGTTTCGTAGCGCTTGTCTGCCCTTCAAGCCCAGAGGCGCTACGAAACTACTGAAAAGTGATGAAAATGCATATTTTTTGTATAACTTTGAAATATGAAACCTGTAAGTGCCAAAAAATTGTATCTAACATGTCATTAGCCTAAATCAACCATAAAAAAACTCACCTAAGAGTCTTGAGGTGTCAATCTCACTTTTCATATTTAAGACATCCTTGCAGATTTTTCCTGTTTTTTCCTGAAAAATAGGTTTTGGAACAGAGCCTATATATTCTAATCCATGATGTATTTTTCAAAAATGAAGGATTTTTGTGTAGGTCATTATATCTTGAAGAAAAACCTCTCTTGGTTTTTTTAAACACATCTCTAGCTGTCCAGAAACTGCATTTCCAAAACATGTGTAAAACAAGAAAACTTTGTTTTCTGAAAATAGGGCTTCAAAGAAATCCTTGTATCTCCCAACGGATAAAACCTGTGAGAAAAGTGAGAGAGGTTATTGTTATTTGATATGTTTTGAATATAATCTCTCTCAATTTCTTAAAATGCCTTTCTGTTTTCCCATAAACCACCTTTGAATTTGACTGCTCAAAGTCAGAAAACAAAGTTTTGCTTCATATTTCGCTACGAAACTTTCAATAGTTTCATAGAATTTTTTGCATATTTTACACTGAATTTGCTACGAAACTATGGTTTTGGGCTTAAAATACATTTCGATAAATAAACCTCGGGAATTGAAATATGTCAGACTATGATGAATGATGTGACATGGGGAAACTTGAAAATGAGTGGGTTTAGACCTTAGGGTAAACTTAAACAATAAAATTTTAATATTTCCCTTGACCTAACATATAAAAAATGAATCTTACAACCAAAATTTTGACACATGAACCTATTTAACCTTTTCAAATGATGCTTCATTTTTTTGGGTGATAAGAGTGGCTCCACTTGGGATGGTGTGCCCCAGTGGTACACCAAAGAACCAATAGTTCCAGTGCCATCCATCTTCTTGGAAATAAAAGCTATGAAATTTATGAAAACTTCGCCAAGCTCTTATGACCTTCTCCTTAGGCTCAAGCTTGATGATTACTATTGAAAAACCAACTTTATACCTACTGAAAAGATGCTCAGTCAACTCTGAGCTTATTCACACACTCCTACCTACCCTAACAGCTGCAATCTCCATTTTTAACTCAAGAAACATGAAACTTCCAATGAAGCCAGTCATTGATCTGATCTGACAATTGAACCTCTTGACTGCGTTTGAACCAAAAGTAAACATGATACTGAAATGACCAAGGAAACATAAGATGTATCTGATCTTCATAATGAAAACATAACTGGAAATGTGGACTGTAGAACTCTTTCATGTAGTTAGCTATAGGATCAAAGAAGACATGATCTATTTGATGATTCTCAAGACATTCTGCAGCTTTGGACAATTCATATATGCTTTTCTC
Organism: Pinus albicaulis; assembly: GCA_034641835.2. NCBI lineage: Eukaryota > Viridiplantae > Streptophyta > Pinopsida > Pinales > Pinaceae > Pinus > Pinus albicaulis. The sequence continues at coordinate 708,649,207 of CM076583.1, read as the reverse complement.
AGCCACACAAGATGATCAGAACTGGATCAAGGACCTAAGGATTAGCTCAAAATTCAAAGTTACAAGATTGGGTTGAAACCAAGATGGTTGCATAAGACTCATCTTCTTGATTTCAGCGCTGTAAACGGTTTGAAAAATGGACACCATATGAATAATTTATTGCACTTTGAATGCTGAGTGGGTCTGGCAGAGCACGGAGGCACCAACCCTCCTCCCATGGAACCTCATCATATGACCAGTGTGGGAGCTTAATGTTAAGAGCACTTAAGGAGAATAATCTTAGGTTTAATATTTAATTAAGCTTCAGTTAAGTTGAGTTTAATATGGCGGAGATTTTGGAGGCACTCCCAAATTTAGGCAGACTTCCACTTTTAGTGGAGTTAACTGGCAGTTTCCCCACATTTAGTGGAGGAAATTGGGGCAAAGTTGTTTTGGTCATAAATCCCTCATTATTGAACCAAATTGGATGAAATTTTCATCAATTTTAGGTATCTTTGACCTCTTGAACACTTTAGAATAGGTTTGAGGTCAAAAAGAGGTAATCCTCAGCAGATTTTGCTTCAGGCAAGATGAAGGGGCCATCAGGGCCACCATGAGACCAAATCAGTTTGAGGCCTAACCAGGGGAGTTAGAGTCCTTTTACAGAGTTACAATAGTATAAATTGGATAATTAGGATGTTCTGAATCTGATGAGATGGTTTTTAGAGCCTGTAGAGAATGTTTAAAGGCCAAAAAGCTTCAGTAAAGTTCCAGGGGTCATTATTGCCAGCTTTTGCCAGCAGCAATGCAGGGCTTTGAAAGAGTTGTTTGAGACCATTTGCAGTGAACCAGTTGTCATTATTGACTGAAAAAATCATTCAGGATCTATTTATAGAGGTTTCATCAAGTGTTAAATACTCTTAGAGGTCAAAAACTCAACAGAGAATTTTTCTTTGACCCTAGTGCCAGGGGGTGCCGATAGGTGATTGAGGCGAAACCAAAGCAGCCGGAGGCTATTTTTTATGAATGAAAAGTCTATCTTGAATATTTCAGACATTTTGGAACCAATGGAAGTAGTTTCAGAACATTTTGAGAACTTCTAGAGCTTGAAAAGCTAATTTGAAGTTCTGGGTAGCTCTAGGAAAATCGTGGAGGATAGCCTATTTGGGGAATGCAATGCTCAAATTGAGAAATTTATCAGTTGATATTTGATGTATGATGTATATTGGATACATTAGGAGTGGTTTCAGTGACATAAATATATTTTTGAGTGATTTTGTGCCATTTAGAAGCTCAGAGTAGCTTAGTGCACCGACAGAAGGAGTTGTGTCGACAAGAGCCTCAAGCTGTTTTTCAGAGTTTGGGCAGCCAATTGAGGGATATTTATGGTATTTTCAGTCCTTTGGATCATTTTTTCATTCATTGGAATTAAGTATTTACTTGTAAAAAAACTTACCATAATCCCAAAGAGCTGAGTCATGATGACAAAGCTCAAAGGAGACGTAGCCCACGAGATTTCGGGTGAACTCCTAGATTAAAATTGTTGTTGTGTTTGAATGATTATTTTCTGTCTTATGTTGCTGTCATACATGTTAAATTATAGCAAGAACAAATGAATTTAAGACACATAAACAGTAAAAATTCATACACCACTTTCAAGTAAATAATTCCGCAAAATTGTTAAGAACAAGCTAGATCATTTTAATTAAAACTGAGTGGTAGGTTCTTGAAATACATACAAGTTATCCAAACCATTTTCAGATCACAACATTTCAGTTGTGTTCTATCAAACTAGTTTTCAAACTTATTTTGAAGAACAAGGTTTTCTTCTTCAATCTCAAAAGAGAAAGGTAGCAGCACCATCTCTTTATATTTTGGCATGAATTTTTTTTGAAAAGACTGATATTGATCATGAAGACTATAAGATTGAATTTGATCTTCTAAAGCTTAAATTTATTTTTCAATGTTTTTAGCAACTTCGTCCACAAATTGAATCTTATCTTCTGACTTGCAGTCAAATGATTTCAGATTAGAAGACAAGGATAAAGAAAAATTTTCATCCACTTCCTCATTAGTGTGATCATTATTTGATGTAGGCTGATGCAAGAAATGACATGAAGAATAAAATTCTTCCTTTACCTAAGGATTGTAGTAATTATCTTCCAATATTTCCTCTTGTTGTTTGAAATGATTCTCATACTCCTGATGATCAAAGGACTGACAAGTCTGCTACAAATTTTCATCAAAATCAGAGGATGTAACATGATTTTCATAAATAAACTCTTATTGGATTTCATTTTCATCCAAGGAAGAGGCTATCCTTTCTTCTTGGTGATGAAATCGGTTATCATGAAGGGCCTCCAAAATTTCCTCATCCATGAACTCATCATCTTCATAACAATTCTCCAAATATTCAATAAAACTCACACAATTTTTATAGCAGTCTTTGACCAACAGTAAGGAGGGATGATACTCTTCATACATCTCATAAAATGAAACATGGAAATCAACAAGAGAATATAGTGAACCATTTGGCAAGATTTCGTACCATGACCATGCTTTTCCTTCTAAAGTGGCCATAAAAATCTTCATGAGACAATCCTCAGGGAACTGAACCTTAATTTTTCATATATGCATATGGAATCTGACCAAATGAAGAGCAACATTGTCTTTCTTTTCATCTTTAAGAATTGGAAGATCAGTTAACCATTCAACCTTTGGCATAGGATTTGGGAAAATAGGGATATGAGACTGATTCATAGGTGCATAACCGCCATTTATTCTTGCAATGGAACTCATATTGGAACTTCATCAAGATACTGATCCTCAAGCAGTGGAGTCACCTTCAAATTGATTATTTGATGTGTAGATTCTCCAGAGTAGAAATACAACCAATAAGTGCCTAAGTGTCTGCTACTCTCATACCTTAGAACTGAAACTTTTTCGTTCTTCCCAGAGAAAATTTACACCTTCGGTCCCCAGCAACAGCGCCAAAATGTTATCACCAAATTGAGTCCTCTTGGGCTCCTTCAATGGTCAATCTGGAGTAACTGTTTTAAACCAGATTTTGATTGAAGCTTAGCCTCTTCAGTCTGAGAGGGCTCTCCCACAAGTAATTCATGATATTGGTTAATGATAAAGATAGATGGCTAACCCTATGAATTTTTATTGGTTTTTTATGTTTGCGGGTTGAAAATATGAAGGCTTGCTACCATTGGGCTTATGGAGTCAACAAATCAGTAGGTTCAGTGGCAAGATTTCTTGACATGGAAGCTAAGGTAGATAAGGGTCTTTCACAAATTTCATTCACTCATAGAACATAGGTCAACACAGTCATTTCATTACTAAAGGAATTCAGAGCATAGAGTTATGAATTATGAGTAATAGCAATGAAATCTACTGCTAGTGGTTCAAAGGTAATTCACTCATAAAACATAGAAAAACACAGTCATCTCATTACTAAAGGAATTCAGAGCATAGATTTATGAATTTTGAGTAATAGCAATGAAATATACTGCAAGTAGTAAAACATAAGATGTATATCAATAAATCATTAAAAAACTCCATGATAATCTCAGGTTTGTCCAAGAAACCAGTGTCTGTATTTTTGAAAACAGTTAATTACATAAACCTGTTGTTTTGCCAAAAAATCTCCAACACTTGACAAATTCGACTCTGTGGCCTTTAATAGAGTTTTTACATCATGAGAAGATCTTCCTCCATGCTAGATACATCAATTTTTTTCTTAATGACACCTTGCATAACCATAAAACATAACTTTAATGACAAACAAAAACCTATCCTACTTGACAGTCCTATTTCAAATAGGACTCAAAATCCTTATTATTATCTTTAACAACCTTATATACTAAAACAATTACATTCTTTGACAATTATACATTCACATGGTCGAATTGAGATGATGGGATTCATCCCTTTATGACCACTTAACTGACCTCCTCATAACTAGGAAACAAGACCCTATTTTTTTAGGCAAATGGTCTTCTTCTTCCTTGAATAATTTGGCTGTCATTTAATCTTCAATTCGTGGTCCTTGAGTGTTGAATAACTGTTTTACATGGTATTTAACCCTTCTATGATCTCCATATGTCCAAAACTGCTCCAAAATATGTTGAAAAGGCTGAAATAAAGTGCGCTACGAAAGTAAGGCAATTTCGTAGCGCACTTTTGTAGCACTACAAAACATGCCTTTAACCTCAAGATTCTTGACTCTTTCCTTTTTCATAAGGTTCATCATCATCAAACACAACCCTCATACCAGTTTCACCTCTTAATAGCATTCAAAACTGGTCAAAAAGTCAAAAGAGCAGCTACAGTAGTTTCATAGCGCTTTGTTGCCCTTCAAGCCCAGAGGCGCTACGAAACTGCTAAAAAGTGCTGAAAATGCATATTTTTTGTATAATTTTTAAATATGAAACATATAAGTGCCAAAAAAGTGTATCTAACATGTAATTATTCTCAATAAACCATAAACCAACTTACCTAAGAGTCTTGAGGTGTCAATCTCACCTTTCATATTTAAGACATCCTTGCATATTTTTCCTGTTTTTTCCTGAAAAATAGGCCTTGGAATAGTGACTATATCTCCTAATCCATGATGTAGCTTGAAAAATTGAAGAATATTTTTGTGGGTCGGTATGTCTTGAATAAAAAACTCTCTTTGGTTTTTGAAACACATCTCCAACTATCCAGAAACTGCATTTACAAAACATGTGTAAAACAAGAAAACTCTATTTTCTGAAAATAGGACTTCAAAGAAATACTTGTATCTCCCAACTGATATCACCTGTGAGAAAAGTGAGAGAGGTTATTTTTACTTGATATGTTTTTAAAAATAACCTCTATCAATTTCTTAAAATTCATTTATTTTTTCCCAGAAACCTCCTTTTAAGTTTACTACTCAATGTTAGAAAACAGAGTTTTGCTTCATATTTCGCTACGAGACTTTCAACAATTTCGTAGCATTTTCTACCTATTTTACACTGAATTCGCTATGAAACTATGTTTTATTGGCTTAAAAGACATTTTTGGTAAAGAAACCTTGGGAATCGAAATCTGTTAGAATATGATGAATGATGTGACATGAGGAAACTTGAAAATGAGTGGGTTTAGACCTTAGGGTAAACTTAAAGAAGACAAATTTAATATTTCCCTTGACCAAACATATAAAAAATGAATCCTACAACCCAAATTTTGACACATGAGCCTATTTAACCTTGTCAAATGATGATTCATTTTTTTGGGTGATAAAAGTCAGCTCGGACCTTAACTCCTGTAATATCTACCATAATTTTTGATAGCCTCCCCAATTGTATGATCTTTTGTTGGTTAGCCATGTGTAGATGGATAGTGGACCATTCCAACTTAGGATCTCCCATCCGCTGCCAAGTTTTCTTGGGAATTACATTCACATCTAACCCCAAGTCCAAGATAACCTGATCCATTTCATAGTCACTAATCTGTGTTTTTAGCCGCATTTCCCTACCAGTGTGTTTCTTATGATTGTACAGTCTGTGCACATCCTTAACTTCTGGGGGCGGGTTAGTCCTCTCTGCGTAGCTATCTATTAGTGCTTGCAGATTTTCTACTACCTTTTGGTTTCATAGAAGCTTCATACAGGATTGTAGAAATGGTTTAACTTCATCGTCTGTTCTTAGGCTTGAGGGAGCTTTTGAAAGAGGTGCCTCATCCTTAGTAAAGTCTCTGCGAGCCATGCCAAAGGTTTCCTTCTCCTTGTGTAGGTCCAGGCTTTCCTGTTTGATAGCTGCTTTTCGGATAAGAGGTTCAACTTCAGATTTCTCTTTGACTTCTCTAGTAGCAATGTCGTTGCGCGTTATAACATTAATACTTGGTCCCTCATCACGCAGTTCTGCCTTAACTGTAATATTCCTAAATTAGCATGCAGCTAATAGGAATATTAATTTTTTCTTTTGATAACTAGTAGATGAATAAATGGGTAAGGAGGTCGATACATTTCTAAAATAGGAATAAAATCCCTCATGATGTGAAATGGATCATAATAATAGCTGGATATTACACCCTCATGTGTGAACAGGGGAAATTACATGTGGACAAGGTCAAGTTTGACCAAGTCAACAACGCTGGAATGAATGGTGGAGATCATCTATGGAGACAACGCAATGATAGTGGGAGGAATATTCCTTGGTCGAGGAAACCCTAATGAGTGGGACCCAAGGCAAGAAGGCTCACACTTATTTATAAGAAGGGAAAGGCAGCCATAGGAAGTCATGTTATTGATTATTGATTTTATGGTCTGCATGACTATTGTGCATTCTTCAGTTGTTTAGTTGAGATTGTTGTGCTACTTAGCACAAGGTATTCCTATTTAGGAATTCCATCTCCTTTCTTGAGAGGCCTCTTGGGGGAGCTTTTCACTTCATTTCTCCACATTCAGTCTTGAGGCCAAGCTACCTCCTTCAGCTACAGCGCAGTTTCTGTTTAGAGTTGGGTTGTGTTGCAGGGTGTTGCAGTGGAGGGTTAATAACACCACTTCCAGAGCTAGTTTTTCAAAGGATGAAGAATTCTTCCCTTTGGAATATCAGTGAGGAAGATTTTGGAGCAGATTCACATCTTGGAACTTGGCCAACACATTTCCCATCACCTACAATGCAATATCTCTCCTTGACTGCGTTATTTCAGTGAGAATTTGCAGTGAGGGGTTTCATTGCTTGATTGGAGGGTGAAATCTTCAGTGATTGGATCAGAATTTCACTTGAAGGATATTTTGGAGGAGGTATATTCATCACATGTGCCATCTTCAACCATCTCCATCCAGATATTGAGTTGCAACTACTATTCAGTCTTAGGGTTGGATTCCGACATTTTGCACTTTTGTAGATTTCAGGAAATCCTTTCTGAATTGTCTTGAAATTTTGTTTGGGAGTTTAGATCTTTACTCTCGGCATTGTATGAGCAATATAGTTTCAAATATGTGTATTGAAACTTTCCAGCAGTAGTTCTACTTAATAAAACTGCACTTTCATATCCTTGGGTATTATTTGTGTAATAGTATTCTTCATATTTAATGTGCATGCTCTCTTGAGGCTTGTGTTGCCTAACTTGAGTGATTATTTCCTCAAGATCTTGTATACATTTTCTACTATAGCATTAATATGATGGCTATATGTTCTTTTCACATTTTATGAGTTGATTTATCACTACTATTTCCAGTTTTATGTCTTGTATTGCTGCTATTTCCATTTTGGAATATTACAGTGGTATCATAGCATAATCTTGGCTCAGCCTGTGGATCTTAGCCATTATGCTATCAGAAGAAAAAAAAAAAGAAGAGATGTACTAAAAAGACAAAAATAAGGATCCATTATTTGGAGGGAGGAAGGAAGAGAGGCTTTCAAAGATTATTTCTCAAACTTTGCAGAGAATTCATTGAGATCTTAAGAAGATGAGAAGGGAGATGTGTAGAGAATCTCCAAGGGAGTTTGAATCTAAAGAAAACTCTAGATTTTCACATGAGGAGTGTGAGCATGCAGCCACAAACTATGATTCAAAATGCAGTCGTATGCCCAGATCTACTATGAGGGAGATGAAAGAAGAAGGAATGCCTAAGGAGGAGACTCTTAGGGATTATCTGCAGGAATATGAATCTCAAACTAAGAGGTTCAAGGATCACATTAGCTTCCAATAATTTTGCAAGATCAAGGTGGAGAGGAGAAAGAAGCATGATATGGGTAGATTTTTCTATCTAATTTTGATGGTTCACCTAAATGTTCAGCTAGAGCTTGGGTGGAGGAGCTAGACACCTATTTGCAGCAGCACCAAGTTTCTAAAGATGAAGCCATCAAAGTTGCAGCACTGAATTTTTGAGGTAAGGCCTATGCTTGGTGGATATTTGAGTCTTTTTCATTAAAAAATGAAAACAATTCTTCTTATTCAAAGTTCACTAAGAGATTAGTGGAAAGGTCTGATGGAAAAAATTTTGAAACACCTTTGATGGAGTTAAACAAACCAAAACAAACCAAAATTTTGCATGGATTGGAAGGACCTATAAACTCAAATCCACTTCATAAAATTGTTGAAGAGGCTGACATATTGCATAATACCTTGCTATAGGCAAGACCTCTATCTCGTATTCTTGGACAAGAGGGCATGGAGATCCCTTTTTCAAAAGAATATCATCTTATGGATATATCCAACATCATCATTACCCACTCTCATTCCAGGTTCTGCGATGTGGCAGGAGCATCATGGGAAGGATAGTAGCCTTCCAAGTTGCATATTTGGCATGGGAAATTTCAAAGAGGAGGACAACCATATGACATATGTTCTTTGTGATAGATCATCAACGATGTCACTATGGAGGATAGATCCATAATGAAAATTCCAATTGTTGGTGGATTATTCCAAGGATCTTTCTACTTGTATGATATTGGATGACCAGTTGCATGAGGAGGGATATTCAGTCAGAGATGAGGTCATCTACTATCATGGTAGGATCTTCTTATCTAGAGCTTCCAATCTCAAGGGGAAGTTACTACAAGCATATCATGAAGATTTCCTTTTCAGCCACACTTATTCTATGAGAGCATACCACACCATCATGGAGGGGTACACTTGGGAAGGCTTTGAGGAGGAGATATATCAGCATTTGAGGAGATTCATGGATCATGTGGAAATGGAGGAGATACATAACTCTTTGGGGGAGTTAAAACGACCACATCTTTTCTCTTTAAGAATGAGAGGAGATTTATCTATTAGCCACTCCATTAGCATGAGCAAAGCATATGGTAAGGATATTGTTTGGTTTCATAGTGATTTATATGATGAATATATGCATTCCTTAACCATGTATGTGCAATACATTGCTTCAAGAAGGAGCATTCTTCCTTCTAGACTTCATGGTCTATTTGAGACCATAAGAAACATTGATGATGGCCACTCCCTATGAGGTATTGGGGAGATGATATCTTATGTAGGACATGCTCAATTTGCACCATACATCATACACTTTCTCCAAACTTGTGAGGAGATTGGGGCAGCAAGAAAGTGGTTGGGAAGCCACTCAGCATGTCCTTTTCTGATGCAGTTGAGAGTAAAAATATGCTGGTTGCATTTGAGGGACGATTTTCCTTCTTCCTTGTTACGTATGGTAGCTAGTATGATTCTCATTATGGTTCCCTATGTTGATGTTGTTCTTATGCTTGTGGGGAGCATTTTGGGAGGAGAGACACATTGGTTGGATGTGTCCATGGGGAATGAAAATTCCCACACCTTTTATGCTCCACGCATCAATAGGAGTATGGGAGATGGCTTGCCATGTTATGTTTGGCATTGTGATGTGACCACTTGGGAAAATTTTGGTACCTTCCAGCACTACATGAAACCTTCAATATTCCTCTCATTTGGATGCCATATGGTGATGATTTCCTATTCATCATATATGGGATGGTTTGGGCCAGCATGATTCATGACATTGGAGAGAAGATATTTGGAGATCCAATCTTCTTCTTGCCACTTGAAGGAAACATTATTGCAGCCCAAGATCAACAAATACTCTACAATTATCATAAGTGGAGAGAGGGACAACGTGGGGTAGGCTATTTTTTCTACCATGTTCAGTTATTCAGCCCACCTAAAGGATAATTTCCATGAGTTACCATTTTTGAGGGTGGCTCATTTTGTATGGATGATAGCTTAGGGATGGGAGTTTCATATGGGGATGATGGTTCCCACAATATTTCAGATTCCATGCCCCAAAGAGACCTCTAGACAACACATTTTTTCCTCCATGGATGTTTTACTTTTACATGATGATAGCTATTTTGGATGCTCACCAAAAGCTAGCTTGCATGCTTGGGAGGGGCAACTTGGAGATGTATTGATGAGACAACATCTTGTTCCTTGGAGGATTTTATCATATGAGGATGCTACAAGAGGAGAAGAGGAGGATCTTCAGTTCCATCCTTGCAGTTTCTTGAGGACAAGCAACATTTGGGAGGGGAGGACTGTAATATTCCTAAATTAGCATGCAGCTAATAGGAATATTAATTTTTTCTTTTGACACCTAGTAGATGAATAAATGGGTAAGGAGGCCCATACATTTCTAAAATAGGAATAAAATCCATTATGATGTGAAAACGGATCATAATAATAGTTGGATCTTACACCCTCATGTGTGAACAGGGGAAATTACTTGTGGACAAGGTCAATTTTGACCAAGTCAACAGCGCTGGAATGAATGTTGGATATTATCTATGGAGACAATGCAGTGATAGTGGGAGGAAGATTCCTTGGTGGAGGAAGCCCTAATGAGTGGTACCCAAGGTAAGAAGGCTCACACTTATTTATAAGGAGGGAAAGGCATCCATAGGAAGGCATGTTATTGATTATTGATTTTATGGTCTGCATGACTATTGTGCATTCTTTAGCTGTTTAGTTGAGATTTTTGTGCTGCTTAGCACAAGGTATTCCTGTTTAGGAATTCCATATCCTTTCTTGAGAGGCCTCTTGGGGGAGCTTTTCACTTCTTTTCTCCACATTCAGGCTTGAGGCCAAGCTACCTCCTTCATCTACAGCGCAATTTCTGTTTAGAGCTGGGTTGTGTTGCAGGGTGTTGCAATGGAGGGTTGATAACACCACTTTCGGAGCTAGTTTTTTAAGAGGAGGAAGAATTTTTCCCTTTGGAATATCAATGAGGAATATTTTGGAGAATATTTCACATCTTAGCACTTGGCCAACACATTTCCCATCACCTACAATGTAGTATCTCTCCTTGACTTTGTTATTTCAGTGAGAATTTTTCAGTGAGGGGTTTCATTTCTTGATTGGAGGGTGAGATCTTCAATGATTGGATCAACCTTTCACTGGAAGGATATTTTGGAGGAGGTCTATTCATCACATGTATCACCTTTAGCCATCACCATCCAAATATTGAGTTGCAGCTGCTATTCAGTCCTAGGGCTGCATTCCGACATTTTTCACTTTTACATATTTCAGGAAATCCTTTCCGAATTGTCTTGAAATTTTGTTTGGGAGTTTAGATATTTACTCCTGGCATTGTATGAACCATATAGTTTTAGATCTATGTATTGACACTTTCCAACAGCAGTTCTACTTAATAAAATTGTGTTTTCATAGCTTTGGGCATTATTTGTGTAGCAGTATTCTTCATATTTCATGTACATGCTCTCTTGAGGCTTGTGTTGCCTAACTTGAGTGATTATTTCCTCAAGATCTTGTATACATTTTCTGCTATAACATTAATATGATGGCTATATGTTCTTCTCACATTTTATGAGTAGATTTATCACTGCTATTTCCAGTTTTATGTCTTGTATTGCTGCTATTTCCATTTTGGAATATTACATTAACCCTTTGTACATTCTGCGTAGGTGTCTGTTGTTTTTCCTGCATTTTCGCTATCAGATTGGACAATATTCAATCACATGGTCCAGTTGTTGAAAATATCGGCAAGATTGTCTTGATATTCCCTTACAAAGTGCCCTATTTCTCTGCAGTTATAACAGATCAATTGTCCTCTTCCCCGACCTGTGCCTCCACCCCTTCCCCCTCCCCTGCCCCTAGTTGGGGGGCCTCCTCTGCTTGAGGGAGATAGTGGTGAAGAAGGGTCAGCCTGTACCCTGTATAGGTTCCTCAATCTATCATCAAGTCATAGGTCCAGAAATTATGCTCTTAATTCCCCACAGAGGAGCACAATTGACACCATTTACTGCTTTAATTCTGGAACGTAAGCACCAAGGTGGGGACAATGGTTAGTATCATGTAGCCCAACAACATGATAATCAACACACCATAACATCAGGCTACTTGACCCCGTAGCCTCCTTAGGGCGTAGTGGACTGGGACCCCCATCTAGCATGTCATTTTCTAGTAGAGGACACTGATCCTTGGTATGACCGGACACCCTACATCTTATGCACCATATGTCTAGACTAGCCTCTTTCCCTCGTTCTTTTCGCAGATTCTGTATTTCTGTGTGCATTTCCTCCAACTATCCCTATATCTGTTGCACCCCAAATTGAGCATCATCCCTCAGCGCAGCCTCTAGCTTCATAGAAATCTCCAAAGCCTTCTCTTGTGTTGCAATTGATTGATGGCCCATAGGTTCGCGCAGGTGTTGTAGCAGCATAACGATAAACCATTCCTTGTGTTGCCCATCATCATATTGAAATTCCCCATCTCTGATAACCTTTTTCAACTGTTGATCAGCTTCCCATACTAATCCATTGGTTCCTTGTCTAAATTATTTCATGTTGACCACTATCTAAGAGTATGACTTAGGCTTCCGGAATTGTTGTTTTAACACTATCTTAATCTCTAGAATAGATGGATATACGTGTTGTCCTACGTACCCCATATACCAATCCAAGGCCCTTCCTTCAAAGCTAAGCAATAGGTGTGCCCTCTTTACAGCGTCGAAAGCCACGTTTTGTGTAGCCCATATTGATTCTGCGACAAACCAAAATCGATCCATATCTTCATCCCCTACACCCTTGAAGGTCGGTAGCTTCAGGTGTGAGGCCATATCGTCTTCTGGCGGAGGTGGAGGTATGGGTGATTTCTTACCCCTACGCTAACTTGAAGGTGGTATAGCTGGAGGGCTATGTGCAACCGATTCTCTTAATGGAATGTAGACAAATCTATCTCCTTCTTGATTATTTCGATAGTATTTACCACTTCATGTTGTTCTCTCACTCAGATCAGGGGTCATTCACTCGGTGTGGCTGCATAGAATGCCCTTTTCGCATAGTAGTATTTTGATCAACAAAGGAAATGTTTTTAGGAACTTACCTTAGAAACCCTTGAAGAACCTCTACTCTAATTCTGATTAGGATATGAACTAATAAATTACAAATTCTGCCACAAATCCTCCCAACACGCTATCCACCCAATGATCTACCGTACAGGTGATGGTATTGTCAGTCCTTTCCAACTGTTGGATCAACTCTGGAGTCCACTGCGTCACCCGCTCATCCTTCCAACACATTTGGAAATCTATGAGCCTTGCCAACCACTCCTGAAGCTCGTGCGCAAAGGTTACAAAGAAAATTTCATATACTTCGGTGAAGACGTGCTTATTCTTCCACTTCTCAGCCGGAAATTTCGTGCTGCGATTCTCCTTTACAACAAATTCTTGAATCTATCTTTCGAACCACTCTTCAATTTCCACCCTCTCAATTCTCCAATGACCTCATGGCATTATCCTATCTCTCTCTCAAAATTCTCCCGGTCCCAACAACGGAACTATTTGTTGGATCGAGGGGTCCTGACCCAGGTTCAAAGGCTAAGGTTTGCCAACGAACCCCTATACTACTAGCCCTTTCGGCAATGAACTACTTGCACAGGCCAAGGTCTCACCCGAAGCAATATGGAAGGGTGTTGGAACCAAGTTTCTGCACCTTGAGAGAAGGTAGGTAAGTTGAGGTAGATTTGTTTCGTAGCTTATCGAATTCACACAGAGTAAGTCTATTCGCAGGCTTTTATTAGTATAGTCAATTATTAACCATAACAGAGCTATTACCATTCACATATCTAATTAATAACTTCGCATCCACGTGCATATCAAAAATTACTAGCACATAATATCATAAACGCAGCTACAGATGCATTCGCAGCTCAAACAGATACCATCACAGAGCATTTATAGATATACTTATGCAAAGAAACAGATATATTCGCAGCTAAATAACCATTACAGATATGCTTCAGTAGTAAACATCTCTGATCCAGATAACACATAGATGCTTTAACAATACTTCACATTTATTAACATTCAGATCCACTTACAACCAATACCAGCCCGTGCACACAGCCCAGCGGGGTCAGCACACAGCAGGACTGAGGATCTCCACGCACATAGCCAGTAGGAGTCCTTACCCAAAAAAACCCAAAAAATATCTAACAGTTCGCACATAGTATCAATCTTAATTCATGCCTACTTCTAGACTCAAACTATTCATCTATTTATATCGATACAGCCTACGTTATCCTGTGGTCCGCAAACCATGGTTTGCAGACTCTAGGTCTACCCTTTGACCCATTACAATGCATTCGGGGCTTTGACCAGCCCCAAAACCCCTACATTAGACTACTTAATACAAAAATATACAAAATTCACAACTTAGGGAGCCTCGTTCCAACAAAAGGGGTAACTAGGCAAAAGTGTTTACTAAGTAACTGTGAACTACAATATGCCACCTCAGTGAACCAAGGATTTATGTATGGGCAGGAAATATCCTTGAATGTTTTTTTTTAGTGTATCACAGTGTACAAGGCGCCCAATTCGGTTACCTATGGCGAGATAACAACCTAGTGTGGACTTTCAAAATATACCCTAAGGTACTTGGAAGCGCAATGAGTGGTAGTGCTATTGAAGGTGTAATCGTATGATGGGATAATTCCCATATACTTTTCATGCATGGAGCACCATCCAATATACCGGAAGGTATGCGGAGAACGGTCTGGTACACTTACATACTTGGAACGAAATATCGCCCCCAGAATTCAATGCTGGAAAAAATGATATCTCCTACGCCGAAACATGTCTCTAGCCTAGACCTCTAAATGTTTGCATTAATGTGACAAATGCTCCTTAGGTTGATTGAGTGAAATTTAGAGTTGATCTTGAAATAGGTTTCAGTTTCAAGGCTCAAAACTTAATGTCACCTGAACACACCTATGATGCAACTAATATGACAAAAATAACTCTTTTCATTTTCCTTTTAACAATGAAAGGCCTAACTAAGCAGGGGAACAATGGTGACAAACAAGTGATGCAACAATCAATCTCCTCAACCTCACTATTCTAATCAAAATCAAAGCCTTATATGCAATGTAAATGATTGATTTTCTTTTCTTTTCTTTTCTTTTAATGTTTCAAATGCAAAGAAACATATGAATGCAACTTGACCACTATATAAAAGAAACCATAAAGACTTTAACTTAAATGTAAAAGTTACTTTTCAAATTCAACAATAAATCTATGCATACAAAACCTAATAGACAAGAAGAAAGAAAGAACAGAACAAATTATTATAAAAAAGGTGATGAAACTCAAAGGTGATTTAACGCTCATACACAATTCACACAAACACACAATTTCACACAAGGGATTGTCTTTATAGAGACAAAGAAAAACTTAGAGACACAAGGAAAACTTGTTGGACCAAAGAAAATCAGAGAGAAAGGCAAAGAAATACATTTTTTTGCATGTTACAGGGATCATCGTAGTCATAAAACAGGAACCAATTCTCTGCAACACAGGTTCAGAGAAGGCTATGGTTCTAGGTTTAAAGAACATTGGACTCACCAATTTGTTATGCAAAATTTAAGATTGTGGACAAAAGTACCTTCCCTATACCTAGTGGACTGGTCTAGAAAAATAGAAAGCAAAGACTATAGAGTTTCCCTTAGAGAATTGAAATATGGGAAAGAGGCCTACTCAAAATTTTTCGCAAGCATTAGTTTCATCCTATATTGTAAGATCCAATCATAGCTTCAAATACTATAATTAGAACCTACACATTCAACTAGAACAAACCAAGGATCTATAACATCTATGTAGCTTAATTCAATTACTATATTCAATGAATCAACGAGGCATTGAAATACATGAATGTAAATGTAACATAACATATCTAGGACAACATGATACTCTTTATATTAATAGAAATATTAGAGATTTTACAACCAAGAATAGTAGCTTACCTTGTTGAGATCTCTCCAAGTTGACTTGTTATTCCTTGTCACAATGCGCACCTCAATGTTACCCTAATGCATGAAGATTCAAGGAAAAAACATGAGGGCATGATCAGTCTCTAAAAACCAACCCTAATGCTATGGATGGAAGTAAATTTATAGGAGAGTGTGGCAGTTTAGAATTTCTTATACATTTACCAATCTAAGATTGAGATCCACTTAAGAGGGGAAAATGAGCTGAAGGGATAAGAGGTGAAGTCTCCAAGGTAGGATTATATAGGACTCAAGCTTCTTATCCAATGTAAATGGTTAAAACAACCCCTAGAAGCTTATGGAAGAGGAAGCTTTGGGATTATTTTTATTTTTACTGAATTTCTAGAATCAATTCACCCCCATCAAGGAGAAAGTTGTTGTTGATCAATGTTGGTGCAAAAGGAAGCAACCAACATTGAACATAGGTCTATTAAGGGGCAGGGTGTGCTAAGGCCTAAAAACATTGGTTTTTAGTAGTCATAGCCAGGAAATTAGTCATTTGGAAAGTTCATGCTTAGGGATTTGTGTAGGGATGATGACAACATGTTCACGAACGTGGATTGATGCAGTTTGTAGGCCTATTGACCATATGTGAAAAAATGGCCTATAACACTATGTATCCTTCTGGCTTGAATTGATGGTTTTAAGTGTGCGTTCCATGTTTGAGTCTTTTTAAGATGCATTTCTTTCTCTTACCTTGATGATCGCACACTTAGCCATTTCATGAGCCCTTCTTGATCTTTCTACTCAGAAAAAGTTCTGAATGCATTAACCTTCTTACCAAGTGAGGATATTAACCTATTAAAGGGCCTCAATGATGCATCCTACTCACTAAGGTTGGTGCACTTAGTCCTCATCAAGATAACCTCAAAAATACTATACATTATTGTTACACATCAATTTGTCACCGTCCTTGCAATCCCCCGTCCCGCACATTGGAGGGCTTATTCCATGACCTGTGAGCAGTGACATGACCTAAAACCACTTTCATGGCATCCCCCTAGACAAGGAAAATCATTCCCCTGAAGACAATTCCTTGTGAAAAACCCTAAAAACATCCTTTTTGTCCTTGGCGCAACTAGCCAGTTCAGCCCTCGCGCCAATGGGGGAAATCCTCCAAATAGGGTGCGCCAGCTAGTGCACTGTCCCAGTGTTGTACCTGCACCAGGCTTATTAAGGAGTGTTTAAAAAAAATAAATGGTGGAAGATTGACTCCAACCAATTCTCGAACTGGTCTCTAAATTGAGTTGGGAGGTTTGGCTCCAGATCTCCATGTAGAGGAAGTGGTTTTCCACCTCTCATGGAAGCTTCCTTGAGGACAGGGCCAATCCCATGATTATAGGGATCCCAACTCCCCTTCCATCATCTATATAAGCTTGCCATTTTCCCTTTGCAAGCTAGCCTTCAAGAGCCTTCATAGCCTAGATAATGTTGAAAGAGCCTTGATAGCCCTCATAGAGCCAAATCAGTAGCAAGGAGATTATTGTCAAGACAACCGAAGAGAGAGGCTTGTCCCATTCCCGACAAGCTTTACTGAGACATATTCTGCTGTCGACCCGCCGAAGGAAGATCCAGTGTTAGAGCGCAGGTTGTATCTTTCTTTGTATTCATTAATGATAAGCGACTTTGGTTATGGTTCCACTCGTATTGTTCATACTTTGCGATCATGAGTTGTATCTTCTCTGACTAATACATAATTGCATATATTGGGTTTTACACTTACGTGTTCATCATGTTTCTTGTATGTGCAGGTGTTTGATCGCGACAAGCGGGAGAATTGTGATCTGCCAGAGCAAGGAAACAGAAGTGCTATCTTCTCCGCGAACAACAGCGTTGGACTTGAGGTAGGCCTTCTTCGCAATTTGGTCTATTGCAATTAGGAACTTGCATCTTAGCGTGATATGATTGTTGCTAGACCTGATCTAGGCTAGTAGGGATCGCCTCTGTCCACAGAGGGGATTTAACTCTACAAAAAATTGGTGACTCCGCTGGGGAGACGTTGATTTGAGTATTGTCTTGTATTTTCGGTCAATTCTTGACTTTGCTTGCTCGATCAACTCTTTTGGCTGGCTCTTTTCGTGTGTTTGGATTTTGTTTAGCTTCACCATCACTAGTCTGTTTCTTAGATTGCTCTTTTTTATTTTTACTTAGTAAAATCGACTGTCGTGCTTATTAGCCTAACAGTCACGCCAATTGGTGCATGTTGCCAGTGTATTACTCGCGCCAATCTTGTTCTGGCGCTAGATGCAGCCTGACAGTCGCGCCAATTTTGTAAGGTGCTACGGTTTGATCTGTCTTGAGCTTTCTGAGCTTGATCTGTGATTTTGGTTTCATTTTTACAACTGCCTGAGTGTTTTGGAGCCTTGTTTGACTGAGTATGACCTTCATCCTTTGGTTGTTTGCCCTCTTCTATCGGTTTTACATTCTAGCCCTAGGGCATCTAGGTGCTATAGTGTGTCGAGCCTCCCGTAGGATTTTTTTGGTTTTTATTTGTTCAGTCAACTTTGTGATTACTTCTCTGCATTCGTTTGGTGGTTGTCTATCGTTTTGTTGCGTTGTTTGAGTGATTGGTTTCTTCCTCATTCGAATTCCGCCTTGTCTCGTTTTGGGCCTAGATTACATGGTTCATTTGATTGTTTGGGATTCTTTTGGTTTTGAGGGATTGTTTTGTCAATTTGAGGTCTGATTGTGTGTTTGAATTGAGTGAAACTTGCTTGTTTTTACTCTGCTATCGCTTCTCAAATTGCTTGTTTCATTAGTTTTCATTTGTTTAGTGCACTTTGCTCTCAAACACTAAAAATATAAAAAAAAATCTCTTTTTCTCTTGATTAGTTAATGTAAATCGAATCTTTTCTGTGTTATTAGTGATTTATAACTCTGAAAGAAAAGCTTTTTTGTTTTCATTAGCTTGCATTAGAGACATTAGTGATTGTTTTCTGGTCATTTTGTTATTGTATGAAAAGCTCTTAACTCTCTCGTAATTATCTTTCATCGGATGAAATGATATACTGTGGCATGTAGTGTGCATTTAGGAGATTTTGAGACACAACACTCGTTAGGGCCTGAAAATTGAAACATAATCGAAGATTAACATTAAAATTTATTCAATTTACACTAAGGCAACATTGAAACATTAACGAAACATTTAGAGGTCTAGGTTAGAGACATGTTCCGGCATCGTTCAACCTAGTAGCTGTCGTTCGCCTCTTGGGATTAGACAGCGCTAGTACGGACTTGTGCTCCCCGTACCGTCACGTATATAAAGGGAGACCCCACAAGGTTGTTATCCTTTATCCATAGGAAGCCGAGTCTGTCGCCCTATACCCGTGATACACCGGACACAACATTCGGGGAGATTGCCTGCACGTACGTTAAGTCCTTGGTTTATTTCTCTTTCATTTTGAAACCAAGGTGTATATTGTAGTTCACTATTATTTGGTACACCCTTTGCCTAGAATCCCTGGGCAGTCATTTTGATCTTGTTTGACTCCTTAAATTTGAAAATATCACCAAGCACTTGTCCTTTCATGCTTGCTTCAAAACTAAAAGAGATAGAGTCACCTTTCATCCGTTTCTAGACTCGTAAAACATAAAACGGTGAAGTTTCTAAGTTTCAATGTCGTAAAATAAATCACCTGCGATCACACGCCCTTTTAGATTTTGCTTGTCAGTCATTTGATTGTGTGCCTTGGATTTTTAGCCCGTGTGTTTGTTTGATCTTTTCCTCTTGTCGTTATTGTCACAGTGGCGGAACCCTCAGTTTCGTCTACTGGTAGTCCATATACAGACGATTCGTTAGAGGTCTCTCATTCCTCTACTGAACCTCAGCAGCCTATCGTTTCCGAGTTTCCCGACGGGGGACCGATTCTATCTGAGCTTCCCTTTGGAGGACCAGTTGAGTTCAATTGGCCCTTATCCGACGCTTGGTCTGGATTCGGAGTAGGGGGATATTTCCCTCCTCTTACATCGGGTTCGCCTTTTCTACCTGATGTTATTCCTCCTAGTCCTCGCCATCTGCTACAAGATCTAGCAGTAGGTTCAGATATGGGCTCATCCAGCCATTCTCCTAGTGAGGAAATCCCCACATCTGGTGAAGATTACCAGTTGCTTCCAGAAGACAACCCCGAGTTATTTGTCATGTCTTCACTCGGTCCCTCACTTCTAGTGGGATATAGATCTTTAAGTCAGATTATGATCGTCGTTGCCTCTATGGGGATATCAACTCCTTCTATAAGGCTCGTTATTCCTTCATTAGGGATGTCTCCAAGGATACCCATCACGTCATCCCCTCAGGTCACCTCTGTACCTGTCAGGACCACTATCTGTGTGGCCGCATCTACACCCGCTGTTACCACTTAGTCCACAAGGACTGTGTCCCTTCCCGAAGACATCTATATAGCATTTTCTATTCTGGAGAGAATATCTCTTAAGGAGTATCAATTGTCCCTACAACAATCGAACCCCGAGGTCAGTCAATCCTCCCAAGATCCCAACCATCTGTATTTTTCGCATTACACACAGGATGGTACCCCCGTTTACATTTTTCCATATCAATACGATGAGCAGGGAAACCCTTTACGTTTACTTGCTCCAGAGGCTTATCTCCATGGTCAAGGTTTTCCATCTAACCAAGCTGGGCAACCTTACAACCCGCAAGGGCAATCCTTCCAGGGCCAACCTTCGGGCCAGCCTGGTTATCTTTATGACCCGCAAGGTCAACCTTCGGGCCCAAAAGGGTTGTTATATGGTCCGCAAGGATAGTCCTAAAACCCTTTAGGTCAACCTGTCCAGCCTCACCCTATGGTCCAACCAGGGCAACCTCAAGGACCTAAAAGTCAACCGGGGTACCAACCGGGGCCGTTGTACAGTCTTGGGGGGGAAATCCAACCTTCTTAGCCTATGGTGCAACCTATGCAACCTCAGTATCCTATTGGTCCGAATGTTTCACAGCCAGGATCATCTTATGGTCCTGTTATAGGTCAAACCAGTTATCAAGTACAACCTGGCCCCATTCCGTGACTAGGCCAACCGACCCACCCGGTACAACCTAGTGTCCCTCATCAGCCAAGTCAACCTATACAACCTGTTTACTTGGGTCAACCTGTTCAACCAGGGCAGCCCATTCAGCCAGTTCAACCTGTCCAATCAGGCCAGCCTGCACATCTTTCCAACCCTACTCAACAGTCGATTTATTCGATGTCGCAACCGAATCAATCGGTGCGCCCTAATTATCAGGCTCATTTGGGTCCCACTTATCAGCAGCCCGCTCAACCCCAAGGCAGTTATTATCCTCAAGGTCAATCGCGACCGGTTTACAAACTGCCCCAAGGTTCCCATTATTATCCTCAACAACCAGGCTATACCTATACTCAGCAGCCAAATCCGCCTACTGCTAAAACGGGGCCGACATACAATCAGGGTCCATACCCTAGTTATCAACCCCCGTACACTGGTTACCAGTAACCGTATCAAACTAGTTATACGGCCTACACCCCCTATAGTCAGAATCCTTCAGGATAGAACCCATGGGGGCAAGGTTATGCTCAATCAGGGTGGAGTACAGGTACAGGTCCTTATCGAGGGCCCAACATGCCTTTCAATCCGCAATTGCTGTTCTTGGCTACCTTGGAGTTACCGGACGTTTCTAAATTAACCAATGATCTGATTCTTCACAATCCTTATTGGCCTCCAGTTCCAACCAAGGTACCCAGCGACTGTCTTAAGTTTGAAGGTAAAGTTGGAGAGGACCCCCAAGCTCATGTAATGACCTACCATTTATGGTGTTCGTCTAACTCTTGGGTGGATGATTCAATTCGTCTACGTCTCTTCCAACACACTCTTACTGGTGTTGCCACTAAGTGGTATATAGAATTAACCCGTGGCATCTTTCAAGACTTCAATACATTAGCTATGGATTTTCTGACTCACTTCCAGTTACCGGTTCACTACAAAGCCGGGGCGCATCTCCTAACTTCTTTGAAGCAGGATAAATATACTCACATATCTGATCACATTCATGAGTGGCGACATCATTGTAGATTGATCAAATTTGATATACCTGATCAGCTACTAACTCATTGGTTCACCACCTCCTTCGTTAACAAAACCGCTCAAGATATTGCCATGGGGGCATGTGTGACTGAAGAACAAGCCATTGTGCATGCCCAGTACCTGGATCTGGTGTACTCTCAGTCTGGCATGCTTTATGACATTTTGACTGATGCTCCACAACTGAGAACCTCTAAAGCACCACCTACCCTAGTAGTGGATGGTGTTATTGGTTCCGTTTCTCAAAATTCTCGAAAATCTTCGAATGGGAAACAGAAGTCCAATTCTTCCAATAACTCTGCTCCTCCCGCCCCTCCAAATTTTGGCAAAACTGCGGAGGTCAACATCGTTCAGGCTAATCCGATTGAAAAGGCCTCCAAAGGAAAGAAGAAGGGCAAAGGAAAATCCAAACCCGACGCCCCAAAACCAGAGTCTTCTAAAACTCGTATTGACGACGGTTCTCAACATAAACCGAAGTACCCCTGCCTTATTTATGAAGGAGACCATTATACCAAAGATTTTCCTTGACGATCTGAAGTTAGTCAAATTCTGAAAGGCTCCAAAGGGACTCCGGTAGTTCTCAAAGAACCATTCCCATCTCAGCAAACACAGATGGTTGAGCAGCCTTCACCATCTGCACCATTTGGGTCCCAGGTATTTATGATGAATGGTGTTGCACCTGTCTCAATTTCTACACGTTCGAAGGATTATGCTGGATCATGCCAGGCAGCTGGAAAGGAAGTCGTGGATGGCCCACCTCCCCCACCTGTCTCTGGTCCTTTGGAAATTGAGAAGCCCAGCGCTGAACCTGTTGTAAGGCCACCTTCTAAAGGTGTTCTACGAAGATATTCCTACAACCCAAATTCCCGTGCTGCTCAACACTACAGTATTGTTGAGGATTTGGCACAGGCGCCTTCTGCCATGTCTGCATTGGAAGTCCTTCAAATTTTCCCATCGCAACGGAAAGCTCTGTTATCTGTGATCGGTGGAATCGATCCTGCTGATTCTAATCTTCTCACCTTCAACCCAGAAAATTTTCCCCCTCGACTTCCACATCAAATTGCTCTAGTTATATAAGTTGGGATCAATGGCCTCAACATCCATAGGGCCGTTGTGGATGAAGGTGCTTCCACCTGCATTATGTCATCCGCCTGCTGGAAGGCCATTGGCTCTCTGAATCTTTCATCGTCTCCCAATGCCTTAGAGGCATTCGATGGTCGGGAATCAAAACCCCTAGGTGTTCTCGAGAGTTTTCCGATTACGTTACAAGGGAAGACAGTCAACGTAGAAGTAGAAGTGGTTGACGCCAAGCTTAACTACAATATTATTCTCGGTCGCAGTTGGACTCACGCCATGCTATGCGTGCCGTCCACCCTCTTCCGACTTCTCAAGTTCCCTCATGAGGGAAAAATCGTTACTATGGATCAGTTGTCTTTCTTCACCTCATCGTCTAAGAACAACGTTCCTTATGTGGATCAGATCCCCAATCCCCCTGACAGTGTAGGACCTGATATCTTCAAGGACCCCATTCTCATGGGTATTTTTCCCTTGCCACCACTGCACACCGTTCAAGTTAATATGATCTCTAGGTCTGACAACCCATGGATCATCCCTTCGCCTGAACAGGTGACTAATTTTGGAGAATCGATGCCCTTAACTCCAGTAGAGATTAATTACTGTGAAATTTTCGTCGCATCCGATCCTCCTCCTCCTTAACATGCTCCTTCGAGCATGGCTTTAGATATATATTCCCAATCCCCCTGGCTCAGCGAGGCCGACTCATCTGATCCTCTAAAAGAGATCTTCCCTTCTGACGAAGCCATTTTTGAAACAATGTCTCTTGAGGAGCTGCCTTCATGCCCAGCTTGGGGGCAATGTCAGACTGTCTAGAGCGTTTTTCATCTCAGGTTCCTACTCCACCTCTCCAGACACCCATATTGACTCATGAGGTCCTTTTGGAGGGAAACCTGAGCAACATTACCCAAACCATTCCGATCGACATCTTCGTCAAATCGGGGATAGTCAAGAACATACATGTAGGAGTGACTTGTTCTCCTAACGAGATACAAGTTTATATCGATCTTTTCTTTGAATTCAGAGATGTGTTCGCTTGGTCCTATGAGGAAATACCTGGGATTGATCCCAGCATAGCAGTGCATGAGATTCCTACCTATCCCAGTGCGAAACCCGTGCGCCAGCGTCTATGCCCAGTTCATCCTCACAAAGCCACTGCCATTAAAACAGAAGTTGAAAAAATTCTGAACGCGGGCTTTATTTACCCAATTCCCCTCACGGAATGGGTCTCAAACATTGTCCCTGTAGATAAGAAGAAGGGTACTATAAGAGTCTGTGTTGATTACCATGATATTAATCGGGCCTGTCCTAAGGACAATTACCCCACTCCCTTCATAGATCAAATCATTGACGAATGCATTGGGAGTGAGATTTATTCCCTGATGGACGGCTTTTTCGGGTACAATTAGATAAATATTTTACCCGCCGATCAACACAAGACTACATTCATCTGCCCGTGGGGTACCTTTGCTTATAAAAAGCTCCCGTTCGGCTTAAATAAAGTTGGAGCTACTTTCCAGCGTGCTATGTCTTACGCATTCCATGACATACGCCATATCGTTCAGCCTTATCTGGACGATCTGCTAGTTCATTCATCTCGGCGAGAGGACCATCCCGAACACCTCCGCAAGATTTTCCTTCACTCTAGACGTTATAATATTTGGCTTAACCCTCATAGATGCATCTTTTGCGTGGATTTTGGCCATATTTTGGGGTTCATTGTCTCCAAGGATGGAATTCGCCTTGACCCCCTAAAGGTCAAGGCTATTGTCAACCTCCCATCACCCTCCTCGTTACACCAACTGCAGAGTCTGCAGGGAAAAGCTAACTTCCTATGACGCTTCATCCCAAACTACGCGGAAGTGGCCAAAGGATTCACACATATTTTAAAGCAGGACGCTCCCTTTCATTGGGACGAGATTGCTCAGTGATCCTTCTAGAAGCTCAAGATGTTACTCATTAATGCTCTGTTGATTCGTCCTCCAAACTATCACCGTGATTTCACTCTATACTTGGTCGCCGCGTTTAGCACCATAGCTATGGTCCTAATGCAGGATGACGATGATGGAAATTAACACGTCATTTATTATCTATCACGGAATCTTCTCGACACAGAAACACATTACGCTCACGTCGAGAAACTGACATTATCCACAGTGCAAGCTGTGCAGCGGTTCCGCCACTACATCCTGTTGCTTATAGTAACCGTGGTTTTAGATTGCAACCCCATGACGTACATTCTATCTCGAAAATTTCTAGGGGGAAAGTACTCTAAATGGATCATCATCCTTCAGGAGTTCGATTTAGAGTTTACCACTGCTAAGTCGTCCAAATCACTAGTTTTTGCAAATCTCATTTGCTCCCTCCCGACAGACTCCACTCCATCTCACTCTGAGGATCATATCCTGGATGAAACACTCTTCCTTATCAGCACTCATGATCCATGGTATGGTGACATCATTGTGTATCTTCAAACGTCAACGTTCCGGTCTGAGTTGACCAAAGATGCCTGACATCGAACTCGGCATCAGTCTCAACCCTACCGCATTGTAGGAGATACCTTATACCGGGTTGGAGTAGATTCGGTGCTCCGCAAGTGCTTGACCTTGGAAGAGGCTGAAATAGTCTTGAATGACTATCACAGTGGTGCCTGTGGTGGTCACATGTCTGGATATGCCACCGCCCAAAAGATGCTGCGTGCGGGCTACTTCTGGCCGTTGATATTCAAAGACTGTATTGTTGTAGTCCGAAAATGTCATTTGTGCCAGGTTTTTCAACACAAGATGTGCACGCCACCCCTCCCTCTGCACCCTGTCATTACCGTAGGCCCTTTTATGAAATGGGGCGTAGATTTCATGACGTGTAACCCTCATTTGGTTGGGGGGCATGCATATATAATCATCGTTGTAGACTACTTTACTAAGTGGGCCGAAGCGATGCCTACACTAGCCGCCGACGGTAAGACAACTGCCTAGTTTATTTTCAACCACATTATTGCACATTTTGGGGTCCCTCGGGCCATTGTTACCGATCATGGCACTCATTTTTGAGATTACATGATGGCCGAGCTGACATCAAGATTAGGCTTGCGACATGACAGCTCAACACCATATTACCCCTAGGCAAATGTCTAGGTTGAGGCTATGAACAAAGTTTTGGTCACAATGCTTCAATAGAAAATTGGTATTCATAAGTCCAATTGGCATCTCTAATTGTTCTCAGCTCTATGGGCTTACCGGACGTCAACAAAGAGTGTGACCGGATTCACACCATTCCAATTGGTGTATGGTCTGGAAGCAACTCTTCCGGTTGAATGAGAAATTCCTTCTTTAAAGTTGGTTGTGGAACTTTTGCCCGAAAATTCTCCTGAAGAAGAGCATCTCTTATATTTGGAATGGCTGGATGAAACCCGCCACTTGACTTCCTTAGTCATTGAAGCACAGAAGAAGCGGTTCAAAGCTCACTTTGATCAATTAGTTTCTCCGCTTTCCTTTTTCGAAGGGGACCTCGTCCTCCTATATGACCAAGCGCATGACAAAATTGGAGAAGGCAAGTTCCAACCCATGTGGCATGGGCCCTATATAGTAAAATGAGTATTGAAAAATGGGGCTTATGAGCTTATTGATTACGAAGGAGTTTCATTGACACAGCCTAGGAACGGGCTGTACCTTAAAAAATACTACACTTAAGTTATTTTTGGTGCGGTGTGTGTACATAGGTGTGTATATTCATTTGTGTGCATGTGTGGTGTGGTGTGCGATGTAAGAATCCTTCTGCTTATCTGGTCTTCCTGATTGTGCAGATGTCCATTACTCTGTTTGTTGGTTTCATGGATGGTGCCTCCCGCAGTACTAGGAATCTGTCCTTGGCAGCCTGGGTAATCTACGATCCTGCTGGTGATTTGGTAAACCTGCAAGGTGTGTTTCTGGGGCCTGCTACAAATAATATCACAGAATATAGTGCCATGTTGGAATTATTAACCGAGGCTGTGGACCTCGGTATTCGTGAATTACTTGTATATCTGGACTCACAAATTGTAGTATTACAGCTTAATGGTCATTATTCAGTTAGAAACCCATCCATTTTACGTCTGTATCTGCGTATTCATTTACTGGAAATAAATTTTGATTATATCACATATCAACACAGACCCAGACATATAAATACATTAACAGATGCAGTAGCTAATATGGTTCTAGATAGACATTTGCCCAACTTGTAAAAACATCATCACATGTAAAAAGAGCCATCCAAAAATAGGTATATATATGTGTGTGTGTGTCGAAATGTTTGCATAGTGTGCATCACATAAAATAAAAAATATACATGTTCATTCTAATACAGCCGGAGACGACATGTCTCTCAAAAATATATGCATGAAAAAGCCCTAGATGTCTAATCAGCATGGTGCTCATGGTAACATGTCACCGCGTGCACCAAGCATCTCAGTAGTCAGTGGAGGTGACTAGGCACCCCCACGGTGTGTCTCTGATATGCCATCGGGACATCTGCTAGCCGGGCATAGTCTGGAGCCCCTTGGGAAATGGCCTCAAGGTTTTGGATCAGCTCTCCTCCTTCGACACCCTCTGCCTGAGGGTCGTATGCGAGAGGAGTTCTCCATGCAATAGGCGACATGCCGGTAGGTCTCTCTGGGCCAAAATCTGCATACACATAGAACTGTTGTTAGAATTGGCATGTATCATAAAAATCATAAATACATAAAAAATAAAAAAGAGTCATACCCAACTCCTCTTCCCAATCCTCCCCCTCTAGGAGCGGAAGATCTGGGTCTCCAGTGAAATCAATCCCAGCATAGGGCCAATCCTCAACTACGATCAGTTGACGCCGTAACCATGCAAAGAACTCGGGCCTCCAGGACATCTACTGGCCCCCTCCTGATTGTTGAAAATGCAACAAGATGATGGAGCTTAGTGAAATGAAGTCGCCTTCACTAAGTGGGCCCGCAAGCTATTTTTGGCGCAAAGTCTATTTTTAGACTATGTCTATTTTTAGACATATGGATCATGGTCTATGAGTTGCAGGATGCTATTTATGGATGATTGGTCGAGTTGGTAAAAATATATGGACCTATATTTTTAGACATTGGGCGGTTTCTATTTTTAGACTGCCGGGCTAAAAATAGAACAGTCAAATATTATTAACCCTTAATAATATTTAGACTATAAACATTATCTTATTCTCTTGGAGCACTTCAGTTTGATGCTTGGATGTGGCACATGCAGCTGACAGAAGGAAATACGCTTTTCCTAAGGGTTAGTTGAGCTATTGCATGGTTGACTTCAGTTAGAACTCATGTGGCAGAGTTTGGTGGAGTTGATGAGACAGTTGGTGGAGTTGTGTTCTGTTTAACTTAGTTGAACTAGTTGTATTTAGTCTAACCGAAAAATACACTAGTGATGAGTGGTGTGAATTAATTATTAATTAATTCACTAATTATTAACTCATAAATCAACTAAAGAACACATCAGTTAACTGCAATGCATGGACAGTTCAGTGGAGACCAGTGTTAGAGGTGGGTGAAAGGGTGAGTGTGACTATCAGTTGTGACTATAGTTGTGCATGAGATTGGCACACACATTGATGGAGATTGCCAATGAGGATTGCGTAGTTGAAGCTAGTGGGATTCGAACTTGGATCTCATCATTATTCATCTTGGATTGCACAGTAGAGGCAGGCAGACTTGTGGAGGAGATTTGAACCCGTGACTTGTTCATCTTCCGTGCTAGTTTGTGTGTAGCATGCGAGATAGTGCTGAGAGCTGTGAGAGCTTTGTGCTATGTATTGTTACATGTTATCTATCATTATAATATACAGATAGTTGGGGGTTTTCAGCTGTATGCTTTCCCCATTACATACTGTGTTACATGTGTGCTTGATTATTGTTTTATGTGCGCATGCGATTGTTTCTATTTCCGCATATTGATGATCAATTGTAGAAGAGGTTATGTATTATGCATGAAGCTTAAATAGTGTGTAATCAGGATAATCTCGGTGAATAATTCAGCAAATTATTCAAATTTCTACATGGTATCGGAGCGAGAATTGATCATCGGATCTATTATAGTGATTACAATTTATTTCGGTAGACAGAGTCTGTAAGCGGGCCAGGTAGCCTCTGGATCCATCCTTTCTCTGAAAGGTGATATATACAGTAAACGCCCCTACAGTCGATCTCTGTGCTAGAAATACTTTTTTCTCACAAATCCAGAACCAGTTGAGTTTTGAGCTTGGAATTTGAATTTTGTAGTAGTTTGTTTTCTTGGTGCCGGAGTTGAAATGTCTTTCAACGGTTTGCGACTCGAGTATGCCCTTGAGGGAAGTTCGAATTATGTTGCATGGAAGGACAGAATGGAGGCGGTATTAGATGATAACGGGCTGAAGGAGTTCATAGATGCTGAGATCCCAAAGCCTACTGATGCTGCTCAAGTTGAGGCTTGGCAAAAGAAGATGGCGAAATGTCGAAGGATTCTGTTGGAGGGCGTGAAGGATCACATTGTATCCAGCCTGCATGGAAAATATTCTCCATACTTGATGTGGAAAGCATTGATAGATCTATTCCAAAGAAAGAGCGACCAGAGGAAGTTGGCGCTCAAAGATAAACTCAGAAACATTAAGATGGAGAAACGCGACAGTATTTCCAAGTACCTCATGAAGTTCACCCAATGCAGGGATGAGCTGGGAAGTGTGGGGGTGACTGTCGATGATGAGGACTTGGTGGACCTGGCTCTCCTTGGTCTTCTGAAGAGTTGGAATTCCTATCAGGACTCTGTCAATGGTCAGGAGAAATTGCCGGGATGGGAGAGACTTTGGTCGGATCTCATGCAAGAGGAGATAAGGCAGAGCACCAGGGACGGATCTTCATCAAAGGCATCTGATGAAGGAAATTGTGCTTTGGCTACCAAAGCGAAGAAGGGGAAGAGCAAGAAAGCTTCTCAGTCTGGTGCGAAAGGCAAGAAGCAAGACATGTCCAAGGTGAAGTGCTTTCACTGTCACCAACATGGACATTATGCCACAAATTTTCCGTAGAAGAAGAAAAATAAGAAGGTTGTTGGAACTGCAGCGGGAGAGGCCTTAGCCTCCTAGTTTGAGCTAGATTTTTTGTTGATCGCATGCTTGGTCTCAAGTGTGATGGGATCAGTATGGTTCTTGGACAGTGGTGCGTCTTTTCACATGACCGGAGATCGGGATTTGTTTTCAGATCTGGATGAGAAAGATCTTGGAGTGCACATCGAGATGGGCGATGATGGTAGATACAGTGTGACCGGTATCGGTACCATTTCCTTTGAGAGGGAGTCTGGTACACCAAACATATTGAAGGAAGTGATGCATGTTCCAGGATTGAAGAAGAATCTGATCTCTGTGGTGATGTTAGAAGACAAGGGGTACGATGTTGTCTTCAGCGAGGGAAAGGCTTTCCTGCGCAGTAAGACAACTAGAGAAACCCAGAAGATAGGGGTTCAAGTCAAGAACATTTATCAGTTGCAAGTAGATGGCTGCGCAGTAATGGCATGCAAGGCGGAAGGAGTGGTGAGCCGGGATGATGGCGAGCTGTGGCACCGGATATTGGGCCACCTTCACCATGGAGCTTTGAAGATACTGCAGTAGATTTCTACTGGGCTTCCTAAGGGCACTCTTGCACATTCAGATCAGTGCAAGGGGTGTACCTTAGGAAAATTTTTGAAAGCCACTTTTCACGAGAAGGATAGTCACGCCACGACGATCCTTGAGAGAATCCACACAGACGTGTGTGGACCTTTCTCAGTAGCTTCGACAGCAAAGCACAAGTACTATGTGATCTTTGTTGATGATTTTTCTCGGAAGTGTTGGATCTTCTTCATGCAGAAGAAGAGAGAGACATACTCAAATTTCTGTGAGTTCAAGGCACTGTTTGAGAAAGAATTGGGGAAGCAGGTGAAGGCTCTTAGGAGAGACAATGGTGGTGAATTCATCTCTCGTCAATTCAAGGATCTGCAAAATGTTGTATGACTCCTGAGAGATTATAGCACCCCATAACCCACAGAGACTTGCCATTGGTTAAGAACAGAACGATCATGGGTGCTGCATGGGCGATGTTGTATGATCAAGGCCTACCCATTCACTTGTGGGCGGAGGCATGCAATACTGCAGTATATGTGCAGAACCGTTGTCCTCACAAGATACTTGGCATGAGTACACCCGAGGAGGCGTTTTCTGGTAAGAGGCCTGATATTTCCCATTTGAGGATTTTTGGTTCACCTGTCTACATTCATGTGACGAAGGATTCCAGGAAGAAGCTGGAGCCGACCGCAGAGGTTGGGATATTTGTGGGGTACATTGATACACCCCACAACTATCGTGTGTATTTTCCAGACAGTCGCAAGACTGTTGTGCGACGGGATATCAAATTTCAGGAGGAGAAAGCCATGAAGTGTTCGCTTGAGAGGGAGCCACACTTGGATGCAGATGAGGAGCTATTAGTTCCTAAGGATGAGCTTCAGGATGTGGATCAGCCACAAGAGGAAGTTCATGGAGTGGAAGAGACCACTCATGTAGCGCCAACCATCAGAGGGTGCAAGCGCACTACAGAAGCTGAGCGACTGGCTTAAGATGCATAGAAGGTTGTAGGACCACCTACAGCACAACGCAGACAGAGACAGTCACCGGACTGGTACACTGGATACATGGATCTTTCGAGGAAGCTGTGGAGGACCCCGCATGGGTAGATTCCATGGTGGAAGAGTATGATTCGATTGTCAGAAACAGTGCATGGGAGATTGTCCCAAGACCGGAGGGGAAATCAGTGGTGGGTTCGAGATGGATCTACAAAGTGAAGCAGGTAGCTGACGGGAGTGTGGAGAAGTACAAGGCAAGATTTGTTTCCCGAGGCTTCTCACAGATAGAGGGGATCGATTATGAGGAGACCTTTGCACCTGTCGCAAGGTATTCTTCCATACGGACGATTCTTGCTCTCTCAGCGCAGATGGGGTGGCACATTCATCAGATGGATGTGAAGACTGCGTTCCTCAATGGATTCATTGAGGAGGAGGTGTACATAGAGCAGCCCGAAGGTTTCGAGATCTTCAGCAGCGAGTCGCATGTGTGCAGGCTCAAGAGAGCGTTGTATGGGTTGAAACAAGCACCTCGTGCTTGGTACACACGAATAGACAGTTATTTCACCGGACTTGGATTCTCCAAGAGTGAGGCGGATCCTAACCTGTACCAGATTGTGGTGGAGGGGAAGTTGCTGATCATTGTACTGTATGTAGATGATCTGATTTTGACGGGTGATGAGCCGTTGATACTTTCATGCAAGGAGGATCTTGCTAGAGAGTTTGAGATGAAGGACGTAGGCCTTCTTCATTATTTCCTGGGATTGGAAATTTGGCAGCGCAGTGATGGACTGTTTGTTTCTCAGGGTAAGTATGCTCGGGAGATACTGGAGAAGTTCAACATGCATGGCTGCAAGCCTGTTGATACTCCTCTTCCTGGAGGTTGGAGGAAGGAGGATGCTACTTCGACGGAAGTAGTGGATGCCACTGTTTATCGACAGTTGGTGGGGTCGCTTATGTATCTGGTCAATACACGACCCGATATATGCTATGCTGTTAACCAGCTTTCGCAAGCTATGGTTAAGCCTACCAAGCTCTTCTGGAAGGCAGGCAAGCATGTATTGCGTTATCTTAGAGGCACATCAGGATATGGCTTGTGGTACAGACAAGAGGATGAGGTGAAGCTTTGTGGCTTCACGGATGCAGATTGGGCAGGGAGCCCAACGGACAGAAAGAGCACATCTGGAGGGATCTTCAGTATCGGGTCGACAACAGTTTCTTGGTACAGCAGGAAGCAGAG
Source organism: Pinus albicaulis (assembly GCA_034641835.2). Classification (NCBI taxonomy): domain Eukaryota; kingdom Viridiplantae; phylum Streptophyta; class Pinopsida; order Pinales; family Pinaceae; genus Pinus; species Pinus albicaulis. The sequence goes on along the minus strand of CM076583.1, from coordinate 708,616,507 downwards.
ATTCGTGGCACTCAGTTCAGCAGAGGCTGAGTATATGGCAGAAAGCTTGGCTACATGCGAGGCCATATGGATGAGGAAGATCCTGGTCGGGTTGTTCGGGTCACACTTGGAGCCTACCGTGATTTATTGTGATAACCAGAGTTGCATTAAACTCTCGGCTAATCCAGTATTTCATGATAGATCCAAACACATCGACATCAGGTACCATCATATCAGAGATTGTGTGCAGGGGAGAATCATGTTACTTTCATACATTCCCACGGAGGATCAGGATGCTGATATCTTGACGAAGGCGCTCACCAGGAGAAAATTCGAATACCACAGAGGCAGGATAGGGGTTGCAGATAATCCATATCTTGTTGAGAGGGAGTGTTGAAAATGAAACAAGATGATGGAGCTTAGTGAAAAGAAGTCACCTTCACTAAGTGGGCCCGCAGGCTATTTTTGGCGCAAAGTCTATTTTTAGACTATGTCTATTTTTAGACATATGGATCATGGTCTATGAGTTGCAGGATGCTATTTATGGATGATTGGTCGAGTTGGTAAAAATAGATGGACCTCTATTTTTAGACATTGGGCGGTTTCTATTTTTAGATTGTCGAGCTAAAAATAGAACAGTCAAATATTATTAACCCTTAATAATATTTAGACTATAAACATTATCTTATCCTCTTGGAGCACTTCAGTTTGATGCTTGGATGTGGCACATGCAGCTGACAGAAGGAAATATGTTTTTCCTAAGGGTTAGTTGAGCTATTGCATGGTTGACTTCAGTTAGAACTCATGTGGCAGAGTTTGGTGGAGTTGATGAGACAGTTGGTGGAGTTGTGTTCGGTTTAACTTAGTTGAACTAGTTGTATTTAGTCTAACTGATAAATACACGAGTGATGAGTGGTGTGAATTAATTATTAATTAATTCACTAATTATTAACTCATAAATCAACTAAAGAACACATCAGTTAACTGCAATGCATGGACAGTTCAGTGGAGACCAGTGTTAGAGGTGGGTGAAAGGGTGAGTCTACTATCAGTTGTGACTATTGGCTGTGCATGAGATTTGAACACACATTGATGGAGATTGCCAATGAGGATTGCGCAGTTGGAGCTAGTGGGATTCGAACTTGGATCTCATCATTAATCAACTTGGATTGCGCAGTAGAGGCAGGCAGACTTGTGGAGGAGATTTGAACCTGTGACTTGTTCATCTTCCATGCTAGTTTGTGTGTAGCATGTGAGATAGTGTTGAGAGCTGTGAGAGCTTTGTGCTATGTATTGTTACATGTTCTCTATCATTATAATATACAGATAGTTGGGGGTTTTCAGCTATTGCTTTCCCCATTACATACTATGTTGATATGTGTGCTTGATTATGTTTTAATGTGCGCATGCGACTGCTTCTATTTCCACATATTGATGATCAATTGTAGAAGAGGTTATGTATTATGCATGAAGCTTAAATAGTGTGTAATCAGGATAATCTCGGTGAATAATTCAGCTGTTATTCAAATTTCTACACTGATCTGGGCATGAGTGCTGCCCATCGAGCCATCCTCAGCTCCCTCGGTGTCGTCTCGGAAACTATTGCCCCTTGGCCCTGGAAAATGAGTAGTCGTTCCAAGATGAACGACAACAGAATGGAACCATATCCAAACTGTTTCAGTTTTGTTTTCTTGCATTTTTTTAGCTGCCTTTTGATGTTGGTTTTCACTGCGGTGGCCCAATCGAACATTAATGTAGGGTTCATGCACTCAGAGGCTAGTAGGAGCTGCGCTTTGGTTGCCTCATGCGGTGCTTGCGATCCCGCAGCCTGCGTAATGGTGTGAAACACTAATCGGAGTGCTATATCGCGGACAGTGTGGATGTCTACTTTCCCACTCCCCGATCCTGTCTGTGCCCCTGGGCACACTCTCGCCATTACTTGCTCCATTTTCTCTCCAGAAGGTCTACTGCCTATCATGATTGGCACTGGGCCTCTGTGCGACAGTCCGGTTATGAAATAGACATCGAAAACTTCAAGTTCTAGCACTTGGTCCCAGAGTTTAAACACTTCCTCGTTCTCATCCCATATGCTAACCAAGTATTGTTACAGCTCAGGTTGAGCTCGTAAGCATGGCGTGAGGAAAAATTTCTTAAGACCATAGTCCTGGAGTGCGTTCATGCAAGCTTCATTTTGTAAGGCCATTTCGTCCTCCTCTCCATGTTCCCTCTCCTTCCATTCAATCACCATTGTGCTTGGATATCTGCACCAACATGGTCAAAAATTCCTTATTAGATCTCTGTTACACTTAAAAAATCAATTTAGTGGCTCACATTTTGGAAAATTAAGGCGGAAAATTGCATTGCGCCATTGGCGCGACTGTTTTCCTAACATTCGTGCCAGTTGGAATGACCCCTTTGTAAGCAAGAGCCAATTGGAGCGGGTCCGTGCCTGATACCCGTGCCAATTGGCTGAGCCCTAAATTTTCAAAGGGTTCCCCTAAAGGTCGAATACACAATGGAAATCTACAAAAAATGAATCAAAACACAGCTTAAGGGAGCGCCTCTTACCTGGAATGGACGAGAACCCGGATGATGTACTAGATTGGTCGCTATCACCATCGCAAGTTCCCACACCAAAAGACCACTGTTGCTCTCCAAATGAGGTAAAAAGTAAAAGTAAATATGTTTTTACCATTTGTGGCATATTTATAACTTTTGAAGTCAAAATTAGGTTTTGAAAGTCATTTTTCTCAGTATTTTAAAATATTTTGTCGAAAAATGGATTTTACACTTGCCTTTATGTACAACGACAGGTTTTTACGCGGCTTGGACAGTGATGCAAGTTGTATTTTATACTTTTTCAGACGCGGCAAAGACACGAAAAAGTCATTTTGGAGTCATCTTTCAGCTCTTTTCTGACTCTCTAAACATGAAAATATTGACGAGTCGCTTGTCGTTTTGATCTCGTTAAAGTGGTTACAAAACGACATCTACCCAGTATACGTTTACCCCTTTTTCGGGCTGGGATATATTATTTACGAAAAAGGAATACCCTATCCTATCGTGACTAGGAGATTTTCTCAGACATAGTTTTCTACCTTTTCGGATCTGAGGAACTATTTACGAAAAGGGACCATCGGAGTTTACTTTTCTGTTGTCTTTTCAAACTCTCTAAACATGAAAAGACACCAAGTTCTCCCTTTGTCAGACTCGTTAAACCCTGATGACATCGGATTCAGTCGTAATGACGATATTCGAGTTCCTCCTTCCTAGGGCTCGTTAAATGTACTAGGATGGATTCGTCCAAAGGACAGACTTATATTACAAGCATATGCTATCCCCTTCAAGCTTGTTTTCAAAAATAATTGGGGTACTCGCCAGAAATGGTGGGGAAAATGGAACCAATATCATCGTCGTGTCGGGAGTATGTCGCTTTTGAACAAGGCACTTGTCTGCATTCATGTCGGGTTGGGGACATCTCATCTAGTTTTCTGCTTACCTCCGTGGGTTTGGGTAATCCCTTTTGACCTCTCATCTGCTCTTTGCCTCGTCATCATGACCTCAGATCCTTTGATGTCAAATACTACTGAATCCAGTGTCGTTCCGCCGATATGTTCAAGAGAAGTTGACCTCTGCAAAATTTCAACCCTCCTCTGATTCTCATCTAATCCTGATTCACAAAACATTATGTTCCTCTTTCTCATGTAGATGATGTGGGAAACATTATAGCCCACCTTCAATCAAGGTCACTTCCTATCGACTTCAGCTCATTATCCAAGAAGCTGATCTAGAGACTCCCTTCTAGTACCTTGGAGCCTGCATGCCTCAATGGCAGGTTCTTCGCATTCGACGCAAGGTTTTCACTATTGACCTTCGATCGGATGATTCTGCGGGTGTTCGATGTCAGCTCACTGTTCACATTCTGTGGATTGTACCTGTAGTACCTTGAGGACCATTGTCACTATTGGTGGTACCTCTCGCGCCTGTTAACAACTTTCATCATTGGCTGGTAATCAGGCGATGTTCTTGCATGTTCGACTCCAGCTCACTTATTTGCATGCTTGAACTTGTACTTTGTTCGGGTCGAGATGGAGCGCAAGACCCTGGATTTTGTCTATTGGAATCTAGGCTACGATTTTGTGGATTATTATGATTGGTTACATGACTCATTCATTAGATGGATGCGACCATACCTGAGTCTATCGATCCTCACTGGATGGCTGCATCCATACCTTGGATCTGGATTATTGTATAGTCTATTATGGATGGTTGCGCCCATACCACATATATCATGTATTTGAGATATCAGTTGTACTTGTCTACACAGGTTTTTCGATGGCAGTGTTTTCAGTTGGACACGTTCTCGTAAAGCATTTCACCCCTCTCTCTCTCTCGGGCCTCATGCTTTAGGGGGAATCTGTTACACAGCAATTTGTCACCGTCCCTGCAATCCCCCATCCCGCACATTGGAGGGCTTATTCCGTGACCTGTGAGCAGTGATATGACCTAAAACCACTTTCATGGCATCCCCTTGGACAAGGACAATCATTCCCCTGAAGACAATTCCTTATGAAAAACCCTAAAAATAGCCTTTTTGTCCTTGGCGCGACTAGCCAGTTCAGCCCTCGCGCCAATGGGGGAAATCCTCCAAATAGGGCGCGCCAGCTGGCGCATTGTCCCAGTGTTGTACCCACGCCAGGCTTATTAAGGAGTGTTTTTTAAAAATAAATGGCGGAAGATTGACTCCAACCAATTCCTGAACTGGTCTCTAAATTGAGTTGGGAGGTTTGGCTCCGGATCTCCATGTAGAGGAAGTGGTTTTCCACCTCTCATGGAAGCTTCCTTGAGGATAGGGCCAATCCCATGATTATAGGGATCCCAAATCCCCTTCCACCATCTATATAAGCTTGCCATTTTCCTTTTGCAAGCTAGCCTTCAAGAGCCTTCATAGCCTAGAGAATGCTGAAAGATCCTTGATAGTCCTCATAGAGCCAAATCAGTAGCAAGGAGATTATTTTCAAGACAACCGAAGAGAGAGGCTTGTCCCATTCCCGACGAGCTTTACCGAGACATATTCTGCTGTCGACCCGCCGAAGGAAGATCCAGCATCAGAGCGCAGGTTGTATCTTTCTTTGTATTCATTAATTATAAGCAACTTTGGTTATGGTTCCACTCGTATTGTTCATACTTTGCGATCATGAGTTGTATCTTCTCTGACTGATACATAATTGCATATATTGGGTTTTACACTTGTGTGTGCGTCGTGTTTCTTGTATGTGCAGGTGTTTGATCGCGACAAGCGGGAGAATTGTGATCTGCCAGAGCAAGGAAACAGAAGCGCTATCTTCTCCGTGAACAACTGCGTTGGACTTGAGGTAGGACTTCTTCGCAATTTGGTCTATTGCAATTAGGAACTTGCGTCTTAGTGTGATACGATTGTTGCTAGACCTGATCTGGGCTAGTAGGGATTGCATTAGTCATATCATGAGCTAATCATTCCATGATATGGGTAGTGATAAAATATATGTTTTTGACACTTATTTGGCCTTTTCATCAATGTTTTTCATTGCCAGGAGTACCTTCCTATCATAACAAGGTAATGATCAAAGCATATAGCAAGGTGTTGTAGCTACTAAAACCACCCTCCAAAATTTTTCACATGCTTCAATTTTGGAGCCTCCATTCTATCCACAAGAAATTATATTTCATTTTCGTGAATTATTCATGCTATGAAAAATACTTTATCATTTATTTCAGTGCTTGTGATGCCATGTTTTGATCTTGATCTTAACCTTTTCAGTCACAATCTATATTCTTCCTTGACCTTGCAGCTTTTCCAATCTTCCTTTCAGAAATTACACAATATCGAGGAACTAAATTGAGCAATTCTAAGAGGAAGGAAATACTTGAGCTCGGAAACTGCACAATACTGAGAGGTAGACATGCCTTGAGCTCAAAAATTGTGCAAAAGCTTCCCTACCATTAGAAACTACACAATGCACTAAGCCAAGGAGTTTCCCAGTTCCTTGTGATTGGGAATTGCACAATCATTCTTGGTAGTGTGAGAAGCCAGTTTCTCGTAAAATAAGAAAATAAAAATAAAAAACAGAAAAATGAAAATCCTTGAAAATAGGGACTAGATATTCAGTTTCCCAAACATTGACACAAGTTTCTATATTTTACTCTTCACCAAGTGTCGCTTTTTCCTTTATTTTAGGCATCCACGTCATAAACCCTAATCCACCTAAATATATATAATAGATACCCCTAGAGATCATTTTCATATTTTATCTTGGATATCTAGCTTTCCCAAGGAGATCAAGGAACTTTCGGTGGAGTTTGCGACACTTTTCTAGGTAAGTTTCGCCTTTGTCGTCCTTTGTCACTGTTTTTGTCACGTTTTTATGTTTCTCTTCTCTAAGTGTTGTTTTTATTTTTATTTTTCATATTTTTTTTCATTTTTAACTAATATTAGCTTGTACAAGTGTTGGTTCAGTCCATCGTTTACTTTTCCCAAGTGTTGCATTAGCTTTCTTGTTTTTCCCATTGGTGATCATCATTTCGACGACTCTTTATGCATGTTTATTTTTCCTTTTGCATGTTGATATTATGCACTTGATTCATGCTGATATATATTTCCTTAGTTAGATATTCACTCTTACTTGCACCATCACTAAAGATCTTCCACTTTTCACCCTCTTCTTGGGTAGATATTCCCTTCACTTAATCAGTAGTTTCCATGCTCAACTGAGCATTGTGTAAGTCCAAGCCTCAAGATTCATGCTTCACCTATGAGACTACGCAATGTGCAATCCCTAGCTAGGCCAATTGCATATTGCACAGTTCTAGGGCTCAAACTCATCCGTGGACATAGAGACTGCATAATGCATAGTCTCTCCCTTAGTCTCCCTAGGCTGAGACTGCACATTGCGTAGTCTTAAGCCTCAAGCCTCCCCCTTGACTACTAAGACTGTGCAATGCATAGTTCATGAAGCTAGTCTCTTCCCTCAACTCAATATTTGTACAATTTTCCCTCACATTATTCTGTTTTTTTCTCAAATATTGTTTTGTGAGTCAGTTTGCTTGAATTAATTTATGTTTTCCATGAGTGCATTTCTCTCTTACATGTGCTATAGTGTTTGAGGACTTCTGTTGATCAGTTACTATCCATATCAACACTATGTTTCTCTGTCTGAAGAAGGACATTCATATCGGTTCCAAATCAGTCTACCCAGATGAAATGGATGCTAGATTCCTCTTTCAGCCTGATCCCATCACACTGTTTGGGGAATTCATCACATAGTACAAAACTTGGCACAAGTATATGACCGAGGAACTAAAAGTGGAGGTGGCTGATCTAGAGTTTCCAAAACTCAAGCTTAATATGTTTTGTCTTATTACGTTGTCTAACAACTCTACCCAATTTTGTCTTATATGGGTATGAGCTATATTGTAATATTCTTTTGTAATTAATTAGTGAAATTCCAAGTATAAATTGTAGAATGTGAAGAGTCATTTGTAATGAATTCCAAAGGTCATGGTTGTAGGAAGTCAAGAAATCATGAGGGGAGTCAAAGAGCCACAAAGGGAGATGAATATTCACCCCTTTTATTATAAATATACCCTCATGGGTCATGTAAATGGATTTTGGCTGGGATTTTGGCTTAGGATCATAAGCTTGGGAGTTTTTTTGAGAGCCTTGGCTTATCCATAGCATAGAGGGAGTATATTTATTTGAGTAGGTGTTGGCTTCATGTTCCACTATTGGGGATAGTGTTTCATCAATCGTATATGTATTCTTGGAACTATCACTTTAATAAAAGCTCACAACCGACATGTTTTCATTCATATGTTGTGAATGTTGTAGGACTATTCTTGTTATATTTTCAATATATGTCATTTCATTTATGCTAATGCTTATGAACTATTTCGTTTGCATTAATATGAATCTTGTTGAATGCGTGTTGTTGTATATTTACATCATGGTTAACTTGTGAATTATTTTGCAGGATAACTTATGATTTGTTTTATGCTCTTGTGTTCCTTTCAAGTTGCATACTATTATAGGCTTCTAAGGGGCTCATTCACTTTCCCCTCATCGTGTTATAACCTTTCATGCATCGTGCTTAACCCTATGTAGAGTCACACACTTGTTTCACTAAAGCCACAAATACATCATTCTATGTGTTATTGCATCCAAGGCATACCACTCAAACCCACCATTTCAGAAATCAGGTCGTACTTCAGATGGGACTCCTACACCAAACTGTGTGAGGTATAATTGGGACTTCATATCAGAGAGATTCCTAAATGTTGGCGGGTCCAACACCATCAAAATTTATGGCACTACAATGAGGGCCAGATGAAAAGCTAAGCCCATGAAGTCTGTTTGAAATTTTCATATCTTTAAATGGTTTCTTCCCATATATTAACCCCCACATTTTTCAAGAACTGTAAATATGAAAGCTCCCATGAGAATAATAAATGACTTGTTAAATCTGAAATTTGATGACAAGGGTGGAACAACCATTCTTGAGCACACCACTCGCTTTCTCGAATTTTTCACTAATCATAATATTCATTGTTAGGATATTTCTTTCAAGTTGTTCATTATCATACGTGAAGCGTGCATGTTTCCAACTGCTTCAATTCACTCTTTAGAACATATTGTCAAGGATATGTACCATGCATTTGACGTGTATGGTTATAGATCTGTTTATCGAAGAATTACGCATTCGAGAAAGGCACCTGATGAATATCTTAATGATTTTCATGATCTCTTTATCCATTTATGTTATGAATTTTCTGAAGAGGATGTTGATTGGAATTTTATGAAAGAGAAGTTCAAATTTATTTTTCATATTTCATTGAGTTCGAAAAGAATATGAATATTTCGAAAGTATCATGACGTAGCTTAGTTATGGATCTCCTAAATCTATGACGAAGGAAGTTTCTGTTCCAAGTGAATCTCTATCTTCCCTTCATAAAACAACTCCATTTACACAGGTTGAGGTGGGATAACTTGCGATTTCAACCATTGATTTACCACCATCTTCTCCTCCCCTACATATTCATAATTTAAACGCAATTTTAGACTATGAATTCCATGTTTACAATGATGTTTTGTCTCCTTTTCCTCCATATGTTGGTTCTTTTGGTACTCCTAATTGTGAGTTTTTCGATCACCTATTTCAATCGTTTCTTTTGATGTTCATGAGGATCAAATTCAGAATGGAGTTAATGTTGAACAAAAAACTTGCAATCTCATTTATGATGAAAATGTGGGAGATTATATTTCTGAACGAGAATCTGCACTGAAAGTTGATGTTTCTCCTTTCTCACCTCTCCCTCATTTTCTTGACATTTTCCATGATTTTTTCATGCATGTTGTATTTTTCAAAGAATCAGTTTATGACAATGTTAATTCAGATCACACTTAGGACTTATGGAATGTCAATCTTACATCTGAATGTGGAGAGGAAAAAATATTCTCTTTATTATCTCTCCAATCCATCATATGGTCATTGTGAAGAAATAGAGAGCAAAATTCCTTGTTTTATATCTCCTCTCTACGATTCATTAGATCATGAGTATGACCTTGTTTACAAAAATGGTTTGTATGATCATGGTGTTGGTTTCCGTAATTGTATTATTTTACCACTTCCCTTACCCTAAATCATGCTACCTTAACCCTTGATTTACAGTTGAATTAAACCTTTTACATAAGACCCTTGGTTCATTTGAATGATTTTCTTGGATATGGATTACAAAAGCTTATTAATTATTAAAGAGGTTAAATAGGTTTGTATTTACATGTAAATTATCTAGTTTACATTTCCTTAAGGCTTGATAAGCATTTGTCATTAATCGAAGTCAAAGTGGTTGGTGCAAGATCTGATATTCCTGTACTCACTATAGTTCTTGCACCAGATGAACAACCAAATGATTCAATATAGATTGCCTCTAAATATATCACAACTGTTAATAAGAATGGTATGAACCCATCACTGGAGATTTTTTCCACTTCCTATATTAAACTTGGAGTGTTATGAATGTGCTAAAGATGGAATTTGGTCGATGTTTCCTACATTTTCCCATTAAGTCGCCTATTGCAGCCAAGAGTTGAAAGAGCATGTATAAATTAGGGTTCTATAATAGGTTAGGTTAGCGATAACCCATTGGGTCTGGATCTACTATTTCATCATGTATATTTGTATAGAACTTTGATTTTCTTAATAAAAATGAGTTATTTCTGGTTTTCATCCATTGTTCATGCTATTATTTGTAATGATATCCTCATTCATATAAGATCGGATTTTTCCTAAAAGGGAAACAAGCTGGTTAGCTAGGGCCCAACCAACCCAGCTTGTTGTCCCCATTTTATTGTGGTGTGCTTAGGTATAGGAATAGTTGTTTAGCAAGGTGATTTATTTAATTTTGAACATGTAAGTTTGATTAAATTCTTGTGTTGTATTTATTTTGCTACTTCATCTCATATCAGAGGAGTTTTGTGTGTGTTAAGAGGGTTTTATTTCAGTTCAAGTATTTTCATTCCTTTCCCAAAGCATCACAATATGTCTTTTCTTTTCTGAGAAAGTTTTTCTGAATCATTTCTGAATGATAGTGAGGTTGCAAGATTTGATGATTTAAGTTTTGTTCAAAGGATTATTTCTTTTTTTGTAATGAGCACACTTTGGTTGAAACATAAACTATAACTGTGTGATGGTTTCTCTACATATAATATTAATTTAAAATGACATCCTTTGAATGATTATGAATCAATAACTATTAAGTGTAAGGATCGTTAATGTTATTTTTTCGAATTTAGAATTGAAAAATAATGGTTTTATATGACTGGATTAAATTCGTTCTTATGCAGGGTATTAGTCATCCATGATTTTTGCTATCTATAGATGACTAAATATTGATTATAGATTTCTAAAAAAAAAATTCCGTGAATATTGTGAGTTAAAAATCTCACTTCCTTCATTATCCTTATGAAAAAAATTTCACTATTATACCACTTTGCCATTTCATGGTCACCTTGCCACTCCTAAGAAACTCCTTATGGGCTTGTGTTACCCATATCCATCCTTTTTCATGTATATAACCTCATCACTCTGTTTTTCCCTTGCTCATCACTCCACTTTTCATTTACGGTTACCAATCAGCCTATTCCTTCCCATGTTCACCAGGTTCCTCAAGCATTGATGGTCTCAAAACTATCTCTGTAGGCTCTTTAGATAAATCAAGTACATTAGATTTTGGAACTTTAATACACCACCTTGTCAATACTCTGTTTTTACACTTGAAGGGTCCAAGCCAATTTTCAGTCAAGATCATGGTCAAAGGACTCTCCCACTAGGTAATTAAGGTTTCAAAAGTTGCAAGGTCATCATTGATGTTTTAAGCACTGTTTTTCCTGTGCTAGAAGAAAGCTTCGATGCAATATAAGATCAGCATATGGTTATCTAAGAAATATCATAAAATCTCCAAAGAGGATTACTTTATCAAGTTCAAGTTATGCAAGAGGTAAATGTGAACTTTGACACTTCTACAGGAGTGTTAAAATGACTATCAACAGAAAGTTGGTAAGGTAAGAGATCTTCTCCTCAAGAAATACATCTTGCAGCAAGGAGGGGGGAAGAAGTTTGGTTTCAAGGAGAACTGAGGTTTTGAGATTTATGGCCCATCAAAGTAGCAAACAATGATTCAAATGGAAGAAATAACCTGGAGGTACACCAAAAAAAAAACATGAAGATAATTTTTTTGGAAACTATTGATAAAAAGGGGAAAAGGTGAGGTGAACAAGACATAAATGAATGAACTTGAAAGGGCTATAGAGAACTTAGAAGACAACACTGATAATTTTTTTCAAGCATTCAGACACCTAGGGTTTTGGGAAAGTGTTCAAAGAAGGTGAAACCATGGTTTGATCTCCATGATGACAACAAAGGGATTATGAAGATGTCACTGTTTGTAAAAGATTCAAAACTTGTCCAAAGGATTTTTTCATAACAAAAATGATCAAAAGAGGTAAACTCCATGATGGCAACAATGAAAGGATTGTGAAAATATTGCTAATGTGCAAGCATCCAAAGTTTGCCAAGGTAAAATGTCTCACTGCCTCAAAGAACAAGGATGTAAAGAGTATCAATGAGAAAGGCAAAGTAAAAAAAATTCAGTCACTTGCAAAGAAAAAGATGAGTTTACTTTAGGTTGAAGATACCAGGGTGTGGAAGCATCCTAAAAAGTTGCAAAGTTCAACTTTTCATGCCTAGAGAATATCATTAAGAAAGGTGAAGCCAAGGATTTTAGTCACCTGCCAAGCATAAGATGATTTGAGCTCCAAGGTAAGAAAAAAATAATTTTTTAAAATGATGCTTTGTGTTTGAGTTCCTAAGGTTGTCAAGGGTAAATTTAGCATGCTTCAAAGATTAAAAGGAAGAGCCACTTCAATGTTTTCATGACACCTGCTAAGTGAAAGAATTAAATGGCATCAATAGGCAAAAAAGAAGTCAACTTTATGACTCAAAGAAAACCTGCAAAAGGAGAAGGTAAAGAGTATCAGTGAAAAGAGAGTCAAACTATAATTTCAGTCACCTACAAACTAACAGTTGTCAAAAGATTAAGAACATGATGTTGAGCTCCGAGGAGGAAGAAAATATGATTTTAAGGTTTTTTCTATGTCAAAATAAATATTTCATGTTTTTAAGGTAAAAAAAAAAGCAAGTTTCACAAGTCCAACAACCTACAAACAAAAAGTAAATAAAACTCAGTGGGAAAGGCAAAAGGAAAAGACTTGAGACATTAGGAAATGGGTTTGCAAAGATTAAATTTAAATCATAGGCATATAAAGGGTCATTTTTGTTTTTTATTTGACTCATTGTTCCCTTGAAAAAAAGTTATAAACACTCAGGAGTGAAGAATTTCGAGTTTTCAAACCGAAAATCGACTAAGTGTTGAGGCGCTACGCATTCAGGTCGGCGTTGCGCGCCTGGAGTTGGGCATTGCGCCCCTGGCACTTTCCCCCATGAATTTTATCAAAGCGCTGCGCGCTTGCCCGATTCACCTGATAGGCTCGGTAAAAAACCTTTGGAATTGTGTGCCTGGCACAAGGCACTGCGCCTTTGCCTAACCCGACCCACTAGTTGCCTGGGCATTGTGCGCTTGTCCAAGGAGGCCTCCTGCACCCTAAAAGAACTCAAATCCACTCAAAAACCCCTAAAATTGCCTCCAAGGTGTCTTCAAGTGCTGGTGAGGGTAAGTACAGTTCATCAGCCCTTTTCCCAAGTATTTGGTCATCATTTAATTGAATTAAGGAAACCCTAATTCTCTTGCTTTTAACATTATTGTTTTAAACATTTCTTCATATACATGCTAAAAATACCAGTGACAGATAGAGGGTTACATTATTGGAATTTATTCAATCACCCAAGGTTGTTCCTACACTCACTCCATTCACCAAATCAGTCCCCTGCATTACAAAAATATTGACAAATTCATCGCCTTCCTTCATATCCATTTGCCATCAGTGAAAGTTGTTGTCAAAGAAAAATTGTAACAAGCAGCTGAGGTTTTCCTTGAGTTTTTCCTCTCACTCATATTCCTATACCCTTACCCTCACTCACCCATCCATGTGATTCATTTGCAAAGACTTCCATTCCTCCATCCCTTCATCTCATTTTTATTGTGCAATCATAGGGTTTTGTTCAAAACAGAGTGATCAAAATGTCAAGAGAAGGTGACAGTGGTAGTGAAGGAGAAGGCCAAATGCCAAGGATGCATCAACACAAAGGTGGGAGGATCAACATGTTTGAACCACTAAACACAATGGAGCTAAATGCATCTCCCTTAACTGTCTCCTACTTCCAAAATATAGGCTGCTATTAATTTTGTGAGAAAGTACATCAAGTTCAGAATCACCCCGAGCTGACTAGGCTCTTCATAATTAATCTACATGAGAAACAAGTCAAACTTGCAGGGGTAAACTTTGATTTGTATTCATATGCCATTGCTATTACCACTGGGATACATAGTGTGGGTGAAAAAAGGTTCAAGTAGGAAAATTTAGACATGGGCTACTATGAGCCATACCTTAAACCCAGATACAAAGACTACAATAAATCCATATTTCCTTTCTCACATTTTCTTGAGAGGTATGCACCCATGATGAGGGTCATTACGAAATATTTCACATGTGAAGGAATATTCTCCCAACTTTAGTCCTATCACATCAGGTTGCTCATGCACTTTAATAGGATTAAGATGTTGCATCTACCCTACTACCTCTACAGGAGTATTGACAAAATATCTTATATTGCACAAAAGAGAGACCATCCACAACAAATGCAGAGCCTCTTTCACCACTCTCTTATCAAAATGGTTGTGATGCATCAATTGCAGTAGAAGGGCATTCCATGGCAGGTTTTCATTGCCCATGAGGTTTTCACTAATCCACAAGCCCATCTTCAGCAAAATATGCCTTCATCATCTCATCCTCCTATCCCTACTCCTCCATCATCTCCTGTTGATCATGTTTCACCATCTACACATATCCCTTCACCTCATGGCAACCCTCCTTCATCACTCTCTCACAATACATCAGACAATGAAGGAAGTGACAATGAGAAGTCAAATGAAAATGAAGGAGAGGGTAATGATGAATCAAGCAGTGAAGTAGAAGGAAATGAAGAGGCAGAGGTCAGTGATGAGGTAGAAAGCATGGAAACAGAAGGAAATGAGGATGTTGGCATTGATGAGGCACATAGAAATGAGAAAAATACCAAAGAAAAATCAGTCAGTGAAGAAGATGAGGGCAATGCAGAAGACAGTGAGGATGCAGAAGGTAGTGAAGAACATGGCAGTGAAACAAAGGACCATAATGACAATGAAGACAATGGGACAAATAGTAATGAAGGCAGTGCAGAAAACAATAAAGAGGCATAAGATAGTGAAGAAAAGAGAAATGATGTCAGCATGGAGGATGTAAATGAAGCAGAGAGCATGGAAGAAGAAGGAAATGATGATGATGATGATAGTAGTGACACCAAGAGCCAAAATTTCAGTGAGGCTCATAGCAGTGATGAAGGCAGTGTGGAAAAAAGAAATGATGAAAGTAGCAAGGAAAGTGAGGCTGATGTCAGTAAGGAGAATATCAGTGATAAAGAAGATATTGAAGGAGATGACACTAATGATGTTGAGAGCCATGTTAGCAGCCATGAGACCAGCCAAGAAATCAGTGATGATGATGGCATTGGGTCTAAAAGAAGCAAAGAAGAAAACATTGAATCAGAGAGAAATGAAGTAGGAAGTAGCAGTGATGACAAAGGCCATGATGACAGTGAATCAAAGGGCCATGACAACAGTGAGAATACAAATGGTGATGACATTTATGATGGCAACCATAGTGAAGGAACTCAAATGATCAATATTGAACCTTTTCCTTTAACCTACCAAAGGGGAAGTAGGAATGTGTTTGCTTCCCTCAAGAGGCAAGGGGCCATGTCTTCTACATCAGCTAAGCAGCTTGACAAAGGAAAAGAAAAGGTCAAGGATGAAAAGGAAGAATATCAACATGAGACTAAGCAAGAATTTGAACTCATTCATGTTGACGGTGATGATGAAAATGAGGCAAGGATCTCAAGCATATTACTCCAAAGCAAGGACGTCCAAATTAGAAACCTACAAGCCAATCTAGCTAGGGCTAGGAATGTCATCCACTATTATGAGATTGAAAATAAGCAGTTGGAGGCACAAAAGGCCATTTATGAGGTCAGGGCAATCAGAGTCAGGAAAGAGGCAGAAAGGACTAAGGTTAGGCTAGATGAGGTCTTGGGTGTTTTTGATGAGAGTGAGGATGAAGAAGGGCAGTTGTCTAGAAGAAGGCCAAGGAAAATTAACTTGAGGAAGGCCTTGGCCAAGGAGAAGGAGCAAGAAATAGCATTGGCAGAGCAGCGCACTCCAAGTGAGCTGATTGTCATGGATATTTAGTATGATCGGGAACCTTGGTTAGAGAGGGCTAATATAAACTTGGAGGATCGGCTGGAGAAGACACAAAGAGACCTTGGCCTTCAAAAGAAGACGGCCAAGCACTATGCCTTGAGAAATCAAATTGCAAGGGCAAAGCTAAAAAAGACCTTGCTAAAATTCAAGCTCTCAAAGAGGCAAATAGCAAAGAAAACCTTGAAATCCTTGTTGATGCTTCTCTACAGGCATCTCAAACACCATGAGCAAGACAGTCTCAAAGTTTGGCAAGTTTTTTATAATGTTGGGTTTTGATTGTTTTTTAGGGCCAAGGGCACAACGCCCTTGGCGCTACACTCTTTTTTGGGGCACTTTCTTGAGGAGTGGTTTAAATTTTTGGGTTCATATTTCCAAGTACATCACACACACCAAATTTCATATCATTTGGAGTAGATTTGGTCCCCCAAAAGGGTAAAAAACATGCAAAAATTCACCATTCTGCCCTATTTTCAGAGATGGCGTTGCGCCCTTAGTAGTCTTAGGAGATTTCGTTTTTAAGAAATCAAATTAATTCCAATCAGAAAACCAAGGGCAATTTTGGAAATTATACTTTACAAGCTTTCTAACGAGCTATCACGAAGATCATTTGGACACCAGGAAGGCCTTCACAACTCAGCTACAAGGTGACCTATTTTTTCGGTGCAGGCGCTCTACCCTTGGACATCTGTGCTACGCCCTTGCCAAAAAGTCAACAAAAGATACAAATTTATGGAAAATAGATATTTTGAGATTTTTTGGGCAAATCACTCCAAATTTAGGTGTTAGAAGTTATTTTGCATTTATTTCATTAGATATTTTGTGCCTTGGGCCTTGCATGGTCTCTTTGGACATAAATGACATTTATGAGTAATTGATAGTTTCTAAAACCCTAGTTAGGGTTTTGACCCTCCAATACAAGTTAAATAGAGCATGAAGGCCTCATTGTAAATTTTGGATATTTGCTGAGCATAATATGATATAGACTCTGAGTTTATTGGTGAATTTGGCTTTGGTGTCTTGTGATGGCTTTGGACTGAACATCTATGGATTGAGCACATTCTTAGGATTCATAAAGCTTTCTTAGATGGTGATGTATTCCTTATTTGTATTTGTTTCCTTCAGTTATTCATTATGTTCATGGTTTCTTTGATCAAAGGATAGAAATAGAGAATAATAATTTCTTTTTTGGCACCCTACTTCTGCCTGCCTCCTTTGATTTCTATGATTTCCTCATTGAATTTTAGCTAAAGAATTCTTAAATTATCTTTGGTTTTTACTAAAATGTTATGTTAAAGGTATTTTTGTTTGCAAGTAAGTTTCAGATAATCCTTAACTGCTCTCTGAGTTTACTTATATGTTGTTTTTAAGGTCTTCTTAGTACAATTTAGTTGAAGAATCCTTCATTGCTATTCAAGTGTTTACTATGCTAATCATTCATGAAAGCTTTTTCTTGTTTCTTAGTATGTTAAAGGATCCTTGATTTCCCATTAACCTACTATACTCACAAATCCATGTTTATTTCACTCTCACTAAACCTACTTAGATCCATTTGGTCTTGTTAACTTGCACTATGAAACACTCTTGACCTATTTGTGCACTCTTCAAGACCTTTGCATACTCCATAGCCCAATGGATTGACTCTCTCTTACTATATATATTTTTCTTGACAACCTATCCAACCAAACAAACAAGCAAACCCTAATCCCTATAACTAGCCTAAAATAAAAACCCTAAACTTAACAAGTTAAATCCTTTACACAAGCATTGAGAGAGCCCTCTCTCAGTCCATGAAGGCTAGGTCCTAGGAATCAAAATATTGGTTTGATGTTACCCTTGTATTTTTGGTCATTGCCAGTCTGCCAAAATTACGGGGACCTAACATAATGGCGATCACGGTGGGACCCTGAGTCAGTAGCATCTTAGGTATACCTTAAAAACTATCAAACCCCTGTCAAACTTATAAAATCAAGTGTTATCCAAGAGTAGTATCTAATTTATTCACCATACTAGAAAAATGATGACTCAACTGGAGGACACTCATTAAAAACCTCAGTGTTACATAAAGAAACTCAGAAAACCCCAAAACATCTCTAGATTGGTTTTTGTAAATTGCTGGTGGTTGACCACAAGAACATATCCTCAAAGTAGTAAAAAAACATCCACCTGGCAACTCCACTATCCTCCAATAGGCCTACTAACTCCAATAGTTCTCATGGACTCCCCTGGGAATGCACTAATCAGTCATAACAGTCTAACACCCAGTCACTCATTGTGTGAGCTTAGTACCCTTGCAGACAGGTCTGTTTTCAAGACACTCATAAAAAATTTCAGCCTCTGCATTATTGAGTTTGAATCTAGCTTCATAAAGGATAAGCACTAGATCTCACCCTGCCCCTAATCCTCCTACCATAGTTGATGACCCGGAAAATATCTTGTGGAATAATTCTAAGACTGAAGATTCAACTACTATTAGGACCATTCACAAAGCAAGTTTTGTCCCTGAAAACCTCATACCTTGCAAGATCCCCAGTTTGACTTACACCATAGAAGAAAAAATTTTAGAAATAAGTCTCAAAGTGGGATAGACTAGACAGACCTTGAGCCCATAGGTTTGCAGTAGAGTCCTAGTAGAGAAGCCTCTCCTTCCACTCCTCCTGATTTTTAGCTTCTCCAAAACTTTGGCTCTTTTCATTCCAAATCTACTCAATCTCATCTTGCTGGTCCAAGTACGTTTACCACCCCAATTCACACATCCACTGTGAAAACCACTCAATTTCATCCTCCACCTCCTCTCACAAACCCCCTTCTCACAAACCCTCCCTGGGTTCCTTTACCTCCAATCATGGCAACATGGTTTGCCCCTTTGGCATTACCACAACCTTTACTACCTATGCCACATGACTACCAATCCAAAATTCCTCACTTTACTGGAGCTAACTCTACCATTGCCCAACAACATGTAGACAAAATGAATGATGCATTTGATTACCAAGAAATAGAAGAGGAGACCATAAAAATGAGAATGTTTTCCCAAATTCTAGGAGGGGAAGAAAATAAATGGTTCAAAATATTGACTCCTAACAACATACACGACCTCCCTTCCCTTTACCAAAAAATCATTAACAAGTGGGAGATTAAGAAAAACCCTCTTCAAATCCTCTCAGAGTATAATAACCTTAAGAGAAACATTGGGGAAACTATCCTAGACTACTGCAGGTTCAATAATGTATACAATGCACTCCCACCTCACATGAAACCCCCACAGGGCCTAGACTTAGTCAAATTTCTAGAGGGTTTGGATCCAAACATGGCTTACCAACTAAGAGAAAGAGATCCCTAACCTTAGAAGACATGCAAAGGGGATTTGTGAGTGTAGAAGCCAATTTAATTGAGAAGAGGGCTAGGATGAGCTCAGAAAAGAAAGTAACATACAAAGAAGAAACCATAGCCTCCACCTCTGATGCTAAAATTGACAATCTAGTGAGGGTAATGGAAAGAATGATGGAGAGGATAAACTTGAATGAAAGATCACCTCCTAGGGAAAAATAAGAAAATCCCCAAAACAGAAATAGAAACCAAAACTTCAGAAGAGACCCTCCTCAAAATAGACAAAGAGACAATGACGAACAAATCAGGCCTCCTTTCCAAGACAACTATGTATATGAAGAGGAAAGAGAGACTGAAGAGCTGAAACAAAACCATGTGAATCTAGTAGGTTCTGATAATGAGGGTGATTTTTTCTCACAAAAGAAGAAGAAGATCTATTTTTCTCAAATCAAACTAAAAAAAACTATGAGGATTCTAAAGACTAAAAATTAGGATTTGAAAATTCCATCATGGAAGTCCATAGGAAATATGACCTTAGGAGTAAGAAAAACCAAGATGCCTCCAAGAAAAAAAAACTAGACACTGTCGTTAGGAAGACCCATGAGAACACTCCTAAGAGGACAGCAGAAAACAGAAACACCATGGCTAAGAAACCTGACCAAAACAAAGACAAAAATAGACAAAAAAATGGTGACCCAATCTGCCCTAGTACATCAACTAGTGGCCCTAAAAAAACTCTCTTGACTAAGGTCCAAATCATAATCAGCCAACTAAAATTGTAGAAAAGATCATGGCTAATAAAATTGATTTAAATATGCCAAATATACGAACACCTTTCAGTTTTGAGGTAGAGATTGCCAAGATCAAAATAACCATACCCCTCACTAAATTAGTGACTAAGGATGTATATAGGTCCCAAGTTTTGAAAGTTTTGAACATAGGAAATGACACCGAAAATCTAAACTTGACTGATGACAAGCCTGAACTATTGTTTGGACCTGAGGTAGAAGGAAAGTACCAAGAAGGAGTTATACCTCCCTAATATGCTAGCTTAAACATACATGAAAAAATCTTACACAATGCTATGCTAGAATCTGGTGCTTCACACAATCTTATGCCAAAGTTAGTGATGGAGAGATTAGGCCTCGAAATAACCAAACCTTACAAAGACTTTTAATCTTTCAATTCGAGTAGAGTTAAGTGTTTAGGCCTAAACAAGGACCTGTGTGTCAATCTGGCACAAATCCCTGCCAAAAGACTAGTCATGGACATTGTAGTGGATGAAATTCCCCAAAAGTATGGTATGCTTTTATCTTGATCATGGGGAGCAAACTCCAAGGAAACATCCAAATGGACATGTCATATGCTACCATCCCAATCTTTAACCAAAAAAGGAGATTGTATCAGGAGTCTCACATGAAATACATGGTAGGCAGCCAAGACATGCCAAAAAACACACACCTTTATTCTTTCCATTCAGATCTTGACTCATTTATCTTGTATAATGAAGATGACATTAATGAACAAGTAAATGAAAATAAGAAAGAGCTAGGCCTACTAGAACAGTCAAACCAAACACTAAATGAATAAGATGACAACCAAAACTCTAGCAGCCCTAAACAATAAAATAATGGGGAAAATCAACTTGAAACACTTTGGAACATGATCTTTAATGGCTCTTGTGGCAAAGCTGCACAAGACTTCCCTATTAAAGAAAAAACACCCAAAACAGAGATGCCTTGTACTACTGATATAAATATGCTAGAACACTTACTCGAGGCAAAATTTTCTAGGGACCCAGATCAAAAAGACCTTAAGGTGTTGCAATGCAAAGATAACTCATTACCAAGAGGTCTTAACCCTTTAGAAGAGTTTTTTGACTTCAATGATGTTGCTAGGAAACCAAAAATGGAATCTACCAAGATTGATGTGGAAGAATACAACATAGACACCATAGAAGAACCCAAAATGATCAAGCTATCCAAAACTCTCCCTCCTCACATAAAACATAAATACATAGAGTTGTGAAAAGAGTTAAAGATGTTGTTGCATGGGTTTATGAGGACTTAAAGCCCTATGACACAAACATTATTCAAAATAAGATTCCTCTCAAGGAAAACTAGAAACTATTCAAGCAGAAATTGAGAAGAATAAACCCCGTCCTAGTACCTCTAGTTAAAAAATAAAGAAAGAAGATATATGATGCTGGTATCATAGTCCCACTTAGGTACTCAAAATGGGTTTCAAAACTTGTGTCGGTAAGAAATAAAACAGGGGAGATTAGGCTATGCATAGACTTTAGAAACTTAAACCAAGCCTCCCTGAAAGAAAACTACCCTTTACCCAAGATGGATCATATACTGTAAAGGGTGTTAGGTTCTAAAAGGATGTCATTGCTTGATATTTTTTCAGGTTACAATCAGGCGATTGTACTTCCAACTGAGCAGCACAAAACCACTTTCACGACACCTTGGGGCGCCTACATGTATGACAAAATGCCTTTTGGGTTAATGAATGCAGGAGTTACTTTTCAAAGAGATGGACACTGCTTTTTCCGAAGACTTGAGTTACTTCATTATGCTATACCTTGATGACATCATTGTCTATTTTAAAACTGATGAAGAATACCTACTTCACCTAAGAAAGGTCTTTGAAAGAGACAAAATTTTGAAATGGGATTCAAGGAGAGAGGACAAAGGCAAGCATGGAAAATTTGAAAATTTGTGGAAGGGTCCATACATCATCCATTTATTTAGAGGTAACAATGCATTCTTTTTACAAGAGCTAGGTGGAGTAGAGTTATTTGGAGGTCTTGTCAATGGAAAGATGCTCAAGCACTATTTTTGTCAAAATTCCTAGTTTGAAGCTTTCATTCATTGTACATAACATTTCTTGATGAAATATCAGAAAAGCAAAAACATAAAAACAAAGAAAAGAAGAAAAAGAGTGCAGGAAAAAGAAAAGGTACAGCCCCATACCCAAAAAAGAGTACTGCTAAAAGTGTGCAAGCCTAAATTCCACTATTGTTGAAGAAAAGAAAGTCTTGTTCGATCATCTAGCCTTATCATGACTGAACATGTTTTAAATTTCTGCTGATAGGTTAGTGAAATAAGACTTGTCAAACCATTTAAGCTTGGTTTGTCAGTAGATTAGATTAGGAAAAGATGTTGGTTCTCAAAGCGTAAATATGAACCAAAGAGAAAGGGAGGGATACATAACAAATGATAGATCAAAACCCACATGTTTTATAGTTTTTTATTGTACAAAAATAATGTCTGTGTATAGCTTGTCCAAATGCCACAGCCCATGGAAAATTAGATTGCTTAATCCTGGTTTAGTCATGTTTTCAATTTCATGTTAGTAGGTTAGAGAAGGAAAATTTGTCAAACAACTTAATCTTGACAGATGATTAGACTAGGTAGAGAATAAGAGAGTTCATTAGCCTAATCTGAACTCTTGGAAGTGATAAGGGTACAAGTAGATAGTTTTTTATGCTTTCAAAATAAAATAATTTCAAGGGTTTACTAGTCCAAGTGCACCCGAAAGAAGAAAAAATGTTAGGCAAAGTAGGATGGGTAGGTAGAAATGAGGTTAAAGCAAACATTTCTTTTAGATTTTGAGATCATAACTTCAAGGGAACATCAAGAAATGAAGAAAAATGATCTACCAAGTACAAATAAGGCACTAATCTTCAAAACTCAGAGATCTGAACTCTGAGGTCCTGGACACCTCCTAAAAAGGAGCTGCCCTCCCCAAGTGGAGCCACTGTTAGCCATCCATAATTTTTGCTATCTGTAGATGACTAAATATTGATTATAGATTTCTAAAAACAAAATTCCTTGAATATTGTGAGTTTTAGAAATCTCACTGCCTTCATTATCCTTATGATTTTTTTTTCACTATTCTACCATTTTGCCATTTCATGGTCACCTTTCCACTCCTAAAAAACTCCTTATGGGCTTGTGTTACCCATCTCCATCATTTTTCATGTATATAAATTCATCACTTTGTTTTTCCCTTGCCAATCACTCCACTTTCCATTTATGGTTACTAATCAGCCTATTCCTTCCCATGTTCACCAGGTTCCTCAAGAATTGATGGTCTCAAAAATATCTCTGTTGGCTCTTTAGATAAATCAAGTACATTGGATTTTGGATCTTCAATACACCACTTTGTCAATACTCTGTTTTTACACTTGAAGGCTCCAAGCCAATTTCCAGTCAAGATCATGGTCAAAGAACCCTCCCACTAGGTCATTAGGGTTTCACAGGTTGCAAGGTCATCATTGATGTTTTAAGCACTTTTTTTCCTGTGCTAGAAGCGGGCTCATATGCAATAGAAGATTAGCATATGGTTATCTAAGAAAGAACAGAAAATATCCAAATAGGACTAATTTATCAAGTTCAAGTTATGCAAGAGGTAAATGTGAACTTTGACACTTCTTCAGGAGTGTTAAAAAGACTATTAGCAGAAAGTTGGTAAGGTAAGGGATTTTCTCCTCAAGAAAGACATCTTGCAGCAAGGAGAGGGGAAGCAGTTTGGTTTCCAGGAGAACTAGGGTTTTGAGCTTGATGGCCCAGTAAAATGTCAAACAATGAATCAAATGGAAGAAATAACCTAGATTTACACCAAAAACCAAACATGAAGATAAGTTTTTCAGAAACTATTGATAAAAAGGGAAAAAGGTGAGGTGACCTGGACATAAATGAATGAACTTGAAAGGGCTATAGATAACTTAGAAGACAACACTGATAATTTCTTTCAAGCATTCCAGACACCTAGGGTTTTGGGAAAGTGTTCAAAGAAGGTGAAACCATGGTTTGAACTCCATGATGACAGCAAAGGGATTCTGAAGATGTCACTGTTTGTAAAAGATTACAAACTTGTCCAAAGGAGTTTTTCATGCCAAATATTATCAAAATAGGTAAAATCTATGATGTCAACAAAGAAAGGATTGTGAAAATACTGCTGTTGTGCAAGCATCCAAAGTTTGTCAAGGTAAAATGTCTCACTGCCTCAAAGAACAAGGATGTAAAGAGTATCAGTGAGAAAGGAAAAGTAAAAAAGTTTTCAATCACTTACAAAGAAAATGATGAGTTGACTTTAGGTTGAAGATACCAGGGTGTGGATGCATCCTAAAATGTTGCAAAGTTCAACCTGTCATGCCTAGAGACTATCATTAAGAAAGGTGAAGCCCAGGTTTTTAGTCACCTGCCAAGCATAAGATGATTTTAGCTCCAAGGTAAGAACAAAAGAAGTTTTGAAAATGATGCTTTGTGTTTGAGTTCCTAAGGTTGTCAAGGGTAAATTTTTCATGCTTTAAAGATTAAAAGGAAGAGCCACTTCAATGTTTTCATGACACCTCATAAGTGAAAGAATTAAAGGGCATCAATAGGCTAAAAATAAGTCAACTTTGTGACTCAAAGAAAACCTGCAAAAGGAGAAGGTAAAGAGTATCAGTGAAAAGAGAGTCAAATTATCATTTTAGTCACCTACAAAATATCAGTTGTCAAAAGATGAAGAACATGATGTTGAGCTCCGAGGAGGAAGAAAATATGATTTTAAGGTTTCTGCTATGTCAAAATAAATATGTCAAGTTTTCAAGGTCAAAGAAAAAGAAAGTTTCACAAATCCAACAACCTACAAACAAAAATTCAAGAAATGTCAGTGAGAAAGGCAAAAGGAAAAGACTTTAGACATTAGGAAATGTGTTTGAAAAGATTAAATTTAAATCCTAGGCATATAAAGGGTCATTTTGTTTTTTATTTGACTCATTGTTCCATTGAAAAAAATTTAGAAACACTCGTGAGTGAAGAATTTCAACTTTTCAAACCGAAAATTGGCTAAGTGTTGAGGCGCTGCGAGTTCAAGTCGGTGTTGCGCGCATGGAGTTGGGCGTTGTGCCCCTGACAGTTTCCCCCATGTATTTTATCAAAGTGCTATGCACCTGGAAAATCATTGCCCTCTTGCCTGATTCACCCGACAGGCCTGGTAAAAAACCTCTGGTGTTGCGTACCTAGCACAAGGCACTGTGCCTTTGTCCAACCTGACTCACCAGTTGCCTGGGCACTGCGCGTTTGGCCAGGGATGCCTCCTATACCCTACAAGCACACAAATCCACTCAAAAAACCTTCAAATTTCCTCCAAGGTGTCTTTAAGCGCTGGTGAGGGTAAGTACAGTTCATCAGCCCTTTTCCCAAGTATTTGGTCATCATTTAATTGAAGGAAGGAAACCCTAAATCTCTTGCTTAAACATCACCGTTTTAAACATTTCTTCATCTGCATGCTAAAAATACTAGTGATAGGCAGAGGGTTACATTATTGGAAATTATTCACTCACCTAAGGTTGTGCCTACACTCACTCCATTCACCAAATCAGTGCCCTGCATTACAAAAATGTTGACAAATTCATTGCCTTCCTTCATATCCATTTTCCATCAGTGCAAGTTGTTGTCAAAGAAAAATTGTAACAAGCAGTTGAGGTTGTCCTTGAGCTTTTCCTCTCACTCATATTCCTATACCCTTACCCTCACTCACCCATCCATATCATTCATTTGAAAATACTGCCATTCCTCCATCCCTTCATCTCATTTTTATTGTGAAGTCATAGGGTTTTGTTCAAAACAGAGTGATCAAAATGTCAAGAGAAGGTGACAATGGTAGTGAAGGAGAAGGCCAAATTCCAAGGAGGCATCAACACAAAGGTGGGAGGATCAACATGTTTGACCACTAAACACAATGGAGATAAATGCATCTTCCTTAATTGTCTCCTACTTCCAAAATGTAGGCTACTATGAATTTTGTGAGAAAGTACAACAAGTGCAGAATCACCCCGAGCTAACTAGGCTCTTCATACTTAACCTACATGAGAAACAAGTCAACCTTGCAGGGGTAAACTTTGAGTTGTCTTCAGATGCCATTGTTATTACCACTGGGATACATAGTGTGGGTGAAAAATGGTTCAAGCAGGCCAATTTAGACATGAGCTACTATGAGCCATACCTTAGACCCAGATGCAAAGACTACAATAAATCCATATTTCCTTTCTCACATTTTCTTGAGAGGTATGCACCCATGGTGAGGGTCATTATGAAATATTTCACATGTGAAGGAAGATTATCTCAGCTTTATTCCTATCACATTAGGTTGCTCATGCACTTTACTAGGGTTAAGACGTTGCATCTACCCTACTACCTCTACAGGAGTATTGAAAAAATGTCTTATATTGTACAAAAGAGAGGCCATCCATAGCAGATGCAGAGCCTCTTTCACCACTCTCTTATCAAAATGGTTGTGATGCATCAATTGCAGTAGAAGGGAATTCCATGGGCGGTTTTCATTTCCCATGAGGTGTTCACTAATCCATAAGCCCATCTTCAGCAAAATATTCCTTCATCATGTCATCCTTCTATCCCTACTCCTCCATCATCTCCTACTGATCATGTTTCACCATCTACACATATCCCTTCACCTCAGGGCAACACTCCTTCATCACTCTCTCACAATGCATTAGATAATGAAGGAAGTGACAATGAGCAGTCAAATGAAAATGAGGGAGAGGGCAATGATGAATCAAGAAGTGAAGTAGAAGGAAATGAAGAGGCAGAGGTCGGTGATGAGGTAGAAAGCATGGAAATATAAGGAAACGAGGATGTTGGCAATGATGAGGCACATAGCAATGAGAAAAATACCAAAGAAAAATTAGTCAGTGAAGAAGATGAGGGAAATGCAGAAGACAGTGAAGAACATGGCAGTGAAACAAAGGGCCATGATGACAATGAAGACAGTGGGAAAAATAGTAATGAAGGCAATGCAAAAAACAGTGAAGAGGCATAAGATAGTGAAGAAAAGAGCAATGATGTCAACATGGAGGATGTAAATGAAGCAGAGAGAATGGAAGCAGAAGGAAATGATGATGATGATGATAGCAGTGGCACCAAGAGCCAAAATGTCAATGAGGCTCATAACAGTGATGAAGGCAGTATGGAAAAAAGCAATGAAGAAAGCAGCAAGGAAAGTGAGGCTGATGTCAGTAAGGATAATATCATTGAGAAAGAAGAAATTGAAGCAGATGGAAGTGATGATGTTGAGAGCCATGTTAACATCCACGTGACCAGCCAAGAAATTAGTGATGACGATGGAATTGGGTCTAAGAGAAGAAAATAATAAAACATTGAATCAGAGAGCAATGAAGCGGGAAGAAGCAGTGATGACAAAGGCCATGATGACAGTGAATCAAAGGGCCATGACAATAGTGAGAATAAAAATGGTGATGACAGTCATGATGGAAACCATAGTGAAGGCACTCAAATGATCAATATTGAACCTTTTCATTTAACCTACCAAAAGGGAAGTAGGCATGTGTTTTTTTCCCTCAAGAGGCAAGGGGCCATGCCTTCTACATCAGCTAAGAAAATTGACAAAGGCAAAGAAAAGGTCAAGGATGAAAAGGAAGAAGATCAACATGAGACTGAGAAAGAATTTGAATTCATTCATGTTGACAGTGATGATGAAAATGAGGCAAGGATCTCAAGCATATTGCTCCAAAGCAAGGATGCCCAAATCAAAAACTTGCAAGCCAATCTAGCTAGGGCTAGGAATGTCATCCACTATTATGAGATTGAAAATAACCAGTTGGAGGCAGAGAAGGCCATTTATGAGGTCAGGGAAATCAGAGCCCAGAAAGAGGTAGAAAGGAACAAGGTTAGGCTAGATGAGGTATTGGGTGTTTTTGATGAGAGTGAGGATGAAGAAGGGAAGTTGTCTAGAAGAAGGCCAAGGACAATTGGCTTGAGGAAGGCCTTGGCCAAGGAGAAGGAGCAAGAAACAACATTGGCAGAGCAGCTCACTCCAAGTGATTTTCTTGCCATGGAGATTGAGTATGATCGGGAACCTTGGTTAGAGAGGGCTAATATAAACTTGGAGGATCAGTTGGAGAAGACACAAAGAGACCTTGGCCTTCAGAAGAAGATGGCCAAGCACTATGCCTTGAGAAATCAAATTGCAAGGGCCAAGCTCAAAAGAGCCCTTGCTAAAATTCAAGCTCTCAAAGAGGCAAATAGAAAAGAAAACCTTGAAATCCTTGTTGATGATTCCCTACAGGAAACTCAAACACCATAAGCAAGACAATTTCAAATTTTGGCAAGTTTTTGATAATGTTGGGTTTTAACTATTTTTTAGGGCCAATTGTGCAGCGCCCTTGGCAGTGTGCTATTTTTTGGGGAACTTTATTGAGGAGTGGTTTACATTTTTGGGTTCATATTTCCAAGTACATCACACACACCAAATTTCAGATCATTTGGAGCAGATTTGGTCCCCCAAAAGGGTCAAAAACATGCAAACATTCACCATTTAGCCCTATTTTCAGAGATGGCGCGGTGCCCTTAGAAGTATTGGGAGATTTTGTTTTTTAGAAGGTAAATGAAGCCTAATAATAAAACCAATGGTATTTTTTGAAAGTAGACTTGACAATCTTTCCAACAAGCTATCACGTAGCTCATTTGGACACCGAAAAGGCCTTCAAAACTCAGTTGCAAGGTGACCTATTTTTCTAGTGCAGGTGTTGCGCTCTTGGACCTCTGTGCTACGCCCTTGCCAAAAAGTCAAAAAAAGACAAAAATTTATGGAAAATAGATATTTTGAGGTTTTTTGGGAAAATCACTCCAAAGTTAGGTGTTAGAAGTTATTTTGCATTTATTTCATTAGATATTTTGTGCCTTGGGCCTTGCATGGTCTCTTTGGACATAAATGACATTTATGAGTAATTGATAGTTGCTAAAACCCTAGTTAGGGTTTTGAGCCTCCAATGCAAGTTAAATAGAGCATGGAGGCCTCATCGTAAATTTTGGATATTTGTTGAGCATAATATGATGTAGACTCTAAGTTTATTGGTGAATTTGGCTTTGGTGTCTTGTGATGGCTTTGGACTGAACATCTATGGATTGAGCACATTCTTAGGATTCATAAAGCTTTGTTAGATGGTGATGTATTCCTCCTTTGTCTTTGTTTCCTTTAGTTATTCATTATGTTCATGGTTTCTTTGATCAAAGGATAGAAATAGAGAATAGGACTTGCTTTCTTGGCACCCTACTTCTGTCTGCCTCCTTTGATTTCTATGTTTTCCTCCTTGAAGTTTAGCTAAAGAATTCTTAAATGCTCTTTGGTTTTTACTAAAATGTTATGTTAAAGGTCTATTTGTTTTCAAGTAAGTTTTAGAGAATCCTTAACTGCTTTCTTAGTTTACTTATATGTTGTTTTAAGGTCTACTTAGTATAGTTTAGTTGAAGAATCCTTCATTTCTCTTCAAGTGTTTACTATGCTAATCATTCCTGAAAGCTTTTTCTTGTTTCTTATTATGTTAAAGGATCCTTTATTTCCCATTAACCCGCTATACTCACAACTCCATGTTTATTTCACTCTCACTAAACCTACTTAGATCCATTTGGCCTTGTTAACTTGCCCTATGAAACACCCTTGACCTATTTTTGCACTCTTCAAGGCCTTTGAAGACTCCATATCCCAATGGATTGATTCTCTCTTACTCTATCTATTTTTCCTGACAACCTATCCAACCAAACAATCAAGAAAACCCTAATCCCTATAACTAGCCTAAAATCAAAACCCTAAACTTAACAAGTTAAATCCTTTACACAAGCATAGAGAGAGCCCTCTCTAATTTGAGGAAGGCTACGTCCTAGGACTCCAAAGATTGGTTTGATGTTACCATTGTCTTTTTGGTCATTTCCAATCTGAAAAAATTATGGGGACCTAACATAGGGAATATGTCACACCACGAAAGACACTCAGAAAGGGTTTGAGTTTGGGATATTATACATAGTGATTTTTTGTTACAACACAAGAGTTTACCATTTATTAAACTATTAGAATTTCCTTGAATATTTACAATTTATCTTTTGATTGGATGCTTGCATTTGATTTGGAATTTCTTTTCATTGATACTCAAGTTAAATTTGTCCTTCTGCGTTTGTTGATATCTTGTTAACAAGTCATAGCACATCAATTTATGAATGAAGGGTTGTCAAGCATGAATTTGTTTTAGTGCAGTAATAGAACATTCCAGTACAGGAACAAAGTGTTCGAGTACAGGAACAAAATGTTTTAGTACAATAATATATCATTCCAATACAAGAAAAGAGTGTTCCAGTACTAGAAAAAATCATTCCAGTATAGGAACAAAACAACCTAGTACGAGAACATAGCATTATAGTGAAGGAGTAGAGTATTCTAGTGTTGGAATAAAGTATTCTGGTGCAAGAGATAATTCATCCTGGTATAAGAATGCAACTATTCCAGTGCAGAAGTAATACATTTTTGACACATAAAGTAGATTTAAGAATACAACGGAATATCATTTCCTTATGTTTTCTCAAGCATTGGAATTTGACCACAGAGACATAATTTTTCTCTTTGATTCCTTTTTTTGAGTTTTGATCGCAGGGCATGCTTTATTTCTTTATCAAAGTATTTGGTTAATGTTTTCCTTGAATGGATCTAGTACCCAGAGCGGCATGGTGTTAGTTTATTGAAATTTTTTCCTTGTGATTTATTCATTTAATATTATGCATGATTTAGTTAGTGAATTAGAAGTAGGATTTGCAGAAGTTAAGTCTAGAATATTTGTCCTTTCCAGTGCTACGCCTCTAATTTTACATAACCCTATGTGTAGAAATTTATTAATACTGTTATGTATTACCAGAATCTCCTAATCTAACAACTATATCCACTGTTAAATACAGAATCCTTCTACTTAATTCTTTGCGGAAATTTAATCGCTAATTGCAAACACATGAAGAAAAATCAATCCCACATAACAAAAATGTTTTTACTGAGAAAGCTTAAAGATAAAAACCCCAACTATCATATATTATGTATATCATGTATCTTCAAACAATCTCATACAAAACTCTACTACAAGAGCTTTCAATACAATATACAATCATCTCACACTGTCATACAAAAATTGGCATAAACATGCACCAATTTATTGCCTCCTGACAACCTTCTCCACTGCGCAATCCCTGCTGATGAAGATCCCTAAATGAATTCAATATTGCCTTGCCTTGACTGCGCAATATTAATTGGCATCTCCAATGAATGAATCACTATATTCACAACTGATAGTCAAACAGGCCCTTTCACCTATCTCTCAACTAGGTCTCCACTGGATCTAACATGCATGTTGTTAACAGTAGTATTTCTTCAGTTTAAAGTGAGATCACTCCATGTGAATTAATTTAATATTTAATTCACTAATCTCTCACTAGTGTATCTTTAGATACAACTAGTTACAACTAGCACAACTGAGTTTAACTCACTTAATTGAGTTAAAATAAATAACAACTCACATAACTACACATCCAACTCTGTTACAACTTTGTATCACTCAGTTACAACGAAGTTCACTCTGCATGTCCAACCAACCAACATTAGAACTCATAATTCCTTCAGTCAACTAGTTTTCCACATCAGTTAACTGAAATCAAGTGCTTCAAGAGAATAGATTATTATTTATTGTCCAATTATTATTAAGGGCTAATCATAATTGACACCCGATCTATAAATAGACTTTGCCCATGCATCTAAAAATAGAATCTCATATATAAATAGAATTTTCTCAACCATCTATAAATAGACTCCCGCTATAAATAGAATATGCTCACCATTCTAAAAATATACATATACATAAAAATAGCCTGCGGGCCCCACCTAGTGAAGGTGCTTAATTTTCACTAGGATCATCATCTTGTTGAATCTCAACACTCCCTCTCAACAAGAAAGAGATTATCCTTCACCCTGATCATGTCTCTATGGTATTCTAATTTTCTCCTGGTGAGCGCCTTCATCAAAATATCTGCATCCTAATCTTCCATAGGAATTTACTAAAGCAACATGATCTTCTGCTACACACAATCTCTGATATGATGATACCAGATATCTATATGATTAGATCTATCATGAAACATAGGATTAATTGAGAGTTTGATGCAACTTTTATTATCACAATGAATCTCTATAGGATCTAAATGAGAACCGACAACCTGACCAGGATCTTCCTCATCTAGATAGCCTCACATGTAGATTGACTTGTTGCCATGTATTATGCTTCCGCTAAACTGAGTGCCATGGATCTCTATTTCCTTTTGTACCAAGAAACAAATGTAGATCCGATACTGAAAACCCCTCTTGATGTGCTCTTTCTATCCGTTGGGCTGCCTGCCCAATCTGCATCCATGAAGCCATGCAGCTTCACCTCATCCGTCTGTTTGTACCATAATCCATACTCAGATGTGCCCCTGATATATCTCAAGACATGCTTGCCCATCTTCCAAAAGAGCTTGGTAGGCTTACCCATCGCTTGACTAAGCTATTTCACCGCATAGCATATGTCTGGTCTTGTATTAACTAAATACAAGAGTGAACCCACCAACTATCGATAGACAGTAGCATCCACTACCTCTGCAGATGTAGCATCCTCTTTCCTTCAGTTTCTTGGAAGAGGAGTATCCATGGGTTTTTAGCCCTCCATGTGAAAATTACCGAGTATCTCCTTTGCATACTTGCCTTGAGACACAAATAGTTCACCTTCTCGTTGCCATATGTCCAATCCAAGGAAATAGTAAAGGAGGCCCATATCCTTCATCTCAAACTCCTTTGCAAGGTCCTCCTTGCATGAGTGTATCGGATGCTCATCACCAATTAGTATTAAATCATCAACATAAATAACAATGATTAAAAGCTTACCCTCCACCACAATCTGGTATAGGTTTGCATCCCCCTCACTCTTGGTGAAGCCAAGTCCAGTGAAATAGTTGTCGATTCGAGTGTATCAAGCACGACGTGCTTGCTTCAGCCCATACAATGCTCTTTTGAGTCTGCACACATGTGACTCACTGCTGAAGATCTAAAATCCTTCAAGCTCCTAGCACAATGTACCCTTCTTCCTCAATGATCCCATTAAGGAACGCAGTCTTCACATCCATCTGATGAATGTGCCAACCCATCTGCGCTGAGAGAGAAAGGATGGTCCTTATGGAAGAATACCATGCAACAGGTGAAATTTTTTCTTTATAATTAATCCCCTCGATCTGTGAGAATTCCCAGGCCACAAATCTTGCCTTATACTTCTCAACACTCCCATCAACAACTTGCTTTACCTTGTAGATCCATCTTGAACCTACCACTGATTTATCAACCAGCCTTGGAACAATTTCCCAAGAAATGTTTCTAAAAATGGAGTCATATTCCTCCACCATTGCATCTACCCATGTGGGCTCCTACACTGCTTCCTTAAAGGAATATGGTTCAGTCACAATACATTTTCTCATGAGAGCCATGTATCCAGTGAATCGGTCAGGAGACTGTCTGTTTTTGCGCTGTGAAGTAGGGACTCCTACATTCTGTGTCGCATCAAGCTTCAACCTCTCAGCTTATGTGGTACGCCTTATGCCAGTTCTGATGTTTGGCTCTGCGTGAGTGGACTCCTCCAATCCATGAACCTCCTCCTATGGATGATCCACATATAGAGACTCTTCTTTTGGAACAAGCAGTTCCTCCTCTGCATGCAAGTCTAGCTCCTTCTCAAGCGACAACTTCATGGCTTTCTCCTCATTGAATTTTATATCCCGTCGCACCACAGTCATTTGACTGTTTGGAAAATACACACGATAATTATGGGGTGTTTCTGTGTACCCCAAAAATATCCCAACTTCAGCAGTCGGCTCCAACTTCTTCCTCACGTTCTTGGTCACATGCACATCAAAAAATGAGCCAAAAATCTTAAAGTGAGAAACATCTAGTTTCTTACCAGTAAAATCTTCTTCAAGTGTACTCATGCCAAGTACTCTATGAGGACAACAATTTTGCACATAAACCGAAGCGTTACATGCTTTCACCCACAAGTGCATTGGTAGGCCCTGATCATGTAGCATAGCTCATGCAACACCCACAATTTTTTTTTTCTTCCTCTCCGCGACCCCATTCTATTGTGGGTTATGAGGCGATATGAGTTCTCTTCGAATTCCTTCTTTTCTACAGAAGTCTTTGAATTCGTTCGAGATATATTCACCACCATTATCAGTCTGCAGAGCCTTCAATTTCTTCCCTAACTCTTTCTCCACCAATTCTTTAAGCTCACAGAACTTTGAGAATGTTTGATCCTTCTTCTGCATGAAGAAGATCCAGCATCTACGAGAATATTCATCAACAAAAATAACATAATACATGTTTTTTGTTGTTGAAGCAATTGAGAATGGCCCATACATGTTTGTGTGAACTCTCTCCAGGATCACCGAAGCACGATTCTCCTTTTCATGAAAGGTGATCTTCACAAGCTTACTGATCTAGGTGGATTAATCAGGTACAATTACAAGTGGCTCAGGATAGAGGGCTCAAAAATCAAAGTGTTCAAAAATCTCTTAAACCAGATTCATGTTGAAGATCTCGTCTTTCTGATTCCAATGGCACAGACGGTACTCAATTCCGAGTCCGTATGAAGGAGTTAGGAGCGGCCAAAGTTTCAGGTTGACTTGGTGACTGGGCAGCGTTAAGGAAGACACAATTTGGACCAAACCAGGCCACCAGATTCTGACCCACTCAGGCCAGGTTCCTGGCTAAAGTTTCACCTAGTTAATTTGCCTCCTTCGGTCCAAAACCGAATTTTTCAAAAAAAAAAAACTCATATTGTTTTAATAAAACAATTTTATATTAAAAAAAGGTGGCGGGGCCACCAATTCCACAACCCAACGAACACATGTGGTCCCATAGGCCGTGAACCCCGTGGGCCACTCCATATGGCACCATATATATATATATATATGGGCCAGCAGGGATCGAACCTACCCAGCCTCAAAGGCCGGCCCGCTCCACGGGCGGCCCAACTCATAAAAACAAACACTCCAACCCATTAATACATGCGTTAACCACCGTATCATGTGGCTATAACACATTTAAACCATATCATAATGGTTGGGTTGCACAACCAAACATGCACCCACCTTTAACCATTAGTTAATGGTTCGGTTAATGAAAATATATGCGGGGTTTTAAAAGGATGTGACACAGTTTTATTTAAAACATAAACACACCATAGATGGGGTCGATGGGGTTGGAACCCCCGACCTCCACCTTAAAAATTCCACCCGCAACCGTTAGGCCAACGGTTACTTTGTTTAATCTGCCCAGCAATTCAATATTTAAACTCAGATTTCTGCAAGTGCACCAAGCCAAGGAGGAGGAAGATGGAGCACAAATTTTCTGAGTATTAATGTTATTTTGCAGCCAAGCATGGGAGAAAAATCTGAGGAGATGCATGGATTTCCAGACTTATTATTTTTTTATTTCAGGTGTAGTGGAACCATGAGCCCAGAAAAGAGGCAGGGGGAACCTTGATGGAGGCCAATTTTTAGGAGGGTGAAATTTTGACTTTGTCCAAATGGGACAAATTTTATGTCATTTTTGCACTGCTTGACGCCACGAGTCTGATGGCGTGCTCAGTTTCTTCATCTGATTTTTTTATTTTTCAACCACTTTTGGAAGTGGGTTATGTAGGTGTCAGATTTCCACATGTGAGCAGTCATTTTCACCTTTTTCGACGCCACAAGATTGATGGTGTTTTCAGATTCAGCTGCAGAGCTACTCAACCTTCAGCAAATGGCATCATGAGGTATATGATGTGGACTCCATGTACTTCTTCATTTATTTCTCTTTGAGATGCATTATGTCTTGCAGATCCTGATTGATACATGAGTTGTGGGATCTTGCCTTATGTTGTTATTGATGTACTTTTAGTTATGGATTTGTGTCATGTATGAGATCCCTTTTATGCCACATTGGCGGGATGCTCTTTTTTTAATATGTGTATTGTTGAGATCCCTTGTTTTCCAATATTGGAGGGATACTCTTATTTATTACATGTCAGCTATGGTCATACTGATAGGAGTCTTTCTTTATGTATGAGAGTTCTGAAGTGGAACATCTCTTAAAGAAGTCAAGCCACTCCTGCGTGAGGGCATTTTTCCTTATATGTCATAGGAAAGCACATCCATGTACATCTTCTTCTTACAACACATAATGCAGTGGCCTACACCATCTTGACACCAAGGCCCGGAGATGTAGCCCCTCCTGGACGAACTCCGTCATCAAATGACATGTTCTTATGATTGTTTATCTTGTTCATTTATGTTCCTCTTATTTACAGCTAAAATTGTTCATTTATGTTCTTTAACGTCTTAATTAAATTCAATTCTAATTATCAGCCAAAGTAAAAGGTCTTGGTTAACGGTATCAAGAATTTACCCTGGATCAAGTGGTATCAGAGCAGGTATTCTTGCTAATTGGATTGCAGGTGTGAACATTGAAAGTTTGCTAAATTGGGCCATGGAGAATGTCAAGGACATGTATGAAACCACGCTCAGGGTGTCCGAGAAAGTGGACATATTATACGAGGCATACGAAAAACAAGTAGTAGAGAATGAAGAATTGAAGACCCTCCTACATAAAGGGAAGGAGGACAAACAACAGTTGTAGCTTCAGTTGCAAGCCACGACAGAGGCATGGGAAGATTTGAAATGCAATCGGTAACACAGCTTCTAAACCGTAGACCAGTTGAAAAGGAGTGAACCCTGTTGCAATTTTTGCTGAGGTTCGGTATGCCCAAAGTGCTGAGAAAAGCATAGTATGCCAATTCAATTTATGAATTCCAATTATCCTTTTAATCATAGTGGTTAAAACCTTATTGACGACTTCAACCTAACCATTAGCCTGCGGGTAATATGGAGTAGAGTTATCATGGCATAGGCCAAGTTGGTCGGAAAGTTAGGTCATCATAATGTTTCGAAAATGGCTCCCATGATCAGTAATGATAGCTTGGGGTACACCGAATCTAGCAGTCACGTGATTGAATACAAATGTAGCTGCAGTTTTTCCATTTGTGACAAATGTAGGCATCGCCTCAGCCCATTTGGTAAAATAATCTACTGCAAGAATAATATACCCATGCCCCCAGCCGAGTGAGGGTTACATGTAATGAAATCAACGCCCCATTTTGCGAAAGGACCGACAAAAATTATGGGGTGAAGAGGAGCTGGTGG
The DNA here is from genome assembly GCA_034641835.2 of Pinus albicaulis. Taxonomy (NCBI): domain Eukaryota; kingdom Viridiplantae; phylum Streptophyta; class Pinopsida; order Pinales; family Pinaceae; genus Pinus; species Pinus albicaulis. Next base: position 708,579,089 of record CM076583.1, on the reverse strand, counting down.
TGCACACATTTTCCAATCAAAAATCTGACAGTTATGGCATTTTCGGACCGCAAGAATGCAATCTTTGAATAACGAAGGCCAAAAATAACCTGTGCGCAATATCTTTGGGGTTGTGTCATACCCAGACATATAACCGCCACATGCTCTAGAATGACAGTGATTTAAAACTCATTCAACCTCTTCATGTGTTAAACATCGTCGAAATATAGAATCTGCACCGCGATGATAAAGCGTGTGTCCAACAATATTGTACTGTTGAGACTGGTAACGGATCTTTCGTGGATGAAAACATGAAATTTTAGGTTGAAAATTTTGGGTTTGGAGATAAATGATTATATCTCCATACCGAGGATCTAACGTACTGATAAGAAACAAAGGTTCATCAGCAATCAGATGCTCTACCACAGTTTCTGTCTCAGTATTCGGGAATTCACACATAAGTTCAGTGAACACTAGTGATTTCTTTGATTTTGATTTTTCAAATTCTAATTCAAACTCCTGAAGGACAAATATCCATTTAGAGTATTTTCCCCCATGCAATTTCCTAGTGAGAATATACATCATCAGGTTGCAGTTAGAAATCACTGTTGCTTTTCATAACAAAATTTAATGACGAAATCATTGGACAACTTGAACTGCTGCCAAGGCCAATTTCTCCACATGCGAGTATTTAATCTCTGTTGGATTGAGATTCCGACTGAGATAGTAAATCACATGCTCATTGTGGAATTCATCTTCCTGAACTAATACCATTCCAATAGTCGAATCAGAGGCTGTTGTTATAGCATCATTTTTCACCCTCATGTGATTCATGATTGTCTCTTTGGCCTTGGGCACCCATTCCCATAGACTTGAATAAAATTTCATAAAAAACGGTGTTTAAAATCCCATATGCGGATATGCCCAGACTTTTCCGCGTGTATACGCAAGTCCAGAGATACTTTTCCGCGTATGCCATTAAAATCATTAAAAAATATATAAAAATCCCTATTTTCGAGGCTAGGTTGATGGTTATTCCTGTAATTCAACCACCCCAGCCTGTGGCCAACTGTTTCCAACAGATTGAAACTACTTTGAGGGAGTATAAAAGCCCCTCATATGCATGGCCTAAGGAGGGGAGAAAATTATAGACATTATACTCTGTTGGAGCCCAATTCAAGTCTGATTTCCCGTGCCTCCTGCACTTCCCAGATTTTTACAGGAAACCCTTGTTTCCTGGAGATGTTCATCAGCTTATATGTCATCTCGTGTGCACAAGTCTTGAAATAATCCTAGTGAGGCAAGGGGGGGACGGATCCGGATGACGGTCTATTCGAAGATCGTGGAAGGATTCAGGTGATCTCTCCACCTTTCTATTATTATACATGCTATTCGTAATGAAGAAGAACCATCTTGTTCCCGAATTCACGTGTTAATATATGCTTGCATATGTGAAAAGGTTGTTAATTAAGAATTTAGTATTGTTTATATGATGTTTCACATGGATTACACTGACATTTAGGAAAGATATATGCTGTACAACTAGATTTCCATGCATGTCTCTTCTTGATTTCCAGGTCGAAGAGGAAGAAGGGTTGCTGGGGTTTGGACCTCGCCGGATCTACATCAAACATAGGATCTACGGGTGAGTTCTACAATCTATAATATCTAGATTTTAGCATACAAGTTTGGTTGTGTGAGTCCTTCTTGAATAGCATGCCCTGATCTGTGGAGGTTTTTGACCCAACGACCTCTAGGGAGTTATTTCCCGAAACAAAATTGGCAACTCTGCTGGGGATCGCATTCTTGTGATTCCCCTGTTGGGTGGTTTCAGCTGTTTTAAAGGTTTCCGACAGTTTTAATCATTATTTCCAGTCCAGTTAGCTTTTTCTTAGTCATATTAAAGACCTGATTCTTTAGCCAGGCTTGACCATTTTTGTTTTTCATTATTTACTTTTCCATACGCTAGTTTTTCTCTACGCAGATGCGTATACACACAGGTTTTGTCAAAGGAAGTTACGTATACACATTTTTCCTTTGCCACAGTCGTGTATGCACGCTTGTTTCAAAACTGCTAAGTAGCGTATGCCTGGGCAAATTTTGAAATTTTTGATTTTTTGACTTTTTGGTCTTGTCTGCCTGTGGAGACCTATTCCTGCAGTGTCCTTTTAGTCTCTGGATTGTGTTGAAAGTGGTTATTGGTATTTTTCTCTCTTGTTCAGTTGAATACTGGCTCATTTGGAAAATCTTGTTTTTGTAGTGCTTGCATTTCTGGTCCGAGTACCAAGATCTCTTTTTGGGGATTCTTGGTTGTTCTGCTTAATTAGGACAGAGAGCTTCTGCTCATATGCTCTTTCCTAACTTTATGTCTTGCTTTGCACTAAAATTTTTGCCTGCTTTTCGGTTGGTTTTCTTGATTTCATTTGACTAGGTCTTGTTGCAATTTTTGAAGAGTCATTTTTGGGTCTTTGAAGTTTTGTTTTCTGCAAGATTGTGCTATTCTTCCAGGCTGAGTTACTGAGTTTCTTGTCTTCCTTTTGCTCATATAAATCTTGCTACTAAGTGGCACTATAAGATTTAGAGCATTTTTTTTGAAGTTTTTCTTGAAATTCACAGTTTGTTTGGCTTGGGAATTGGATAGCTCTTCTTGGTCTTTTTGAAATCTTTTTTTTATAAAATTCAAAAGCTCAAAAACATTTTGTTTTGCCATTGCCTTTGTTTTGCATTTTTGTTTGGGTTTCTTCCCATCTTTTGAAGCCTTGTTGAGATTTCTTACCTTCGGTTTTTGACTTGATTTGGGAAGGGAATTTTCATTGGTTTCTTTCTCTTATTTCGAACATATTTTGGTGTCTTTATACTGAGAGTTTCTAATTTGGGAACTAGCTTTGTGGACAACCGGAAAAGTGATAGAACTGGGGGATTCTTGGAAATTTCTCTTTGCTTTGTTAGATTTTGCATCTTAGAATTGGCATGCTCTTAGTAATTTGCATTAGGTGCACTTGAACATTTGTAGTATTTTTCATAAATTTTGCGAGTGTGAGGTTTGATATCTGAAAATAAAAAATAGTCTCATAGAACCCATGTAGAAATTTATTTTCATCGAAAGGCAATTACTGCATCTTCATGTAGTTTGGTTTTCATTAATTTATTTTCTGTGTCATAAAACATCACGAGTTTCATTTCCATATTCATTTGACTTAATATAACAGCCAACTAAAATAAGTGCATTAATTTAAAAACAACTAGCAAGTTTTTTTTATTAAGTGTCATACATCAACTAGCTAGGTTGTAGGGCCTTGGATTAGGTGAGTGGAGAGTTAACTCTCCAAATCCGCTCAAACTAAAACATAGAAGTTTATTAAATGAGCGAAATCCAACACCGTTAGGTGGACCGGGAAAGCTCTCCTCCAGAGAGTCAAGCGCGAGGGGAAGTGAAGGTTGAGAAGAGAGATACCCCCTATCTGATTTATTGGATCTTCCCTTAAGACCATTCTACCCGGCTGCTGACATGGATTGGTGCCCTTAGTTACCATTCCTAGGTACCACACAGGTGACTGTGGGGGGGAATACCAGTGGTACCTGAGGCAGACGTCGTATCACTTCCAGCAGAACTTCTGGAGGGTGCCCCGGCGAAGCTTGGGTACTTGCACTAGCAAAGGTTGTTGTTAGGAGGTCGGCGTAACTGTTTTTGTTACCTTCGCTAGTAGGCCTGGGCCGTAATTATCCCAGACTACTTTCGGGAGGTCCTATTTTTCGCTTTCTCGTATTTTGGTGTCCGGTCCTAATCACCCGAAGCAGAAATACCTGAAGGCTTCTTTCTTGGTTGCATCTTAGGGATTTTTGTAGTGAGTGCTCTTTGCTCCTAGCTTGCTTAACTTTATACTTTTTTGAGTCTAATTAATCTATTAAAGTGGCTGATCAAGCACCTCGTTGATCGAGGAGAGTTCGGGGGTTATCTCCCGAAAGTGTTGAGCCTTCTTCAAGAAGGCATAGGAGTAATATAGCAGGTGAATATCACCCAGTGGTATCTGACGCAGAGGAGAGAGATCCTTCGCTAGGACTTGAAGGTGCTGTAGTTGGTTCTGGTGTTGGTTCCGAGAGGAGCACTCCACTCACCTTGAGAGTCTTATTTCCAAGAGAAGCAGAAGAAGAAGTAGAAGTAGAGGAAGTACCTCAGTCTCCTGAGTCACTTCCATCTCCTCTTCCTTCTGATTCTCTGTTTGTTGTTGAGTACATCAGACATGAGTCAGAAACCCCAGAAATTCCTTATCCATCTTATTCATACCTTTCGATGGCCAAGACTAGGAATGCAGCTGCGGTTGTGAGTGCTGCAAGCATTCAGACTCCTGCTTCAGTAGAAGGAGGAGGCACAATTGCTATATCTTCGATTGCTTCTAGTACTGATGTGTTTGGCTCTGGTTTCACCCAAGCACAAGCTTCTCAATCTGGTCCCATTTCTTTTGGAATGCCCATTAGTGGGATTCCTTCGTTTTCCTTTTCCACTGCTGCAACTGCATCTGCACCCATATCTTCCATGGCTAGTGGGTCAGCTTCTTTTCAATGGTTCCCCTTCGGAAGTGGGCATATTCCTAGTTCGAATCCTTCCTTAGGGTCTTTTCCTTTTACTTCTAAGACTCAGAGTTTTAACCCTTGGTATGGAGGTCAGAGTTCGACTACCTTTACAGGTTGGAACCCTGTATTTACAGCAGTGGGGGTAGGGAATCAGTTTCTTGCTAGTCAACAAGGGAATGTTTCTTTCCCTTCGTCGAGTGATTATCAGGCTTTTTCCCCTCTTTATAATTCTTGGAACCCCTATTAGGGGGTTTCCTCTTTATTCACTACTTCGGGGGGGAACTGGTCCAGTATATGGTAACTCTACGTTGGGAGGGGATCCTTCTCCAAATGCAGGGTCCTATGGCCCAACATTTTCTACGAGTTCTTTCTGGAAACCTGGTGCCTCATCAAATCCAGGTTGTTATTTTCAGAATGTTGGGAATTCATCCCACCAAGGATGGAATCCTCAGGCTCCTCCTCGTTTACCTTTTCTGGTGACGTTGAACTTGCCAGATTTTTCAAAATTGACGAATGATCCGATCCGATATAGTCCGGGGTGGCCTCCGGTTCCTACCAAACTACCTTCAGACATTCCAAAGTTTGAAGGCAAGAATGGAGAGGAACCGGCTGATCATATCACCACTTTCCATTTATGGTGTTCATCTAACTCCCTGATCGAGGATTCGATTAGGTTGAGGTTGTTTCAATGCACCTTGACTGGAAATGCTGCCAAGTGGTACATTGAGTTAACTGGGGGCAGTTTTGCTACTTTTGGAGATCTAGCTACTATGTTTCTAAATCATTTCCCGTTTCCTGTCCGTTATGATGCTGAGACTGAACTCCTAGCTAATTTTAAGCAGGACGACGCAACCCACATTTCTGATCATATTCAAGAATGGCGAAGAAGGAAGAGGCTCATTAAAGCTTATATTCTGGGAGAATTTATTTTGGAATGGTTTTTGAAATCTCTGCAGGCAGATATTTCTAAGGATGTATCCCTCTCAGGGGTATTTTCCAAGGAGCAAGCTATTTTTTGGGCCCAACAGCTTGAATTGATATATTCTCAGTCTGGTGTCCTTCATAAATATTTGCCTAATGCTCCTCGCTCCAAATTAGACATATCCAAGACTAAACCTGGTCCTCATAGTGACGGACTTATTGGGTCGATCAATAGTGCTGCAGCTAACCTGCTTAGTCAATTACAGCAGTTGTCTATACAATCTGCTTCTTCTGGTCAGGCTGTGCCTGCTGAGTCATCGCCTTCTCAATCTTTGTCGGTAAATTCTGTTCAGACTTCTAACCCTAAAGAAAATCAACAATCTGAAGGGAAGAAGAAGGGACGGAACAATAATAAGAAAAAGGGCAAGAATGGGAAGGATAATGCAAATAAATCTAATGAGCATGTTGGTGAGGGTCCAAAGGATAAAAAGAAAGTGAATTTTCCATGCAAGTTATGTGCTAGAGACCATCTTACTCACCTTTGCCCTAAAATTCAGGATGCACAGCACTTGTTAGCTCAGCAGGGTTCTTCTAGTTCCCAGGCTATGTTGAAAAACCCTTTTCCCCAAGGGCAACAGCTAGTTGTTGGCGCAAATCAAAATACTGGGGCTGCCTCTGGGGGCACCCAGGAAGGGGAAACTTTGTCAAACATATACATGATGAGTGCTCATGCGGATATCACCACGAGATCCCGTGATTATGGCAAAGATGAGTCTTCGAAAGCCAAGGGTGCTCCCGATGGTACTGAGCCGCTTCATATTACGAAGCCTATTGTTGAGCCTATACCTTGGATGCCAAAAGCATCTACCAAGCGTACAACTATTAATCCAAATGCCAGGGTTGCCCAGAACTACTCTATTATGGAAGATCTGGCGCAAAGTCCTTGTGCCATGTCAGCTCTTGAGGTGCTCCAGTCTTGTCCAGCTCAGCGCAGTGCTCTGCTCACTGCTATTGGGGCTATCGATCCAAATAACTCTCTTGTGATTACATTCAATATGTCTAATTTTAAAAAGAGACTCCCCCATCATATGGCTTTTCATATCAAATCGTCGTTTCGTAAATTCAATATCTTTCGAACGGTCGTTGACGAGGGCGCTTCCACATGTGTGATGTCTCTCGCATGCTGGAAGGGAATTGGATCTCCCGCAGTTGTTCCATCTGCTACTCTTCTGACTGCGTTTGATGGTCATTCTCACAAACTGCATGGTATTGTCCCATCTTTTCCCATCTGTGTTGGGGGCAAAACTATAAATATAGAGGTTGAGATAGTTGATGCAAGTTTGGACTACAACCTTCTATTAGGGCGAAACTGGATTTATGAGATGGATTCCATTGCATCCTCATTATTTCGGGTTATTTGTTTCCCTCACGAAGGGAGGATTGTTACAATGGATCAACTGGATTGTTCTCCTGTAGACCCAAATGCATCTACTGACTCAACTATTCCAAAGGTGGATAATGCCAAGCCGCCTGTTGAGAATTAAGGGGTTGGAATGTATTCCTCTTTGATGGGTACTTTTGATATTCCACCTCCTACCGTTCATATAAATGCAATTTCATCCTCCAGGGCTCCTATTCGAAGAGAGTTCTTCAGAACTCATTATTTTTTGGATCCTTGGACCTTGCCTTCCCCTACTTCCACATTAGCAGAAGGTCAAGTGGGTGGAATGGCATTTCCGATGTCTGCAGCTGAGATTGCTTATCAATCTATTGTAGACTCTGCAGAGTCCATTCCAGCTCCTCTTTCTCCGGAGGAGTTGGATGGCGATGTGGCTCCGGCTTGGACACTTAGTTCTTCTTCCGCCCAGGATTGCCTTGATACCACTCTTCCATCTGAAGAGGCCATCCTGGAAGCTATGACTGGTATAGATAGACCGTGGGATGATTTGCATCATCGGTCTTACTTTTTACCTGATTTGAGCAAAGTTGAATTAAGTTTTCCAAGTCCTTTGTCTCCTGGTCCTGTTCACCCAGTTCTGAACCCTTTAGCACCAACACAGGTATATGCTGAAGGGAACATGGCTGTGATTTCTCCAACTATCCCGGTGAACATTTCCAGAGATCCCAATGTTATAGAGAATGTCTTCATCGGAGCTGAATGTTCCCCTAAAGAGATTCAAATTTACACTGATCTCTTTAAAGAGTTTAGGGATGTATTCGCTTGGTCTTATGAGGAAATGCCTGGTATAGATCCATCTATTTTCTAGCATGAGATCAAGACTTACGAAAATGCTAAGTCTGTGAGGCAAAAACTTCGTCCGGTCAATCCTAGGAAGGCTGCAGCTATCAAAGCCGAGGTGGAGAAGCTGCTCAAGGCGGGATTTATTTTCCCTGTTCCTTTGACAGAGTGGGTTTCGAATCCTATTCCCGTTGATAAAAAACAAGGAACAATTCGAGTTTGCATTGATTTCAGAGACCTTAATAAAGCATGTCCAAAAGATAATTACCCCACACCATTTATAGATCAAATTATCGATGAGTGCGCTGGTAATGAGATTTTCTCCTTCATGGACGGCTTCTCCGGATACAATCAGATTACTATATGTCCTGAAGATTAGCATAAGACTTCCTTTATTTGTCCTTGGGGTACTTTTGCTTACAAGAAGATGCCTTTTGGTCTTAAAAATGCTAGAGCTACTTTTCAGCGGGCCATGTCATATGCCTTCCACGATATCAAAAATATTATCGAGGCGTATTTGGATGATTTAGCTACTCGTTCTCAAAAGAGAATTGATCATCCTGCTCACCTCCGTCAAGTATTTGAACGATGTCGTTTCTACAAGATTAGGTTGAATCCAAACAAGTGTGTTTTCGCAGTTACATCCAGTCGGTTATTGGGATTCATTGTGTCGTCGGAAGGGATTAGGGTAGATCCCTTCAAGGTTGAGGCAATACTTCGGTTGCCTCCCCCGTCGTCTATTCATCAACTTCAAAGTCTACAAGGAAAAGCTAATTTTCTTCAGAGATTTATCGTAAATTATGTTGAAGTTACCAAAGGATTTATGAGATTGTTGAAGAAGGGAGTTCCATTATTTTGGGATGAATTCGCTCAGCGCTCATTCGATGCTTTGAAAAAAGCATTGACCTCTGCTCCTATATTGAGTCCACCTGATTATAGGAGGGATTTCCTTTTGTATCTTGCAGCAGCAGAATCTACCATTGGTATGGTTCTGGTTCAGGAGGACGATTATCTAGCAGAGCATGTTATATACTATCTTAGTCAAGGCTTGGTAGGACCTGAACTCTGGTATACTTTGATAGAGAAGCTAGCTTTAGCAGTTGTTCATGTTGTACAGTGACTCAGACATTATATTCTTCTACAAAAAACTTATGTTTTGGCAACAACCAATCCATTTCAGTTTGTTCTCAGTAGGAGAGTGATTGGGGGAAAATACAATTGATGGATTGTGATTTTGCAGGAATTTGATCTTGAGTTTATGTCTTCCAAGTCTAAGAAATCTTTAGTTTTCGCGGAATTAATCTCTGAGTTGCCTTGTGGAGAAGAGATAGTCTATGATGAATCCTTCCCGGATGAACATTTGTTTCTCATCCCTCCACGAGATCCTTGGTATGGAGATATCATTGTGTATCTTCATACTGCAAAGTTTCCCTCTACTTTTTCGAAAGATGAGCGTCGTAAGTTGTGTCACTTGGCTAAAAATTACTTGATTATTGGCGATGCTTTATACCGTCGAGGGGTTGATTCAATCTTGAGATGTTGCTTAACTCTCGAAGAAGCTGAGGTTGTGCCGAATGATTGCCACAGTGGAGCTTGTGGTGGTCATTTATCTGGGCTTGCTACAGCCCAAAAAATCTTGCGTGCTGGATACTTTTGGCCTTCAATTTTCAAAGATTGTATGGAGTCGGTCAAAAAGTGTCATCCATGTCAAGTCTATACTCGAAAAATAAGCACTCATCTAGCTCCGCTTTTTCCAGTCATTACTGTCAGTCCCTTTAAAAAGTGGGGTATTGATTATACTACTTGTAACCCGCCCTCGGCTAAAGGTCACAAGTACATTATTGTAGCAGTAGACTACTTTACGAAGTGGGTCAAGGCTATGCCTACTTTTGGGAATGATGGTGAGACATCAGCTCTTTTTCTTTTCAACCAGGTTATTGCTCATTTTGGTATTCCTAGAGATATTGTCACTGATCATGGCAGTCATTTTCAGAATAGCATGATGGCTAAGTTGGCTCTAAAATTAGGTTTCCAGCAAGAGCATTCATCTTCGTATTATCCTCAGGCCAATGGGCAAGTGGAAGCTGTGAACAAATCCTTGCAGACCATTCTTCAAAGGAAAATTAATAAATCTCGATCCAACTGGCATATCATGTTGTATCCTACACTTTGGGCATACAAGACGTCAGTGAAAACTGCAACTGGCTTTACTCCGTTTCAACTAGTTTACGGGCTGGAATCCATATTTCCCATTGAATGTGAGATTCCTTCTCTTAAGTTAGCTGTTGAGCTTCTTCCTGAAACTTCTAGTCTTGAAGAATGTCTCCTTCATTTGGAACATCTTGACGAGCAGCGGCGCGATGCCACCACGACGAATGAGGTGCATAAGCAACGAGTCAAAGTTCAGTACGATAAGGCGGTCAAACCTAGGGTTTTCTCGGAAGGCGACCTCGTTTTGGTCTATGCCCAAGAGAAGGATGCCCTGGGCGTAGGAAAGTTTAAGTCTATGTGGTATGGCCCCTTCATCGTTAAAAAAGTCCTTAAAAAAGGAGCATATGCCTTGGTTGATTTTGAAGGAAATGAGTTGGCGGAGCCCATAAATGGGCTCTATTTGAAAAGGTATTATGCCTAGGCTTCAGCCTGGCATTTTGCTTTTGTGTATAGTAGTTTTTATTTTTTACATGTCTGGTTTTTAGGTCTTTGATGTGATGGTGATGTTTTTGATCTGCTTTGGCAGGTTGTGTTGAATGTCATGAGTCATTATGGTTTCGCTGATGGTGCTAGTAGACACACCCGGAACTTGGCTTCCGCAGCTTGGGTGCTTCATCATCCATCCGGTCAGCTGTTAGTATCAAGAGGAGTCTGCATTGGTCTTGCTTCCAATAATATAGCAGAGTACACTACAGTTATTTATCTACTCTCAGAGGCAATATCTTTGGGTGTTGATTCGTTGGTAGTTTTCTTGGACTCCTAGCTGGTGGTGTCGCAGTTGAACAATACTTATCGGGTTCGAGATTCATTTTTACTCCAGTTGTTTTTTAGGGTACGTTTGTTACAAAGATCATTTCAATTTTTAACATTCATTCATATTCCTCGAGCAGAAAATTGGATGGCAAACTCAGTAGCTAATCAAGCAATTGATTGGCATATTAATCATTCCATACAATAAAATTTAATCATCAAAAACATCATGCATTTTTATACATTTGTTACATCACATCATAAATCGTTGTATATATATCATCAGAGTGTTCAAAAAACTATACAAAATTTGGATCCATAAGTCATACAAAATTAGGGCTTATGCCCGATCATGTTAAATATAAAAAATATATAGTCATCCGGTAATCATATCTATCTACTCCTGTGGTCCCTGCCCAAAATTCGTGTTCCTATAGAACACGATCGCAGTGGCGACACGGCGGAATAATCGTACCCAGTCACGTGGTACTCCCACTACCCATCTCTGGATGGCCTCAGGTAGATCTTCCACTGCAGCCATAGGCACTTGGCGAGTTAAACCCTCCAAGTTCCTCTGTACAGCATGGAGGGTCCTGCCTGGGTCTTCAGTATCCGCCTCACCTCTGCGACGCTTATGTCGTGGGTAGCCCTCAGGATGGACTAGTCCAATATCTGTATCATGGTCATCATAATATCTTAAGTCATTTTGAATCCAATCAAAAACATGTTTTGTTTTCACATTTTTTCATATATATTGAAAAATCATAAAAATCACATAATTCAAAAATTGCAATCTTACCGATTGCGCCCCATGCCGTGCCAAGTGCAAGGACGAGGTCTGGATCACTGCGGAAATCCATCTCGGCATAGGGGTAGTCCTCCACGGCGATGACTTGTTCTCCCCACCATTGGAAGAACTTGTCGTCCCAGGTGGTTCGGGGAACTTCACTTCCCCCTAGTCTCTTCATCAGATCTTCCCATCGGGCAATTCTTGGGTCTCTTGGGCTGTTGATGGAAGAGATCACTTTGGGTCGAAGACCAGGAATCTTATCAAAGAATAATGCCATCAAAATGGTTCCATACCCGAAATATTTTGTTTTTGCTTTCCGGATGGAGGTCATTTGTTGCTTCATATTCATTAATAGGGTTGTGCACCAATCATATAGGTGAGCTAGGCATTCCACAGCTATGCTCATCTAAGTCCTAGATGTCTGATGCAAGGAAGCAGATCCTGCTACCCTGCCGATGGTAAATAGGAGAATTTCCATGTGTAGATCTCTCAAATCTTTTATAGCAATCTGAGTCCCTACCTTTTTGGACCCCTCTACACAGTAGACGTGGACATAGTCATCCACAGTAAGCCCTCCCAAAGGATTGTTGTGCAAATCTACTGGGTCTCCCCTCCATGAGAGTCCAGTGATGAAGTAGATGTCTTATACTTCTATGTGTATGGGCATTTGATCTATCACGAAGAAATCTTCCTCCAGTTCCCAATAATTTACCAGCATTTCGAGCAGCCGGAAATTACTCTTCATATTTGGCATTTTGAAAAATTTGAGCAATCCGCAATTTCGGAGGATATTGAGCGATTGTTGATCTTGCATTACTTCATTATCAATTGCACTATGCTCATGTTCCCTCCAAGTGATGGTCATCCTGAAAAATTCATTTATTTGTTCATTAGATGCGTTTTTTTAGATCGTGGGTTGCGCATACGCGACTTACCCTGTAGACAATCGCGTATATATGCGGCTTGGTCCATACAAACCCACGTATGCGCAGAGCCCTAAATTAAAAAAAATGTTTCTAACGGTGAAACTTCCAAATTTAACTCTATTAATGGACAAAATTGATAATAATGATGGATTAAGAGCTTACCTGACTGATTCAGCGAAGTTTGACCACTAATCGCTCCTGTTTTGACGAAAGAAGGTTTTTCTCCAGAGCTCTTTTTTCCCAAATCAGCAAGTAACAATGAACCAAATATGAGGTAACATGTGTATTTATGCCCAAAAATTGAAAATTTTTGTAAAAATTTGTTATGCCTATTTTTTCAATCTTTCTTAAGCTGCATAACCCGGATGCTTGTAAGTGCCCAGATTGGTATATTTTCAGGTACATTTTGATGAAGTTGAGATTTTTTCAATTTTTGATCCATGGCTGCTGACCTATCATGGCAGGTATATGATCTTCACTGGCATATAAGTTAGGAAATCCACTTTCCGTTGCATTTTTCATACTAGCCTCCATTCTGATCACTTACCATAGGGTCGATCCCATCAGTTCATGAGTATTTCACACATTTCACTCGCCGATTATTTAATCATGACTTGCTAGTAGAGCCTTCCTTTACATGGGCTTCCTATTTAGTTCCTCGCTAGCACTTGCTGCCCATGCTGCGTTTTATGTAGGCTCGGGAGTCCTCTTTAGTCCCGCCATGACTTATGTGTTGAAGCTTCATTCTTCTTCTTCTTCACTATCATTTTTTCTGGCTATTACCCTAGAGGCTCCCTGGTGTCGTTGAGTTGTATTACTGCATTGCATATTGGCTACTTGTTTATCCTGGCCTTTAGCCGGCTTCATTTGGACTCGATGTTTAAGCCATCTTTTGACCTTGACTGTCTGTACAAGTTAACCATTTTATGCACTTAGCTATCACGACTTGACACCCTTTTTCCCATGGACGAAACATTCCTTTGAGTATCGCTTACCAATTTTCGCCACCTTGCATTGAGCATAGGATCGTTCCTATCCCAGGAACTAGTGCATCTGTTTCTTGATACTTGTTCTATCCATTGTACTATAGCATTCTTTTATTCTTTTTCAGGCTTATTATATGAAAAAGACAAAAAAATCAAATATAACAAAATGAGCGGGAACGGGATGTTACTTCATAATTTGATGGCATTACAATATCATTTTGCCGCCCTTGAACAAAGCACATACAGTTATATATTTCATTCATTTGGGATGGTTTTAGTTTTGACCTAGGTTCAACTTTTTCCTTGTTTCACTGGTCAGTACTCCCCCAGTTGGTTATCTCTTCCAATCATATGGAGAGTTTGTTTTTTCCTCCTGCATAACAAACTTATACAATGTCATTTTTTTACTGCCATGGTCATCACGAGTCGTGATTTTGTTCAAGGGAAGTTAAACCAGAGTCGGCCATTCTGCGGTGTCTCTTGACTCATTATTCAGTCGACCTTCCCAGTCTTGTCAGTATCTTGTTCTATCACATCAGATGATTTGGTCTTCTGCTCGTGCCGGTTTGAGAAGGTCTCCATTGAATTCTTGCTAGCGGGTTTGTCTCTCATCGACTACGACATATTGCTCTGAGAGTAAACCTAGAGCCACACCCTGGCCCTATTTCCATCATTGATAGGTGACCTTGTGCTCAACATTTGATCATCATTATGGGTCTTTGACTGAGTGGTTTTCCTTGTGTTCGACGTCAGCATAAATTATCACACTTGGGATTCGTGCAGTACCTTGATTTCCATTTGACCCTATCAGTGGATATCTCGCCTCTGTGTCAGCTTTCATTATTGGTTGGTTCAGAGGGTTTCTTCCGTGCGCTAGCTTCATCTTGTGCATGTCGGGAAACGTACTTCAGTTTGGTTCCGTCACTCTGCTTCATCCGATTCCTTCCAAATCTTGGCCTGTGGGTTACACTTGTGCTGGACTGATGTGGGATGCCTTAATGCCTTCCTTCCAACAGATCTTTTCCCATCGACTCTGACTCATTGCTCTGGGAATAAGGTCTAGAGTCTTTTGTCAGTACCTTAGGGTTTGCAATCATCAGTGGCAGACTCTTCGCTATCGACAGTGGGGATTCATCATTACCTCCTGATTGGTAGATTCTTCCAAGTGTTCGACTTCAACTCATTCATTCGCACTTGTTAGATTGTACTGGGGCACCTTGACACTCATTTTCATTATCGGTGGGTTGTCTCGCGTTTGTTAACAGTATACATTATTGACCGGTAATCAAACGATTTCTCACATGGTTGACTTCAGCTCATTTATTCCCATTGTGTAGAATTGTGCCATCGAGATCGGTGAAGACCTCGGGTTGCATCAGCATTTTTCAGTTCACTTTTGACAGTCCATTCAGTTTCTGTCAGTGATGTCGTCCACCTTTATATGTTGCAGTGTTAGTACAGCAGCATCCTATATGTTGGCTCCCGAGTTGCGTGATTGTACCATGTGTTCCACCCCTTATGATTTGGTATCTGGAGATTCAGTTACTTTTGTGATCAGACATCCATTTTCAGTATTATTGATCAGTTTGATATATGTGATACTTGGACATTGATTCCGACTTGTACTTCCGGGCCGTGCTCAGATGATTCATTGTGTACTTTTAGTTCAACTATACTTGTATACATTCTGGATCTATTCTGTACTTTCTATATGGATATATTTTTGACTGAGCATGGGTATGCCCGCCTCAGACATGAGCTGACTCTCTGTTTTCTTTCATTGGTTTTTGGCAGGCTGAAATCTGGTGAAGTCCTCTCTTGTCCTCGTGAAGTTCTTTCTATGCACATAATACATTTCGGCCATCATGTACCCCTTCTGACCTCATATATTAGGGGGCATCTGTTATAGCATCATTTTTCACCCTCATGTGATTCATGATTGTCTCTTTGGCCTTGGGCACCCATTCCCATAGACTTGAATAAAAGTTCATAAAAAACAATGTTTAAAATCCCATACGTGGATATGCCCAGAATTTTCTGCATTTATACGCGAGTCCAGAGATACTTTTCCGCGTATGCCATTAAAATCATTAAAAATATATATATAAATCCCTATTTTCGAGGCTAGGTTGATGGTTATTCCTGTAATTCAACCACCCCAGCCCGTGGCCAACTGTTTCCAACAGATTGAAACTACTTTGAGGGAGTATAAAAGCCCCTCATATGCATGGCCTAAGGAGGGGAGAAAATTATAGACATTATACTCTGTTGGAGCCCAATTCAAGTCTGATTTCCCATGCCTCCTGCACTTCCCAGATTTTCACAGGAAACCCTTGTTTCCTGGAGATGTTCATTAGCTTATATGTCATCTCGTGTGCACAAGTCTTGAAAGAATCCTAGTGAGGCAAGGGAGGGACGGATCCGGACGACGGTCTGTTTGAAGATCATGGAAGGATTCAGGTGATCTCTCCACCTTTCTATTATTGTACATGTTGTTCGTAATGAAGAAGAACCATCTTGTTCCCGAATTCACGTGTTAATATCTGCTTGCATATGTGAAAAGGTTGTTAATTAAGCATTTATTACTGTTTATATGATGTTTCACATGGATTACACTGACATTTAGGAAATATATATGCTGTACAACTAGATTTCCCTGCATGTCTCTTCTTGATTTCCAGGTCGAAGAGGAAGAAGGGTTGCTGGGGGTTTGGACCCCGTGGGATCTACATCAAACGTAGGATCTATGGGTGAGTTCTACAATCTATAATATCTAGCTTTTAGCATACAAGTTTGGTTGTGTGAGTCCTTCTTGAATAGCATGCCCTGATCTGTGGAGGTTTTTGACCCAACAACCTCTAGGGAGTTATTTCCCGAAACAACTGCTAAGTATAAAAAGTAATCGTGGCTATAATTTGGTGGATACAGTAACGGTGCATGGGTCAACACATGTTTTAAAGCATCAAAAGATCTATCAGTTATTTCATCCAAAATAAAAGGAACATTCTGTTTCAAAATCCTGGTAAAACCTTTGGTTAACTCGGCATAGTTCTGGATGAATCTACGTAGAAAGTTTTCTTTCCCTTGCAAACTTTGGAGTTGGCGGAGTGTAAAAGGAGGAGGTAAATTGATTATGGCCTCAACCTTTTAAGGGTCGACACGAATGCCTTGTTTCGAAATGACAAATCCCAGTAACCTACCAGATTATACACAGAAAACACACTTGTGTGGATTCAAGTGAATCTTATAATACCTACATTTCATAAAAATTGCTCGTAAGTGAGTTGGATGATCTTCCTTGTGTAATGAATGAGCAGGTAAATCATCGAGATAAGGTTTCACAATGTGCTTAATGTCATGAAAAGCATAGGACATTTCCCTTTGAAAAGTTGCCCCAACATTCTTCAATCCAAAAGGTAGTTTACAATAAGAAAATGTTCCCCAAGGACAAATGAATGTCATTTTTGGTTGATCAGCAGGGAGTATGTTGATTTGATGGTATTCAGAAAATCCATCCATAAATGAATACATTTCATTTCCAGCACAATCGTCAATAATTTTATCGATGTAAGTGGCTGGATAATTGTCCTTAGGACAAGCTTTGTTAACATCCCTATAGTCGACACATACTCATATTGTTCCTTGTTTTTTAGTAATAGGAACAATATTAGATACCCAATCCGTTAACGAGATTACATAAATAAATCTTGCTTTCAGTAATTTCTCAACTTTGTCTTTGATAGCGGCAGCCTTTCGTGGATGTATTGGATGTAATTTTTGTCTGATCACTTTAGCATCCGGGTAAGTTTTGATTTCATGAACGACAATTTTGGGATCAATTCCTAGCATTTATTCATAAGACCAGGAAAATATGTCGCAGAATTCCTGAAATAGGGCCTTATAAGTAGTAATTTCATCTGACGTACAAGAGACACCTATACGAATGTTTTCAATAATTCTGGGTTTGACTGATATGTCAATAGGAATCGTGGAGGAAATATTCCCCAAATTTACCTTAGAATCTGAATTTGTGATCAATATGGGATTCTAGGCTTCCTTGACATAATCAATTGTAAAGATGTATGAAAATGTGTTTTCGAATCTATCAAGCTCAGGTAAAAATGATGACCTATGATGAAGATCATCCCATGGTAAATCATCTCTGGACAAGAATTCATGGATGCTCTCATCAGTATAAAACACTTCTTTAAAAAGATCCGGAATTGATGTTATAGTTGAGTTTGATGGTGAAAATTATTCTTCATTTACCACATTCATTAGGTCAGAATTAGTTGATGGTGAATTGGAAAATGATTTTACTGCTTGATATGCTATCTCAAATGGACTCAAAGGCATCACGCCATTATACGAATCCAGCTCTGATTCTAAAGGCACTACCCAAGGATCATCAAATGGAATAGTGCTTGATGTAATCATATTGATATTAGAAATAGTACGTGGTACGTTAGGTGGAGGCATAGAAAAAATTCCCAACAAAGAAGAATCTTTAATTAAACCTACGCCTACATCTTCATAAGGGATAATTGATTTTTCAACGTGCTGAATATTATCCGTAGAAGCTGGGTCGGACGAATAATAGGAGATCTGATCGAATTTCACAATCTTTCATTGGTGAGGAAACAGAATTAATCGAAATATGGGTGAGACGACAACAGTCATAGCATAAGACCAACTTCGACCCAGAAGAAGGTTGTAATCCAAAGGGGCATCAATTACTTCCACATCTAAATTAACGGTTTTACCTTCGACCTCTATAGGTAGATCCTGTAAAATTCCATATGGATGGAATCCTCTTCCATCAAACGCTTTGAGGATTGTCGGTGATTGGTTAAGAGTCAGATAACCAAGTTATTTCCAACATTTTAACGACATAGTACACGTAGATGGTCCTTCATCAATAACAGTACAGAAGCAACATATGTTTTTGACTAGTACTGGAATTTGAAAAGCCATTTGATGAGGTAGCCGTAGTGTAAAATTTTCTAAATCAAATACCATAAGGTTTGAATCCTGAATATCTACAGCTCCAATTGCTGATAAAAGTAATTTCCTTTGTGCTAGGCATGATTGCAGCACTTCTAAAGCCGACATTACTGAAGGAGATATTGCTAAATCTTCGACAATGTTGTAATTCTGAGCAGCTCTCGCATGTTGATTGAAAGCTGATTTACGAAGTACACCTTTAGCAGGTGGTTTGATTATTAGATCAAGATTCGGTTTCTCGATACGAAGAGGATCAGAAACTGAAGGAGATGTAGCTGGTGAAAAATTAGAATTTTCTACTTCTTTACTAGTAACGGTATTTTTACTACCATAATCTTGTGATCGAGTCGCAACCATTACTTGAGACATCATCAAAATATATGTTGACGTATTAGAAGAATATCCAATCATTTTTCTATCTTGAACAAGAAAAGGATCCTTCAAGACAGTGGGGGTGGGTGAACCTTTGACAAATTTAGATACCTCAGCCCTATGTGGACATTCCTTGGTGAAATGATCCTCATCACAGATAATACAAGGATAACGAGGTTTCTATTTATCATTAGTCGATTCAATTTTATCAGTTTTTTCCTCAGGAGATGAAGTCTATTTACTCTTTTTCTTCCCTTTCTTCTTGTTGCCCGATTTTGACTTTGTAGTAGAAGAATATACAATGTGAATATCGGCAGAAGTTTCCGGGGGAGATTCTACTTTTGGTGAATCAGGTAAAGTTATAATAGGAGAAGTAACCTTCGAAGATTTCTTCTTACTCTTAGTCATACTAACTGAACCGATTACACCATCAGCGGCATGAGACCCTGAAGGAGTTGTCGTTATCTGACCAGGATGCGATAGATTAGGAATTTTCTCGTACAAAGTACCGAACTGGGTATATACCAAGTCAAGATACTGAGCTTGAGCAATTACTTGTTCTTCTGTAACAACTCCTCCTTTGGCTACATCTTCAATGATTTTTTGTAGCAATGATTTGACAAACCATTCTGCCAATATTTGATCCAAGATAAAAACTTTTACCAAACATCTTCTACGTCTCCATTCATGTATATGATATGATATGTACGTAGACGTAGAATTTTTTAGTGAAGTTAATAATTCTGTGTTGTTGTCGTATCTGAAGGGCAACTGAAAATGAGTTAAGAAATCAGTTGCTAGAGCATTGAAATTGGTAAATGAGCCTTGTGGAAATTCAATGTACCACTTGGAGGCTAATTCTATTAACGTTCTCTGAAAAATTCTAAGTCGGATGGAATCGTCGATTAATGAGTTGGATGCACACCAAAGGTGGTAATTCATGACATGATTAAACGGATCCTCTCCTGATTTTCCTTCAAACTTCGGGATATCACTGGTAAAATTATGCGGCATGGGCAGCCAATACAGATGATAATAGATGGGATCATTCATAAGGTGGGATAAATTAGGTAAATCCAAAGTTTCTATGAATGGCAATCGACGAGTAAGGTCTTGTGGATAACCTTGTGAAACTAAACCAGTCCCAGGAGGAGGATATATAGGATATCCTAGAATAGGCTGCGCTTTTGGAATTGGAGTGCCCCTTGGATAACCAGGAATAACCGGACCATACTGGGGTTGAACATGTGTCTGATATGTATACCCAAGATACGGTTTTTGTGGGTATACTGGAGTTTGTGGAATAGGTCCATATTGGTACGGCCCCTAATACAGTTGGTAAGTAAACTGAGGTTGACTTGTTATAACTGTACTTATACCAGGTTGTCCTACAGGCATCTGAACAGTAGTCTGAATTG
Organism: Pinus albicaulis; assembly: GCA_034641835.2. NCBI lineage: Eukaryota > Viridiplantae > Streptophyta > Pinopsida > Pinales > Pinaceae > Pinus > Pinus albicaulis. The sequence continues at coordinate 708,558,921 of CM076583.1, read as the reverse complement.
TAGGTCCAGACTACGGAATAGAAACTTGAGGAATATGTGTCGATGTTTGAGGGGCAGCTGTAATACTTGTTGTAGACACTCCAGGAATAGGTGTGGTAAGTTGAACAGAAGTCTGAGCAACAGTTTGTGGTGGAGTTTTAGGTGTACTTGAACCAAGTTGCTGAACAGGACCAGATGAAGGTGTTTGAATTGTAGGCTAGATGGGTTGTTGGGGTTGATTATAGCCAACTAGTTGTCCAGCTTGATAATAAGGTACTTGTACATTTGCTTGTAAATTCTGTTGGGATGGATCTCACACCATTCCAGGATATAAGGGTCTCATCGAAGGTTGTGCATAAGACAGACCATAACTAGGTTGAACATATGGCTGGTAATTAGCTGGATAATTTCCACCTCCTTGTAACATTTTCTATTTTGGATATAATTTTTGTGCTAAAGGAGGTTGCAATCCCTGAGATGGATATTGTCCTTGAGGTTGATATTTACCTTGAGGCGTGTACAGGCTATGAAAAAAATACTAACCTTGAGGTTGATATTGACCTTGATGTATGTACCGTCCCTAGGGTTGATATTGACCCTAAGGTATGTATTGTCCTTGAGGTTGATATGGACCCTGAGGTATGTGTTGTCCTTGAGGTTGACTCTTAGGTTGTATTTTACTACCTTGAGGTTTCCCTCCAGATGGTATATTACTACCTTGAGGTTTCTTCCCAGACGATATATTACTACCTTGAGGTCTGGGGTTTGGAATATTTCTAGACATCATATAAACCTGCTCATTATTCAAAGTTCTAGTATTTGATTCATTCGGACCAGATGATGACATTGGTTTGTTGGGAAAAGGATATGCTCCTGAGAAGGTACCAGAAAGCGACTGATAACCTACAAGAACAGATGGACCACCATAAAAAAATGTTTTTAGCGATTCAATAAACATAGATGACTCACTAGACATGTTGAACGGAGGTTTATAACCTATTGGTGTAGAGTAAAAGGGAATTCGGGTGGTGAATACTGTAGACCTATGTTTTTTAGAAAATATATCAATGACGAATACCAAGTGTCTTGTCTAAAAGGACAGTAAAAAATTGATTCACGTTCTCTAAGTTCTAAATTTTCCTAAGTTGAAGGAAGAACAATTTCTTCCTCTATAATAGTGATTTCTTCAATACTAACGAGACCAGGAGGAAGATATTTTGTAATCCGATTCCTCACTCTGGGAGAATCAAGATAATCAGGAATTGGAGTAGTGAATTCTAAAGTAGGTTCAGACGTAGCAGGTTCTATTTCCGATTCAGAAATTTCAGGCTCTTTAGTTGATAATTCACTTGTTACAGAAGTAATTTCAGTTAATTCAGAAATTGAAATTGGTTGTGGAGTATGTTCTGCTATTTGTGGTTGATCTAATTTAGGATCAGGATGAATAATTATGGATGATTCTTCGTGTTCTGTTAATCCAGTTCTACCAATAACATTTGGTATCAGAGATTTAAGTCTTTCTAGTTGGCTTGGTGTATACTCAGGGGGTTTCCCCTGAGTTCTATGTGATCGTCTCGGTAATTCAGCCATGGTTAAAACTTTTAACACATGCAAACAAAGAAAATTTCAATCAAAACCCTAGAGTCACTGAGGGAACAATCAATGAAGCACATGCCTATAAAAATCTAAGATATCAATCCACACACAAACAGTAGATCTCCACACTAAAAACACTAGTTGGTGATGAAATCCAACATCGTAGAGTTTTAATGCAGAAATGGCAGTTGGAAAAATTACCTTGGCAACCTGCATAATGAAACAGACCAGTGCAAGTTTCTCCACTTAAACCATCTCGAGTGAAGATAACCCTCCATCTAGCCGACATCTGCTCCAGGTACAATGGGACCTCCCCTCCACCGTCACCTTGGGAAAGAATCCTAAAGATTATGGCCACTAAGGTCACCAATGGGAACACATATACCTGGGGGAACAGTCTATGATCCGATATACATGCAAGGGCGGAGTAACAAGCTCAATCCCCTTGAAGGCTCCTTGACATAATCCAAGGTTTACTGACAAGTGACCCTAGTCTAATCGACAATGGTCTATCCGAGGTTTACCATTTTTAATACGTGCACATCTTCTATCATTCCCAATGAGATAGGTATGATTACCTCACTGGTTTGGATATGATCTCGTGCTTGACTCCTTTAGGAGGAGCTTCCCAGAGCATACACGCTACAACTAGATTTTCCTACCGCAAGATTTACTACTTGTTTGTTTTTTACTGTCTTGGAGAGTTAACTAAAACCTAATACAAGGCACTAGCCTGAGCTATATTGGTGGAAAAGAGCCCTAGAAAATATAAAATTTCTAGATTGATTTTAATTGAGCGTTAATTTTAATTAGCAGTTTCTTAGGACAGTGGGTACAGAAATGAAACTTCAATGATGTTTTAATGACCTAACTCAAAATACGCTACAATGCATCTATATGATAAACAACTCATTTCTTTTCAATGAAATCTAACTAGAGGAAAGAGTTGAGATATTTCAATAAATTAAAAAAAAAATTCTTTCTTTCCTATATAAGAAGTTTTGAAAAGAAGACAATTCAGAGAACTCAATTTCAAAAATATCTTTTTCCCAAAGTGAAATTTCCTATATCATTTAGATCAGAAACAAAAACAAACTTCTTCCAAAAGAAAATGAAAAGTCTTCAAAAGAAAATGAAAAGTATTAAAATCATAAAATTCAAAACTAAAAGAAAAACTCTAATGTTGAATTCTATCTAAAAAATGAAGGATATTTAAGCCTGGTTTGTAATCTAACCAAGAATTTTTTGCTTATTCCAGCAAGAAACCAAAACATCCAATGATTGGTTTAAAAATGAAATTCAGACCTTATCAAGAAGCCAGTATTATTTTAACTCTATTTGTGTTAACCACCCAGTACTAAGTACCCTTGAGACTGAAACTTGGTCTCAATTTATAGCAAAAGGGAGGTAGTTTCAGCTCCAAAAAGGAAGGGATAAATCCCTCTGATCATGGGATTTCAGCTCCAAAAACCAAGGGATAGCTCCATCTATGAACGGATAAAGGTTCATGAATGGAAGGGGTGAATCTCGATCAGAGAACGCTTCTAGAAGGTCCCAGCTCGGAGAATATTCGACCAACTGGGCTTCTAGAACTTACTTTTCTCTTTATTTTACCTTTTACGGGGGTCCGCAATTTTAATGAACAAATTGTGCGGGATGTACCACATTTTTTATAGCAATAAACTGCGATACCACAGGGAATGACTAGGAAAAGTGCGGAGTTAGGCTTTTTAGGTTTTTTAAGAGATTTTCTCCAATTCCAAGACTTGGTTCAGGAACTTTATGTTTTTAGACTTCTAAGGAAGCAATAAATAGGTAATGATGAACCCATATAGATAGCTTCAATGTCATGCTGACAAATTTCAGTGTAACAAACTATTCTTGTTATATTTGCAATATATGTCATTTCATTTACACTAACACTTATGAACTATTTCATTTGCATTATTATGAATCTTGTTGAATGCATGTTGTTGTATATTTACATCATGGTTAGATTGTAAACTATTTTTCAGGCTAAATTATGATTTCTTTTATGCTCTTGTGTTTCTTTCAAGCTGCGTACTATTACAGGCTTCTAAGGGACTCACTCACTTTCCCCTTGTCATGTTAGAACCTTTCATGCATCATGCTTGAACCTCCACAGAGTCACATTGTTTTTTAACCAAAGCCATGAATACACCATTCTATGTGTTATTGAAACCAAGGCATAACACTCAAACCCACCATTTCGGCAACCGGGTCGTAATCTAGTTGGGACTCCTACACCAAATGGTGTGAGATATAATTGGGACTTCATATTGGGGAGATCCGATGAATATTTGTGGGTCCATCACCATCAAAATTTATGGCGCTAGAAGGAGGGCCAGATGACAAGTTGATCCCATGAAGTCTGTTTGAACTTTACGTATCTTTAAATGGCTTCTTCCCATATCTTAACCATGGCATATTTTTCTAGAATTGAAAATCTGAAAGTTCTCATGGGAATAATCAATGACTTGTCGAATCTGAATTTTGATGGCAAGGCTGGAACAAAAATTCTCAAGCACACCACTCGCTTTCTCAAATTTTACACTATCATAATATTCACTATGAGGATACTGCTTGCAGGTTATTCATTCTCACATTTGAAGTGTGTGTTAAGGAATGGTGTTACACATTTCCAACTACTTCGGTACACTCTTTCAAACATCTTGTCAAGGATTTTTACCACTCCTTTGAAAAGTATGATTATAAATCTATTTATCGAAAAATAATACATTTGATAAAAACACCTGATGAATCTATTAATTATTTTCATGATTTCTTTATCCATTTCCGTTATGATTTTTCAGAAGAGGATGTTGATTGGAATTTTATGAAAGAGAAGTTCAAATTTCTTGTTCATATTTCATTGAATCCAAAAGAATATGAATCCTTCAAAAGTATCTCAACATACCTTGGTTAGGGATCTCCTAAATCTGCGATGAAGGAATTTTTTTGTTTCAAATGACTCTTCGTCTTCCTTTCATCAAATAACTCCATTTAGGCATGGTGAGGTGGGATAACTTGAGAGTTCACCCACTGATTTACCATCATCTTCTCCAAGCTTACATAGTCAGAATTTAAATGAAAATTTGGACTGTGAATTCCATGTTTACGATGATGATTTATCTCCTTGTCCTCCATCTGTTGGTCCTTTTGGTCCTCTTGATTATTAGTTGTTCGGTCCACCTGTTTCAATCGTTTCTTTGATGTTCACTAGGATCAAGTTTAGGATGGAGTTAGTGTTGAATAGAAAACTTGAAATCTCATTTATGATGACTATGTGGGAGATTCTATTTGTGAACAAGAATATGCGTGGAAATTTGATGCTTCTCCTTTCTCACCTCTCCCTCATTTTCTTGACATTTTCCACGATTTCATCATGCCCGTTGTATATTTCGAAGAATCAGTTTCTGAAAATGTTAATTTAGATCATACTTAGGACTTATGAAATTTCAGTCTTACATGTGAATGCAGAGAGGAAAAATATTCTCTTTCTCATCTCTTCAATCCATCATCTGATCAGTGTGAAGAATTAATAGAGAGCGAAATTCCTTGTTTTCAATCTCCTCCTCTCTATGATTCATCATATCATGAGGATGACCCTGTTTCTAAAGATGATATATCTGATCATGGTTGTTGTGATATTTTCATTGATTCATCCAAAAATGACTCTATGTTTTCCACTGTTGATTTCTCTAAGCCAACTCTTTTTTTATGATCTACCTTTTAATGTCTTGGAACTATCATAATTTGTCGAGGAACTTCAACCCACACTGATGGTTATGTCAAGTTATGGCAGCCTTGATGCTTGTTCCAATCATGAACAAGATAATAGTTTATCTCATAGGAATCCTCATCATTCGATCACAAAAATTGAAAATCAATCTATTTCTCAAATATCTCGTTCTCCATATTCTTTCCACGATCATATCTCTCAATCATTGGAGGAGTCATACCTAATGAGCTCATTTGCGAAACACAAGTTTTATACTTTCTTTATGTTCACCCAGTTTGAAGGTTCGAAAGAATCTTTATGCATGTTACCCGGTTGCAATGTGTGTCAATGTTATAATGCATCCGGAAAATGTTTCACAAGTGCTTTTCTGTTATATTTTTCTGTGCATGTTTCCAATCTTCAAAATTTTCATTATTTCACATTTTATCTTTCTTGTCTGTTGTTATTCTTGAATATATTTCTTAATATTGATTCCCTCACCCGCTCTGGTCAGGAAATGCTTCAGTGGTTTCACTGGAAGTTTCATTTTATGTGAGCCACCTTGTTCTGGTTATTTTAGGAGTAGGAGTAGTTTCTTTTTCTTCTTTTTCTTGTATTTATTTTGATTTACTTTATGCCCTACTATTTTATTTCCTTTTCATTGTAGGATAGATTTCACACGAGATCGTGCTTGGTTTGCAGAGCAAGCATGGTGAATTTCAAGAGGAAATTGTGCCATTGTCAATGCTTGGTTATCTTTTTATATCCTCTATTTGTGTGGATCTTGCATATTTTAGTCGAAGATATCCTGATGGAAAATATGTTTTTTCAAAGAAAGCCATTGTGGAATCACGGTGCTTGAATCTATAACTAGTACCACCTACTCTAATCGGTCTTTCATGATTTTATTTTTTCCTTGTCAACCTATTAGAGTAGATTAGGGAGAGGAGGAAAATTTAACAAGTATGTTAAAGGTGTATAAATATCCCTCTTTGAAGGGTAAACCTCTTATGCTATCAATAAGTCAGGATCCATCTTCCACCCCATGAAATTAATAAGTTCCTATGCTCAGTTCTATGAACAGAAAGGAAAAATAAATAAAGGGTGAAATAAGAGAAAGGATTCCTGCAAAGGGAGGTTAAGCAAGCAACTCCATCAGGATAATTTCCGAACTCACTAGAAGTGGAGCAATGTTTGTGTCCCTGAAGTGACTCTGCTAGGGTATTTCCCAGGCCTACTGGCAATGGATCAACGCTAAAGATGAAAACTAAAATTCTGATATATTTTTTTTTCACTTGTATATCTATATATTCCTCATCCCCAACTGAAACAATTGAGTTTGACTTGGCTTTGTTGAGTGTGTCGCTGATGAAGAGAATGCTAGGGACTATATATTTAAATTAGGATAAGTAAAGAAGCTATGGTGATCAATGAAATGAAAAATACTTCTTAAAGAGTTAGACATGTTTTACATGATTTAAGATCCATATAGAGAGTTGGAGTTATACCAATGTGTCGCCAAGTGTTGTAGTTGCTACAACCACCCTCCAATATTTTTCCCATGCTTTGACTTTGGAGCCTCACTTCTATCCACAAGAGTGTATCTTTCAATTTCATAAAGTATTCATGATATGAAAAATTCTTATCATTTATTGCAGTGCTTGTGAGGTCGTATTTTGATCCCGATATCAAAATTTTCATTCACAAGCCATCTTCTGCCTTGACCTTATAGCTTTGCTAGTCTTCCTTTCAGAAATTGTGCAATCATGGAAGGTAGACCAATATTGAGGAATTTAATTGTGCAGTTATAAAAGGAAGGCCATCCTTGAGCTCAAAAACTATGCAATTATGAGAGGCAGCATTTCCTTGAGCTTAGAAATTGTGCAAAAGCTTCCTTTCCCTCAGAAACTGCGCAATGTACTAAGCCAAGGAGTTTCCAAGTTCCTTGTGATTTGGAATTGCACAATCATTCTTGGTAGTATAATAAGCCAATTTATCAGAGAAGAAAAAATCAAAAATAAAAAAAGTAGAAAAAGGAAACCCCTAGAAAAAATAGGGATTGGATAATCGGTTTCCCAAATACTAACAAAAGTTTGTTATTTTTAGTATTCGCCAAGTGTCATTTTTTCCTTGATTTTAGGCATGCACATCATAAACCCTAATCCACCTAAATATTTATAATATACACCCATAGAGATCATTTTCACATTCGATCTCAGAGCTCTATATTTACCAAGGAGATAAAGGAACTTTCGGTGGAGTTTGCAACGATTTTTCGAGTAAGTTTCACCTTTATTGTCTTTTGTCATTTTTTTGTCGCTTTTTTCCGTTTCACTTCTATGAGTGATGTTTTACCTGTTTCTGTTGGAATTATGACAAATATGTTGTCCTTGATGGCAACCTACTTGATGAAGATGTCAACATGATGTTAACAAGATGACTCTACAAGATATTACACATGTGATAGAGAGCTTAGATAAAGGAATAACAGTTCAAAGATAAAGGAATAATGAAGGTGATGTTTTGAGAAATATATGTGGGTTTTGTGAAGAAAAGCCACGTACATACGCAGGTATGGAGAAGAGAAAGAGTGTACAATTTCTGCACCATGGTATTCTAAATACCAGGGGTATTTGCCATGGTATTGGCACATAGTATTGAGCCCAACAACATATATTTGATCCCTTCAAATAATACCATTGACATTAGTATAGGTTTGACCCATGGTGCTCGCCAAGGCCTAATATATATAAGGATATGGAGATCAAAGTGATTGGTGTGAAATTTATGGGTTATTAGTGAATAGTTTGATCTGAAATAAGTGTGCACTGAGGAATATGATGATGGATCAGATCCAATAGATCTGAAATAAATATACATTGATAATCTGCTTATGGGTTGGTTTGATCAGTAATGATAATTTCTTGATGCATGTTTTTAATTTGTATGCCGAGATATGGGTTTATCTGAAGTTCTGTTGTGCAACAAAGATATGAGCCAATAATTACATATTTGTACACAAGTTTAATTCAGAAAATGCGTGTACATACGCAAATCACCTTTTGAATAGTAGCGTATCGATTTTGTAGTATGGAAAGATCTATACGCGGGTATGATTCCCGAAAGGCGTGTATACATACCAAAGTTTTTTTTAAGAAGCGCATACATATGCTAGGGTTTTGTTGAATATAATGTTTAATCAATCTAATTAGTCTTGTTTTGTTTTCTGTTGTCTATTAGTGAAGTATTTATGATGATTTAGGTTGAACAATGATGATTGAAGTTGGATTGACTGTGGATTGATATGCTAATGATGTTGATATCTCTATGTGGTTCAAATATACGTGATGGCTCTATGATTATTTTAGAATGATTCAGATGTTCTATATGTAACTCAGAGTTGATTTCAGAATGACAGTGATTCAGTTTTAGGGTTCAGTGTTTTGAGATTTGTACACAGGTATGCTTCACGAAAAATCATGTGTGTACATGGATATACTTAGGAACAATAGCATATACATTTTTACATATTGTTGATCAGGGTCTGTAGTGGCAACAGTTGATTTCAATGATGAATAATAGTGTATGGATTGATAACTGACAGTGCATTGACATGATCTGTTCTGGTTTAATTTGATTGGTGGCAATGATTAATTGAGATTCATTAATTGATTTCTTGATTCAGTGATTTGATGATGATAGTGGGTCCAATTTGAAAATTTGATGAAAAGTGGCCTACAGGTGGATATACTGTTAAACATTCTGAAAAGTGATCCACAAGGAAATGAAGATAATGAGGTTGTAGCTCATTTCCAGTAGGTTTTGGAGAACAAGATAAGGTTGTAGCCTTATGCGGGTGGGTTCCTACGTACTGGTATGACTCTGTGCCAGTACAAGATTGTAAAGAATATTTTTCTTAATTAAAGAAGAAGACATAGACAACATCAACGATGGTTTTTTCCCACATTGGTTTCCACCTAAAAATCCTGGTGTTCATATGTGTTAACTATGTGTGATGATTTATTATGTTCTTACTACACTTGATTACTATTTTATTAATGCCTAATGAAGTACTAATTCATTGGTTCAAGTTAAACGTATGAAGAATTAATTGAAAATCTAGTTAAGTGGTTATAAATTGGTTTTATTCATAACAGTGGCATGCATACGCATATTTCCCTCATTAAAGTTGCGTACAATAATCTGAATAGAAATTGATATGGTCAATTTTTATAATACTGATTCAAACCCCCCCCCCCCGCCTCAGTATTATTCTTAAAAATTGGTATCAGAGCAGGTCCTTCAGTAGAAACTTGATCGTTTGAAGGGATATTCATCAAGATGAACAACCAAGAGGGATCAACATCTATCAAGACACTGTTGTTCAATGGATCCAATATGGTTTTCTGGAAATTAAAAACAAGAGCTTACCTACAGTCACTTGGAGCAAATGTTTGGGGAATTGTTGAAGGAGGCTACCAATATTCATCCTCCATTCCCATAGATGAAGTAGAAAAGAAGAAATATGAGACCAATGCAAAAGGTCGTCAATGCATTGTTAGGAAGCTTGGAAGAATCATAAATTTTTAAAATTCATGCAACTAAATATGAAAAAGGCTATATGGGACAATATCATCCAAAGGTATGAAGGTGACACTAAGGTAAAGAGTGCCAAAATTCAAACATATAATAGAATTCAATATGAAACTCTCAAAACGCATAATGATGAAAACATTTCAAATTTCTTTCTTAGAGTATATGAGATCGTTAATTCAATGAGAAATATTGGTGACAAAGTAAAATAATCATGTATGGTTGAGAAAATATCAAATATATATAACCCCAAAATTTGATTCAAAGGTCTCTTCCATTGAAGAAAGGCAAGATTTCAAGAAACTTATTGTTTAGCAACTTCATGGGATTCTAACACCTATGAAATGAGAAAAGGGGGTCCCTAAGATATCATAGAAGTTACATTCAAGGATACTTTTAAAGGAAAATAAAAGGAGGAACTTAAGGAATTAGGCTATGTATCAGATGAAGAAGAGGCCAAATTTGTGAAGAAAATTCAAGTAGGCACTGGCATATTCAATGGTAAGCTTCCCTTTAAATTTTTTTCTTGTGGAAGAGTTGGTCACTATGCTACTAAATGTCCTTATAGAGAAAATCATAAGAAAGTGAAGAATTTAGAAAAATTAAAATTAGAGGAAGGTTCGAAAACAAAAGAAACTTATACACCCACGAAGATAATGATGGTCTTTCAAATGGCGAAGAAGGTGAGCCTGATAAATAATATCAATTACTTATGGCATCTGAAGATAAATGTATTGATGAGTCTGATGATGTTTTATGGATTCCATAGAAGAAAATGATGATCTCATTGAAGAAATAAATCAACTTAAAATTCGTATAGAAGAAGCCAAATTAGCAAAAGAAGCTCTGAAGAAACAAATCTTAGAAAAGGAGAAGCATAATGAAAAGTTAGAACTAAAAATAGTAAGTCTAAGGAAAGATATTGAGAAAACAAAAGGTTTAAATCTTAGGTTTGCTAAAGGATCTGAAACCTTCGACGAAATCATCAAAGTACAATGCTCTCCTCTCATAAAAATTGGTCTTGGATACAATGGAGAATAATCAAGGTTTGTAAAGCCTTCTGAATCAGGTACAAGAATCTATCTCAATGTAGTAAAAGGAAGCAGACAAAAAAAATCCAATTATAATAAAAATAATAAAGGATCAAATACTTCCCAGGTAAATCTTCCTAACTACAATAAAAGGGAAAAGTACACAAGTAGGTACGATACTCCCATAAAATTATACTTTAATGGTCAATGATTCAATTGTCATAATTTTTGTCATAAGATTGCTCAGTGTGTTGCTTACAAAACTATCATGACTAGAGAAGCAAGAAAGAAAAAGAATGATATTGGGGTAAAGAAATTATCTTACAATACTTTCTCACCTCTTCAAGATGAAACTAAATGTTCCTATTGCAATAAATTTTGGCATAAAGAATCTAAATGTAGGACAAAAATGTGATCAACACTTCAGAATGAGTAAAATACAACAATGTCTAAGGTATGGAAAAATAAGACCATGGAATCTGAGAAATGTGGCCTATCTTTATATGCAAGAGATCAAGAAAATATGTGGTACATTGATAGTGGATGCTCAAAACATATGGTAGGTGATAAAGATAATTTTATGTCCTTTAATGAAATAAATAAAGAAAATAATGTAACCTTTGGAAATAATTCACCTACTGCTATCAAAGGAAAAGGAACTGTTTTACTGAAAGAAAATTTTGACGCTGGAAATGTTTTGTTTTTTGATGGATTAAAACATAACTTGTTGATTGTTAGTCAGATGTGTGGCCAAGGAAATGAGTTTGTTTTCAGATCAAATAATTGTGTGGTTCAAAATATCGATACATATAAGATCATAATAAAGGGAACAAGAACTACAGGTAATGTCTATGCCTTGGAAGGCAGTCTTGAATAATGTTACTTAAGAAAAGCAGAAGAAATATGGCTATGAAAAAAAAGGTTGGGACATCTAAGCTTCACTCAAACACATATGTCAAGCAAGTTAGGAGCAGTTTTTTACTTTCCTAACATCTCTCTACCAGAAAGTACCATATGAAAATCATGTCAATTCAGTAAGAAAACCTGAGTACAATTCAATGCCAAAGAAGGTTCTACAAGTAAGCCACTTGAACTTATTCATATTGACTTATGTGGTCCTATGAGGAAAAATTCACCACGGGGTGAACATTATTTCATCTTATTGATTAACGACTTTACTAGAACGTGTTGGATTGGATTATTAAAATAGAAATATGAAGAATTTTATAAATTTAATGTCTTCAAAGCTTTAGTAGAGAATGAGTTAGATTTGAAAATAAAATGTCTTAGATCTAATAGGGGAGGAGAATTCATATCCAATGAATTTTTAGACTTTTGTGACCAACATGGCATCAATAGGAAATTTCATGTAGCTAAAAATCCTTAACAAAATGGAGTGGAAGAAATAATGAATGGAACAATTAAAAAAATGGCACGTGTCATGATTGATGAGTCCGGGACACCTCATACCTTCTAGGGTGAAGCAACACATACTACTGTGATGATTCTCAAAAAATCCCATGTCTGTGTAAACAATGATAAAACTCCTCATGAAATTTGGTTTGGTAAGCCTCCAACTGTCAAGCATTTTAGAGTCTTTGGAAGCAACTGTTACATAAAGAATAATGATGATAAGCTTAGAATGTTTGAAGCCAAAGCAGATGAAGGAATTCTACTTCGATACTCCTCTAGAAGCAAAGGATACAAATGCTACAATAAGAGACTTAAAAATATTGTTGAATGTATTGATGTTGTGATCGATGAAGCATGTAAAAGTACAAAAAGGGAAGCACTAGCAGATGAATAATGTATATATACAACAAGCCAAAGGATGTAAGAGAAGAAACTAGTGAAGCATCATAATATATATTTGACAATACAAAAGCATCAAAAAGGACTCCATCAAGGTATGTCTAGAAAAATCATCCATAATATTAAATTCTAGGTGAAAAGGAATCTAGAGTACAAACTAGAAGAGATCTTGTTGGAACTCCTAGTTATCTAGCCTTACTATCCATAATTGAACCACAAAATGTAAATCAAGCAAGCAAAATTGAATGTTGGGTTAAGTATATGAATGAATAACTTGACCAGATAGAAAGTAAGCATACATGGGAATTAGTACCAAGACCTCATGATAAAAATGTTATTGGGACAAAATGGGTATTCAAAAATAAACTGAACGAAAATGGAGAAGTAATTAGAAACAAAGAAAGACTCATATGCAAAGGTTATTCCCAACAAGAAGGAATAGACTTTGAAGAAAAATTTGCACTTGTAGCGAGACTTGGAAGCATAAGATTGTTTCTTACTTTTTCAAGCTCTCATAATTTCAAAGTATATCAAATGTATGTTAAATATGCTTTCCTGAATGGGGGCCTAGAAGAAGATTCCATATTGGAAAACCTGAAGGGCTCATTCTAGGAAATGATAAAAATCTTGTGTGTAATCTCAAGAAGGAATTATATGGGCTAAAATAAGTTCCTCATGCATGGTATGTATTATCGTCTTGACATGTATCTTCAAAAAAAAGGTTTCACGAAGGGGTCTGCAGATAGAAACCTATATATAAATATGGATTATGGTAAACTTTTAATAGTTATTGTTTACGTGGATGACATCATATTTGGCAGTAATGAAGAGTCTAGAAATTAAATATTTTCCTCTTTCATGCAACAAGAATTTGAAATTTCCTTACTTGGTGAACTAACATACTTTCTTGGTCTACATGTACAACAACAAAAATAATGGTATCTTCCTCTCACAGAAAAAGTACCTCAAGAAGATTCTGAAGAAATATGGAATGGAAGGCTGCAAGCCTGCATGCACACCAATGGTAATAGGGTGTAATCTCAGTTCGCATGATGATTCTCCTTCAGTCAACCAACCAAAATAAAAATCTATAATTAGAAGCTTACTTTATCTTACAGGCACAAGACCATATATCATCCATGTAGTTGGGATTGTTTTTCAGTTTCAAAAAAATCCAAAAGAAACTCATCTTCATGCATTCAAGAGAATATTCAAGTATCTACAAGGAACTCAAGACTTTGGTTTATGGTATCCCAAAGATGCAGATCTTACTCTTCATGCTTACACAGATGCATATTTGGCAGGTAATGTTGATGATCGAAAAATCACTAGTGGAGGAGCATTCTACATGGGACCATGCTTTGTATCATGGTTCAACAAAAAACAAAGCTCCAATGCTCTATCTACTACATAAGAAGAATATGTTGTTGTTGCATTTTGTTGCACATAACTTCTCTGGATGATGCAAACATTGCAGGATATTCAAATAAGTTTTTCTCCACCTATTCCCATTTTATGTGATAATACCAATGCCGTAAGTATTTCTAAAAAACCTGTCATGCATTAAAAAAAAAGCATATTCCAATCAAGTATCACTTTCTAAGAGAACAAATGCTTGAAGAAAAGGTCAAACTGGAGTATGTTCCCTCAAAAGAACAAGTTGCAGATATCTTTACAAAGGCTCTTCCATGTGATTCCTTTGAATATATCAAACATAAATTAGGAGTGGTCTCTGCTTTGTCACTTTGTTAATGACTCTAACCAATCCTTCAAGCTTAGGGGGAGCTATAGTCATTAAGTTTCATTACATTTCACTTTCTTCATGCATATACTATGAAATATAGTCGCGTATATACACTAGTTATGATACAAACAGTCGTGTATGTTTCTCTATGATGACGAAAAAGTGGGATAGGCCCAGAGAGAAGTTATGATATAATTTTTTTAATTCTTATTTAGATTTATGGTTATGGAAATGGTTGATTATAGTTTGTTGATGCTATTTGGAAGTAGTTTTGGATTATGATATTTTGCAATATGACATTGATGCTTTGATGGACTTACTGATCGATGAAGTTTGTTTGATGACGGTAGTTGATGTGATTAGATCTGACAGTGAAAAATTGGCACAGATTCAGGGGGAGAATTTTCTATGATTCTAATAATGCATTTTTGGAATTATTTTTGCTTAAGAATTTCTTGGTACATAATGATTCTTATCATTGGTGGTTGTTGAAGACTATATTGGTCTTGCTACCTCACTATAGAGGTATTTGTTTTTAGTTATAAATGGCATATATGTGTCTTGATGTAAAGATCATGAAAAGACATGTGATGTAATCACTGTAATACTTAGCCATGGTTGGACTATTGTTAATTCAACTATGTATGTAATCCCATTTTGGGCATTTGATGTAATGTTGAGTCAAATATGTAACCCCACTATGTTGGGGATCAATGCAAGCATGATTCCTTGGTGACAGGAAAGGTCATATTTGGTTGAGTCATAAAGTCATGTGATCATGTCTCTACAGGGGAATAGAAGCCTTCATTCAACATTGGTCAACCCTTTTCCCTTGATGTCAAAACTGGAGAGTACCTTGGTGTTTGAAAAGTTGAAAATCTTGGTCCTTAGCTTGACATGTTTTAAAAGTACTTACAGCTTGAGGTAACCAAACACCAAAGTGGTTGCCATCAAGTCCAAATGTGGAGATTGTTGGCATTATGAAAACTGTGTTGTCCTTGATGGAAACCTACTTGATGAAGATGTCAACATGATGTTAACAAGATGAGTCTACAAGCTAGTACACATTTGAAAGAGAGGTTGGACAAAGTCATAGCAGTTTAGAGATAGAGGAATAATGAAGGTGATGTTTTGAGAAATACACACACGTTTTTGTGAAGAAAAGCCACGTACATACATGGGTATGGAGAATAGAAAGTGCGTACAGTTTCCACACCATGGTATTATAAATAGCAGGGGTATTTACAATGGTATTGGCCCATAGTATTGAGCCCAACAATATATATTTGATCCCGTCAAAGAATACCACCGACATTAGTATGGGTTTGGCCCATGGTATTTGATAAGGCCTAAGCTATATAAGGAGATGGAGATCAAAGTGATTGGTGTGCAAGTTATGAGTTATTAGTGAATAATTTCATCTGAAATATGTGTGCACCAAGGAATATGGTGATGGATCAAATCCAAATCTGAAATGATTATACATGGATAATCTACTTATGGGTTTGTTTGATCAATAATGATAATGTTTTGATGCATGTTTTTACTATGTATGCCGAGATATGGGTTTATCTGAAGTAAATTTGTGAAACAAAGATATGAGTCAATAATTACAAATTTGTACACAAGTTTGATTCAGAAAAGTTGTGTACATACATGGATCACCTTCTGAAAAATAACATATCAATTCTGTAGTATGGATATATCTATACGTGGGTATGATTCCTGAAAGGTGTGTATACATGGGGAAGTTTTTTGTGAGAAGCACGTACATATGCTAGGGTTTTGCTGAATATAATTTATGATCAGTATAATCTGTCTTGTTGTGTTTTCTGCTATATTTCAATGAAGTCTTTATGATGATCTGGGTTCAACAGTGAAGATTGAAGTTGAATTGATTGTGGATTGACATGATAATGATGCTGCTATATGTATGTGGTTCAGAGATCTATGATGTTTTTGTGATTATTTCAGAATGATTTAGTAGTTTTATGTGTAACTTAGATTTTATTTCAGAATGACAGTGATTCGGTTTCAGGTTTCAGTGTTTTGAGATCTGTATGCAAGTATGTTTCATGGAAAGCACATATATACACAGATATACTTAAGAACAATAGCATATACATTTTTAATTATTGTTGATTAGGGTTTGTAGTGGTAGCAATTGATTTCAATGATGAACAACAATTAATGCACAATAAGTGACAGTGCATTGACATGATCTGTTCTGGTTTAATTTGATTGGTTGAAATGGTTAACTGAGATTTAGTGATTGATTTGTTGATGATAGTGGGTCCAGTTAGAAAATTTGATGAAAATTGGCCTATAGGTGGATCCAGTGTGAAACATTCTGAAAAGTGATCCACAAATAATTGAAGATAAGGGGGTTGTAGCTCCCTTCTAGTAGGTGTTGGGGAACGAGAGAAGGTTGTAGCCTTCTGCAGGTGGGTGTCTGCATACTGGTATGAGTATGTGCTAGTACAAGATTGTAAATACAAATTTTCTTAATTAAATAAGAAGACAAGGACGGAAATAGTGGTATTTTTTCCCACATTGGGTTTCCACCTAAAAATCCCGATGTTCATATGTGTTGACTATGTGTGATGATTTATTTTGTTCTTACTACACTTGATTATTGTTTAAATAATGCCTAATGAAGTATTGATTCACTGGTTCAATTTAAACAGATGAAGAATTAATTGAAAAGCTATTTAACTAGATATACATTGGTTATCTTCATAATATTGGCATATATATGCATGTTTCCCCCATTAAAGTCGTGTATAGTAATCTGAATAGAAATTGAGAAGGTCAATTTTTATAATATTGATTCATCTACCCCCCCCCCCCCCCATCTCAGTATTATTATTAACATTTTATGTTGAAAATGCAACAAGAAAGTCTCATTTTTTTATTTTTACCTTAATCAAATTGAGGAAATTTGAAATTCCACATCAACAGACAACTTGGAGGAGTTAACTGAGGTGACATGGCTCTTGTCACTTAGTTAAGAACACTGAATTCGAGTTAATGAGTTCAAGTTCAGCTTACTTGAGTTGATTCCTATAAAATAGGAGCCTAAATTAGTTAATTCGAGTTAGGGGCATGAAGTTCAGTTGTGTGCAGTGGGTTCCTAAATTTTAAGAGCCTAGGTTGAGTTAATTTCAGTTGTAGAAATTTAGTTAAGTTAAATTGAGTTATGGTAAGTTAAACTAGTTCTAATTGTTGGAGGAACTAGTGGAAGGTCAATTTGTGGAAGTGGAACTTCAACCACACTCAGTGATAATCTAGATAACTAATCAATCATCCTAAATTAGCTCATGGATGCAGATAATTCAAATTTATCAGTTGTGGTGGAGTTTCCAAGGTAGTGTACAATTAATTATATACTAGATTGAGTGTATAATTCATGGTATTGGTCAAAGGATCAACCCAGAGGAATTGTGCAACCAAATAGGGGAAAATTCCTATTTAATAGGGATTGTTTCCTCAAGGAACAACACAAGGAATTAGGAGCTTGGAGGCTTGAATTGGCTAAGTGTTGGCCAAGTTCAGTCAATCAGGCAGAGGAAAGAAGATATAGGTGCAGGTTGTGCTTAAGCCTGAGAAAACATATTGTATTCATCCAAATTCTTTGATTAATACAAAACTGATTGTAAGGGGTTTTGAGTAGTTTCTTTCCCCTAGATAAATATCTTTGCATGCGTGATGTTTCCTTTTTCATGTTAATGATTTTTGTTCTTGATCCTGAAGTTTCTTCCGTAGATCAGTAGAGTCGCTTCTAGTCTTATGACTTAGTAAATTTCATGAACAATTTAGAATCTACACATTAATTTCTAGAGTTTATTTCGTAGTTGTTCGAGTTTTACCTTATATTAGGTTGTACAAGTGTTGGTTCAGTTTGTCGTTTTCTTTTCATAACTGTCACATTAGCTTTCTTATTTTTCCCACTAGTGATTGCCGTTTCAACAACTCCTTATGCATGTTTGTTTTTCCTTTTGCATGTTGATCTTGTGCGCTTGATTCACACTAGTCTATATTTCCTTAGTCAGATCTGCACTCTTACTTGCACCATCACTCAAGATCTGCCATTTTTCACCCTCTTCCCGGGAAGATCTACCATTCACTTGGTCAGTAATTTCCATGCTCAACTGGGAATTGTGCAAGTCCAAGGCTCAAGCTTCATGCTTGGCCACTGAGACTACGCAATGCACAGTCCCCGGCTGGACCAACTGCACATTGCACAGTTCTAGGGCTCAAGCCTCATCCTTGGCCACTAAGACTGCAAAATGCGTAGTATCTCCCTCAGTCTTGTCGGGCTAAGTATACGCATTGTGTATTCTCAAGCCTCAATCCTCCCCCTTGACTACTAATACTACACAATGTGCAGTTCATTAAGCCAGTCTCTTCCCTCAACTCAAGATTTGTGCATTTTTCCCTCTCATTCTTGTGGTTGTTGCCTAGATCTTGTTTTGTGAGTCAGTTTTCTTGAGCTAATTTATCTTTTCCATGAGTGAATTTATCTCTTAACATTGTTACCGATCAAACGAGAACTCTAGCCCAAAAAAGCTCAAAAAACACGAAAAAACAAACCAAAAACAAAAAGTGTGTCTTCCAGAACGCATTGCTTTTTTTTTAGGGTCAAATTAACATTTTTTTAAATTATGCTAAAAACCAATTTTTTTCTTGAAAAAATGATTGAAAAAACACCCTCGAAACAAAAAATGTTGATGGTGGAATATCATTGCCAATTTTGTGTGTAAAAAACAACTTGAAAAAAAAAAGTGTTGATGTTGGAATAACGCCGCCAATTTTTTGTGTGCAAAAAACAGCCTGAAAATGAAAAGGGTTGTTGCTGGAATAATGTCGTCAATTTTTTGTGTGCAAAAAACACCTTGAAAACGAAAAGTGTTAATGTTGGAATAACATCTTCTTTTTTTTCGGGGTGAATTGTCAACAAATTTTAATAAAGACATTAAAGATAAAATATCATGACTATGAAAAACCTTAAAATTTCAACGATAAACATAATATTAAAGATAAAATATCAAGTCTTAAAATTGCAACTATTTTTACACATGGTATTAAAGATAATATATTATCGTGTCTCTAAAAACCTTGAAAATCCAAGGATAACATTCAAGATAAAATATCACCTTTATGAAAATAAAATTCCAACAATTTTTAGGCATGGTATTAAAGATAAAATATCACTTGTAAAAAAAACACACACACACACAAAAATTCAAAAGAAAATAAAATTTTTAAAAAACACACAATTTAAAGAAAAAATAAAAAATTAACCAAAAAGAAAAAACAAACAAAAACAAATATATTTTTTTTAAGATATAAAATAATAATAATAATAACCACATAATAAAAAAAATGATAAAATAAACCAATTAAAATAAAAAATTTAAAATTAGTTTAAATTTAAAATATATATATATATATATATATATATATATATATATATATATATATATATATATATATATATATATATATATATATATATATATTAAAATAAAAAAATAATTTAAATTAAAAAAAATAAAGCAAATAAAAATAAAAATTTTAAAATAATAAAACTTCAAAAAAAAAAAAAAAAAAAAAACTTAAATAATAATTTAAATTTTAAGAAAAAAATGCACATAAATCTATGAAAAATACATTTTTAAATTAAAAAATTAACAAAATTCATTTTTTTTTAAATTAAAATAAATAAAAATAAAAAATTAACAATTTAAAATTTAAAATAATAATAATAAACAACAAATAAATTATAAAATATAAAATATATTTTAAAAAAAATAAAATAAAATAAATTAAATTAATAATAATAATAATAATAAATAAATAAATAAAAGAAAAATTAATAAATTAATAAATAAAAATCATCATCGCCGCCCTGGGGGTTGCAAGGCTCGACCGATGGGCGAAGAGCTACTAGTTCTCCACCGCTCGTCGGTCAAGCCCTATAGCCCCCAGGGCAACGGTGGTGATTCCCGGAATCAACTAAGGGCGACGGTGATTCCCGAAATCGACCCAGGCAACGCTGATTCCCAGAATCGACCCAGGACAACAGTGATTCCCGAAATCGACCCAGGCAACGCTAATTCCCAGAATCGACCCAGGACAACAGTGATTCCCAAAATCGACCTAGGGCAACAGTGAATCCCGGAATCAACCTAGGGCGACAGTGATTCGCGGAATCGACCTAGGGCGACAGTGATTCCTAGAATCGACCCAGGGCGGCGGTGATTCCCGGAATCGATTCTAGCCGGCCTAGGGGCTGCGAGGCTCGGTCGAGGGCCACGGGGATCGGCCAACAAATGACGGAAAGTTGGCAGTTGTCCACTGCTCATCGGTTGAGCCCCGCGGCCCCCAGGGCAGCGACGGTGGTGATTTTTATTTAATTATTATTTTTTAATTTAATTTTTTTTATCTATTTTTTTTAATTAAAATTTTGTTTTTTATTATTTATTTAAAAAAAAAATCGTTTTATTATTTTTTTATTATTATTAATTTTTTTAATTTTTTTAATTTTAATTTTAATTTTAATTTTTAATTTTTTAATTTTAATTTTAAAAATTTGTTTATTTTTTATTTTTTAAATTTTTAAATTTTTAATTAAAAAAAAGAATTGTTATTTTTATTTTATTTGAAAATTATATATATGATGATGATGATGATGAATGTCCACTGAGACCAAATTTTGGTCTATCAGACCTAAAGAAATGAATTATTTAGTTTCTTTTAAAACTGCACCCTTGTGCTCAAAGAGCTTGGCGAGAAGCGTCCCAAGCTCACTATAATTTTGACATGTTAAAAGGCTAGGAAGGTCGGTATTGCAATAAAGATTATGAAACTGAGATCTAATGTGGATGTATGTAGGGCACTCTAAGAGGAAGTGATTTTCATCCTCAATGTTTATATTCTCACAGAGATGACATATCCTTTCCACCCATGGTGTTTTAGGAACTTCCCAACAACCTATTTCACTATGGAGCTCATTAGAGTTCGTTCTTATCTTGGCTATATTACTTTTTTTCTTTGACCTAGTTAAAACAGAGAGATATTTTTGATATTCGAGAGTAGGGTTGATGACCTCCTTATAATATCTTAATTTTATTTTAGCCTCTAAATCTTTCCCACACCACAATTTCTCTTTAAACTTATAAGTAACAATATTTTTAATGTTATTAATATTTTGCAATGCAACATTTGCGTCGATCTCCCAATGGTTTAACCAGGCCCTGATATCTTTATACCAACCTCGTTTGAGCCTTAGGTGGTTTTGGCTGGAATTTAAAGCTAGCTTAGGAAGGCTATGATGTCCCATGTTATTGATTTTGTGCTTGTACAACAGGAGCCTAGTCATAGTTAGGCTCTCGATAGGGGAAAGACCCACGCCTATAAGGAGAATATGACAGGGTGTATTGCTTTTAATTTTGAGGTTATACATTATAAAACGCTTCTAGATTTCTCAATATTTCTCTAGGATTCTCTAGAGATGATGCAACCCCAAACCTCACATCCATACAAGATAACATGAGTGAATAAAGTTTCAAAGAGGAGCTTCTTTTTATCCCACATCACAAGGTTTGCTGCTTTACAATTATTTTCAAGACCAAAATAAGCCTTCCACCCTCCATTAATCCTTTTCTCAATGCTATAGTTCCAGTTGAGCTTGTGATGAATATCAATTCCTAGGTACTTGTAAGAAGAAACTTCCTCCATGTTGCTATTGTCATACACAAAATTAGCGTAAGTGTCCTTCTTTGATTTGATAATCATAACTTTTGTTTTTTCAATGTTAACAGTCATACCCATGGTAGAGCAGAAATCATTAAGAAGTCTTAGTTGCTTATCAAGATCAGATGGGCACCGTCCCAGAAGAACAATATCGTCAGCATAGAGAAGAAGGATGATGACTATTGCAGCTAAGATCGTGCCAGCACAGCCTTCTTCCTCTAAAAACCCTTCTAGCTTGTCGATGTAAATGCCAAATAGGGTAGGGGAGAGGGGGAAACCTTGCTTAACTCCGATATTACACTTAATATCCTTCGACCACTCCTCATTTATCTTAAACTTGGAAATTACATTCTTGTATAACCTTATAGCATAAACTCTCAACTCGAAAGGAACCTTTAGCTCTTCTAATCTATTCCATAAATTATTTCTAGGTACCGCATCAAAAGCCTTTCTAAAGTCCACAAAGCAATAAAAGAGATTGGATTTATCATTATGACATTCCTCCACAATGATCCTAAGCGTAACGAGGTGGTCTGTTGTTGAGTGTTGCCTTCTAAAACCCGCTTGGCCTTTAGCCCACTTACCTTCACTTTCAAGCCATATGTTCATCTTCTTTTCCAAAAGTAAATACAATATATATATATTTTTAATTTTGTTTTTAAATTTAAATTTTTTTTTTTTAATTTAAATTTCTGAATTTTAGTTATTTTTTATTTTACTATTTTGATTATTTAATTTTTTTTAATTTTAATTTTTTTTTAGCTTAAAAAGAAATTGTTTTTTTGGTTAATTTTTATTTTTTGTCTTTAAAATATGAGTTTTTTTTTAATTTTTTCTTCTTCTTTTTTGAATTTTTTTGTTTTTTATTTTTTTATTTTTATTTTTAATTTTTTGTTTAAATTTTTTATTTTTACAAGTTATTTTTGTTTTTGTTTAAATTTTATTGGTTTTTTTCATATTTTCTTTATATTTTTTTAAATTTGATTTTTTTTGTCATGTTTTTATTTTATTTTATTTTTATGTCTTATTACCAAGATGAAAATCGCCACTCTAAACAAAAAGGATTGATGTTGCATCAACACTTTTCAAAATTAGCATTAAAATCATTAATACTTTAAAACATATGTTCATACTTGATAAATAAAAAAATTTAAAGTGCCAAAAAAATGACCATTTTTCTAAATCGACATGATATTAAAAAAAAAAAAAGAAGAAGAAGAAGAAGAAGTTCAAAGAAAATTTAAAGTTCCAAAAATATGCTTAAAAAAAAAAGGTTATTCTACATCACCACTTTTCAAAATCATCATGAAAATCATGATATTTAAAAAAAAATCATAAGAAAATTTAAAGTGCCAAAACTATGCTCCAAAAAAAAAGAGTGATTCTGCATCACCACTTTTCAAAATCAGGTGTTTTTTTGTTACCTCAAAAAAATGGGTACCAGGTAATTTTCTCGTTTGATTGGTCACTGTGTTTCTTACAAGTAATGCAATTTTTGAGGACTTCTCTTAATTAGTTACTCCCACTATGGCTCCCAAGAGAACTATCTCAAAGGACACTACATAAAGAAACACTAAAGAGGCAGTTGAGAGTACTCCAGTGAACTTTCCAGTTTACTCAGACAGTCAACTATTCATAGAGAAAGAGTCAAGCATCACACGGCAGAAGGTGAATGATGTATTCTTAGCAAAGACCTTCAAATCAAATCTCGAGGACCCACATGTGTATGTCAATGTTCAAAGATCAGGGTTACACAATATTGCATGCAGGTACCCGATTTTCCCGGGCACAAATGTTGTCAGCTGGATATTGTCATATATAGATAACAAGACTATGACTCTCACTAATGACAGCAGACAAAGGTTTGTCTCTTTCATGGCACATGATTACCACCTGATGTATCATCTACTGATGCTAGAGTCATACATGGATTAACATTTTTACACAATCACCAACTACCTGAGCATAAAGGATGTCGTCAAAGGTTGGGTTAAATAGCCTTCAAAATTCTTCCAGACACCTAAAAATACCTATAAGAAAAAATCTCTCAGGAAGGTCTACCATTACTTGATAATCTTGTGTTGTCACATTTATGGTAAAAAAAATACTGAGACCTTCCCAGAAGGTTAGACATTCATGTTAAATCAAGTTGTGAGTGAAGGTAAATTGTTCAATTGGTCGGATTTTTTGGCTCAATAGTTGATAATTCATGTGACAAATTCCAAGAACCATCCCAAGGGTGAGCAAGCCAGATTCTATATGTCTTCGTATTTGCTGGATGCAATCTGCGCACATAATTCATTCCCTGGCATGAGTTGGAGTTGGTAACCAAGAGAAACTACAGTGCATATCTACTGCAAGCTGCTTTTGGAGTGAAAATTCAAGGGAGTAATTGAAAATTTATCTAATCACTTCCTCATTCCACTATACGAGTTAATTTTTTAGGAAGACCCACCTTGCATTTCCTATGAATTAATGCAAGCAATGCCAGAAATAACATATTGGTTTGCTTCACCAGATGGCACTTACCTCAGAGTGTTCAACAAACAAAAGTCTTCACATTAGTTACCGAGGTATGCCACTAAAAATATTTTCATGAAAGAAGTACCTTATCATATTTCCATAGTGTTGTCAGTAGTGTTGCAAAGGAAGAAAAAAGCACCTTGGCCCGATCTCCCTTTGAAAATTGGATTGTATGAGATCAAGAATTTTAAGGTTGATGAGACCGAAGGCAAGGAGATAGAGAAATTCACATTCAGTCATTTGGACTTCAATCCATACAATTCGAGGAATGTATGTAAAGAACATTTGCGAGGATTCATTTCCAATGGACAAGCAATAAATTCTATAAGCCCGAGGAGGAAGAGATGAATAATTTTTGCAATGCCTCTAAGTCCCATGAACCATTAAACTTTGCATGAAATTCACAAGTCCCTCCTCAAAAGGAGGTCACTTAAAAGGAAGAACCAATAAAAAGGAACAACCCAATGCACAAGAAGGGCAAGAGGAAAGTTGCACATAGTCCGATGGAAGATCACAGCTGTAAGATGAAAGAATATCCAATCATCCTAAAAGCGGCCATAGGAGAAGAGAAGAGGAGGAAACAGAGGAAGCAGGAGGAAGGATAGAAGCGAAAGGAGGAACATGAGCAGAGGAGATTAGAATAATAAAGGTAGAAGCAAGAAGAAGAAGAAATACAGAAGCAAGAAGAATAAGAAAGACAAAGATGAGAAGAAGAAAAAAGGCAGAGGATGGAAGAAGAAGAAGAAACACGGAAACAAGCCAAAGAGCAAGAGCAGAACTGACAACTAGAAGAGGAGAGAAAATAGTTGCAGGAGAAGGAAATTTCTCAAGAGATTGAACAATTGATCATAATTCAATAAATGGAGATGGAATTAGAGGTGCAAAACCAATATGTTGACCTTATTCTGAGTACTCATCTGGCCACCATTCAGTCTCCCTCACCCCTAACAACATAGAAAGCTTAGAGCGAAGAAGAAGAAATTGTTCCTCTCAATGATGGTATGGTCATGGATATGTACAATATTACTTACGTTGAACTTCATAAGAAGATTGTAAAAGCGCGAAAGAAACTTTTTCCGAATGAGCTCACATCTCTTGCATTCGTCAGAGAAAGGGTAATTGTGACAGATACCAGGAGAAATCTACTAGCCATCGCTTCAACCAACTTGGCCTTCGCAGGTGCTTCCAAGTCAAACACAGAGTATCTCATGGTCGAGAATAAACAAATGGGAAATAACTTGTAGGATGCAAGGCAAGAAGTGGAACAACTCTGAGCAGAGGTTTAGAAAGCAGCCTCCACACAAGCATGCCTCTAAGAACTTAACGAATCCATAATTGGAGAAGTATCAACATTGGGGGAGACCATGAAGAATCTCAAGGCTATCCACACATCCATTATTTTCGTGCATGAGTGGTTAATGCAACACAAAGGGGCACCATCCGAATTGGGAAAGAAAATAAGCAAATAGGTAGAGTTGGAGAAATCAAAAGTGCAGATGATCATCCAAAGAAACAAACATATCAGCTCATTCATTTCCAACATCTAAGAATGATATGCATTATTATACAATAACATGGATTTCATGGTGAAATCACATAATATCCCTTCATTTGGCTCATTCATTGAGGCCAAACACAGAAATAAGGCCAGGAAGGTGGTAGCCAAATACTTGTACCAACTCGGGAATATTTCCACCAAGGAATATCTAGAGGTGAACAAGAGTAATATGCAGAAGTACATTGGTGGCCCTATCTAGATCAACACTATGTTTCTCTTGAAGAAGGACACTCAAACCAGTTCCAAATCAGTCTACCCGGATGCAATGGAGGCTAGAGTAAGCTTTCAACTTGATCCCATCACACAGTTTTGGGAAGTCATCGCAGAATACAAATCTTGGCACAAGTATATGACTGAGGAACTACAAGTGCAGGTGGTTGAGATAGAGTTTCCCCAAACTCAATCTTAACATGTTTTGTCTTATTAAGTTGTCTAGAAACTCTACCCAATTTTGTCTTTTATGGGTATGATCTATATTGTAATATTATTTTGTAATTAATTAGTGAAATTGCAAGTATAAATTGTGGAATGTAAAGAGTCATTTGTAATGAAGTCCAAGGTCATGGTTGTAGGAAGTCAAACAATCATGAGGGGATTCAAAGAGTCACAAAGGGAGATGAATAGTCACCCCTTTTTTTATAAATATACCCTCATTAGTCATGCAATAGCCTTTTGGCTGAGCTTTTTGCATGAGATAAGAAGCTTGGGAGTTTTTTTTAGAGCCTTGGCTTCTCTGTATCATAGAGGGAGTATATTTCTTTGTAGAATCAGGTTTTTAATTCATGTTCCACCATTGGGGCTAACAGTGCATCAATTGTATATATATGCATGGGACTTTCACTTTAATAAAATCTCAGAGCCGACACGTTTTCATGCATAGGTCATGAATATAGTATGATTATTATTATTATGTTTGAAATATATGTTATTTCATTTCCACTAACACCTATGAACTATTTCATTTTCATTAGTAAGAATCATGTTGAATGCATTTTTTTGTGTATTTACATCATGGTTAACTTGTGAACTATTTTTCAGGCTAACTTATGGTTTATTTTATGATTGTGTGTTCCTTTCAAGCTGCGTACTATTATTGGCTTCTAAGGGGCTCACTCAACTTCCCCTTGTGATGCTAGAAAATTTTATGCATCACGATTGAAACTCCACAGGGTCACACACTTGTTTCACCAAAGCCATAAATACATCATTCTATGTGTTATTGAAGCCAAGAGATAACACTCAAACCCACCATTTCAGCAACCAAGCCATATTCTGGATGGGACTCCTACACCAAACGATGTTAGGTATAATTGGGACTTCATATCGGGTAGATCCCTTGAATGTTGGCAGGTCCAGCACCATCAACACAAGGACAAAGTATAAACAAACACCTACGGAGAAGAAGAACAAAAGAGAGCTATCATGGAGACATGAAGCATATCATGGACTGAGACAAAAAGAAGACATCTCATGATGACTCAGAGGATTCCAAATCTCATCCAAGACCCTTTGGAGGGAGAATATAAGAAACAAATTGGATATTTCATGAAAATGAAGCATAGATCATAACTACTATTAAGAATTCAAGATGAAGCAACAAGGAAAACAACTTGGCATTGCGACCTCATCATGAAGTCCATGTCATCATTGTCAAGATGTAACTTGTGCAAGTGTCATCATAATAGTCAATGTGTGTCCATGTGTCATGCCACATCATCATGTGGAATGTAATGATGTATTCTCAAGAAAAGGAAAAAATGTAATGTGTGGAATTCCAAGAGTCTTATGTGGAATATGAAAATTCACTTAGTCATATATGGACAAAATGTCTTTAGAATAAGTCCAAAAGTCACATGGACAAGTCCAAGGGTCATTTAGAAATTCAAGAGTTGTTTAGAAGTTCAAATGACATATTAGAAGTCCAAGAGTCACGAGGATATGAAATGTCATTCCTATTGTTATAAAAGCAACCTCATAACTCAAGCAAAAGGATTTTGGAGGCTTTAAGCTTTGAAGAGCTAGTCTTGGATTCTCCACTTGGCATAGGAGAGAAACCTATTATTTGGAGAAACAAGAAGTGACTTAATGTTCCACTACTGGAACTAGTGCCTCATCATTGTAACTATGTACTTGGATCTTTCACCTAATTGAAATTCAATGAGTCAACACATTTGCATGCATGTATCACAAATGTTTTAGGACTATTCTTGGGATGTTTACGATATATGTTATGTTCATATGCACTTGAGAAATGGAACCATTTTGGTGGCTTTGGTACTCATCTTATTAAATGTGTGTTGTATTTACTTTAATAATCGTTATGTGAACTATTTTTCTAATGAAAAATTTCATGCTATCGTGTGCCTCTCTTAGGTTAGTACTATTACTTCCTTCCAAAGATTCACTCTCGTCTCCCGCTCGTGAAGATATCCTTTTACACATTGCAATTAGCATCTCACAATGTCAAATTACTTTATTATTCAAGGTTTATGTATATAATCTCTTATGTTATCCATTGAAACCAATACAAACCTTAAAATTATGGTGTTCGGACCGATACTCCAGATGGGTCTCCTACTCCAAACAGTGTGAGGTCTAATTAGAACTTCACATCAAGGAGACCCTTGTATGTTAGAAATATCCAAAATTGTCAACATGTACTTGATATGATCTATAATTTTTGTCAAACCAGGAGGTAACTCCTCAAATGAAGATGTGTTATTGAATGAAGAATGTACATGCATTTATACATGGAGGTGAGGCTATTGAGATTCATCTCCCAATGACTCTTGGCCTTCCTTATTTCCTAATATTATTTATTATACAAAATTACATATCCACACCCATCCCATAGGATTAGGTGTCAACATTCCCCCCTTTAATCCGAAGGGATGTTGGTGAGCCCAAGCATCGATCTGAACCTTTCAAACTTTTCTCTTCCAAGTGCTTTGGTGAAGATATCAGCAGTTTTCTCATTTGTGGAACAATGATGTAGATGGATGGTTTTGGCCTGAACATGATGTCGAATTAGATGGTACTTTGTATTGATGTGCTTTTTTCGATCATGGAACTTTGGGTTCACCTGTTATGCCTTGATACCCAAGGGTCAAAGGAAAAAACTTGGTGCTAGAAGTAGAAAATGTATCTTCTTGGGGTACTCCAATACCTCCAAAGGATATCGTCTCTATGATGAAGAAAATAAGAAGTTTGTGATAGCAAGAGATGTCATATTCCTTGAATCTTCCAAGAGTGACAAGGTTGTTGAGCAGCAACTTGATCGCCTGGATAGATTCACACATGCAAAGTCTTTCCAAGAATTTGATAATGTGATTCCACATCTTGAAGGGGGGATTCCGATATTGAACCAAACTGTGGAATCATCTTCCCCACATGAAGAAACAACCACGGATGACACATTGGATGATGTGATTGATAGAATTGGGAGATTGAATCTTGAATCAATCCCAACTCAGTCAAATGACCAGCCTGGGCCATCTCAGAAAGGTCCTCCCAAATGGCTGACAAAGACACTTGAGAATGTTCATCTTGATGAGGTTGGAAAAACAGGAACAAGAAGTTCCACTCAACAAATCGAAGGTGATGTAGATAATTTTGATTCTCATGTTGATATGGATATTGCTTATAACTGTGAATTGAGTTTGTCTACAAATCATGAACCAACTTCCTTCAAAGAAGCCGCTTCTCATGATGAATGGAAAGAAGCGATGCAGAAGGAGTATGATGCTCATGGAGCGGACCATATTTAAAATAGTTCTGTTAATTCTTTCAGCTACACCGTTCTGTTGTGGATTATATGGCACAGTTGTTTGATGTTTGATTCCATGTTGACGAAGATAATTTTCAAATTCGTTTGAAGTGTATTCTTTTCCATTATCAGTACGTAGAGAGCCAATATGTGTTTGTGCATCATTTTCAATCCATGCATGAAAATTTTTGAAAGTTTGAAAAGCATCAGACTTATTCTTCAGTAAGTAAATCCAACACATTCTGGTGTAGTCATCAATAAATGTCATCATGTATTTGTTTCCATTTGCAGAAGTAATAGGCATAGGGCCACATAAATCTGAATGAACAAGTTCAAGTTTCCTATGTGCTCTTGAGTGTGAATCATGAAATGGCTGTTTGCTATGCTTTCCTAGAATACATGCATCACATTCCTTAGGTTTTCTAGGAATTGTAGGCAGTCCATCAACACCATTTTTCTTCAACAAACGAAGGCTGTCATAATTTAAGTGTACAAATCTAGCATGCCATAAAAGACTTGATGGAAATGTACCTTCATCATGATGTGAACTGAATGCAAAGTTTTGAGCATGAGCAGATGAACCTTTCAACTTCAAGAGTCTCCCTTCTTCTATTCCCTCCATGACAAGTGAGTGATCTAATGCTTTTCTGACCTCTACCTTGCCATCAAACAAGTGAATGGAGTGTCCTTGCTGGCGGATTTGGACCAGGGACAGCAAGTTTCTCCTCAACTCAGGGAGGTATAGAACCTCATGTAGAATATGATCTGGAAGACCAGGCAACTTAAGCCTGACTGTGCCAAGCCCTGATGGCTTGAGTTTGGATTTATCTGCGAAGTATACTGCTTCATCAACATTGTCAGTGAATTCTTCAAAAAAATCTTTTCTAAATGTCATGTGACATGTTTCTCCTGAATCTAGCAACCAATCATCTCTCCATGAAGTAAATGAAACATCAAATAAGTCTTCAGTTACTCCATTTTTACAATGTGCTAGAACATAATGAGCGGATTCAGGTGCTTTACCTTTGTCTTTGTCATTAGTTTTAACTTTGTCTTGATTTCTTTGCTGCTCAATTTTCTCCCATGGTGTTCTGCATTTGGATGCATCATGTCCATCTCTATTGCAACGTGTGCAATGAAGATTGGATTTGTCAGATTGTCTACCCCCCCTTTCTGTGAAGTTTCTTCTTCCTCTTCCTTTCCTGCCACCTCTTCCTCTGGATTAATCTGGAGCATGACTCTTTTCTCTATGTGCCAAGTATGCAGCCCCTTCGGAAGATGAAGGGGCTGTCATCTTCCCAAAAGCTTTCTCTCTTTCTGCAAACTTTTTCTCAAGTGTATCAAAGGTGATATGCTCAAGGTTCCCACTTGCTTGCAAAGACTCAAGATAGTGTGAGTAAGTCAAATATAATGCCTTAACATATGCTATGAGAGGTATGTCCATTTTTACACCAGTGCTATCAATATCATGCATGAACGATCTAACTTCTGAAGCTAAGGCAAGGGGATCATCATTCTTCATTTCAAGACTGAACAACTTAATCATCAATTGAACATTTTCTAATTTTGAATGTGAGTCATAGAGTTCTTTTAGCTTGCTCAAGGCATCATAAGAATTTGAGAATGATGAAATGTGGCGACTCACCTCTTCATTTACGGAAGCTACAATCAAGGCATAAGCCTTGCAGTTCTTGTTTTCCCAAATGGCGAGCTCTTTGTCTGAAGTGGGCTTTGCTGGTGGATTTCCTTCTTGTCCTTCACATATTCCTCTCCACAACTCATTAAAAATGAGTGTGTGTTTAATCTTCCGAGACCATTCAAGATAGTTCTCTTTGCCAGAGAGAACCACCCCAACAATAGAGATGAGAGAATGCATTAGTTTGCTGGAAAAAATTCTTCTGAAGAGGAAAAAATTCTGCTAGAAAAACTTTCAATTCCAGAGATTTGCTCAATTAAAGGGGACAACTCTTTGCTAAAAAACTAAATTCTGCACCAAAAAAAAAATATGTATTTTTTTTTGTTTGGAAAAAAAATTTGTATGGGAGGTCGATATGGAATGGCGGTATTATAAGGTGGTGGAATGGTATATTAATGGGAGAAGCGGTATTGAATATTATGAAGGGCGGTATGAAGTGTTATAAAAAGAGTGGCAGTATTGAGGGGCGGTATTATTTGAAAGGGCGTATGTAAAAAGAGTGAAGAGGGAGCTGTATTATATATGCCAGCGCATAAGTGGAGGCAGTATAATATATGACTGTAATGGTATTGTATAAGTGGAGGCGGAGGTAATGCAGTGTATAAGTGTTGGAGCAGAGGACAGAGCGCATATATCAATGGGAGGGCGTTGTTGAAGGGGAGAGGATTCCACTGTGGAGGGCGTATTACCATATATGCAGCGTTGATACCATGCAGTGGAGGGCGTATTGAACAGCGTGGAGAGGGAGCGATATATCACAGCGCAACGTATTGTATAACGATGACAGTGGGACTGTGGAATAGAGGGCGGTATATGCAGAGCAATTATATAACGCGGTGTTTAGAATGGTATTACATATAACGCTGGAAGAGTGATAATGTATAAGCAGAGGAGCTGGGCCACGAGGAGGGCCGAAAAGCCACGGGCCGGATTGAAATTTGCTTTGGAGAGCGCGCAACTGTAGTATCAAATGAGTCGGAGTTTTGATATCAAACCAGTCGGAGTTTTGGGCAAACGCTATAGTATCAAACCAGTCGGAGTATGCAGAGGCGTGGAGAAATGGGTATGACAGCGCTGTAGTGAGGATTATGCGCAGAGTGAGGAGGAGTTTTGAATAATGGACAGCGCTGTAGTGAGGATTATGCGTAGAGAGAAGGGGATTTATGATATGAGGGGAAGAAATGGGAGTGAGGGAGGCCGAGAGGCCGTACAAAAAATTAGGAATGGGATCTTTGCAGGACTGCAGAGGGAGGCTGCAATTTGCAGTGTTCCAGGAACTGCAAGATTGCAGAATCTTCAGGAGCTGCAGGAGCTGCAAATGTCAGAGTTATGCAGAGAAAAAAAATGTAGAATAACAGTCTAGCAATAAGTAGGAGCAGCAAAAAATATTAATAAAAACTGACTGAGCAAAGGAGAGGGAGTTACACCACAGGCAGAAATGCCAATAGTGGGACTGGCTTTGATACCATGTCAAACCAGGAGGTAACTCCTCAAATCAGAATGTGTTATTGCATGAAGAATGAACATGCATTTATACATGGAGGTGAGGCTATTGGGATTCATCTCCCAATGACTCTTGGCCTTCCTTATTTCCCAATATTATTTATTATACAAAATTAAATATCCACACCCATCCCATAGGATTAGGTGTCAACAATTTTTATACATTTAATATTAGCGATATAACTGGAGAATAAATTTTTAACATCACCTTTTACATAATGTTTCCTCTAAGATAATACATGCAAAGGAATTCACCCCAGATACATTTTCAATTGAGCTATTATTTAGGCCCTTTATGCCTAGAAATATATTTAATTATAGAGTATTAAAAAATGATGATGATATTTTA
Source organism: Pinus albicaulis (assembly GCA_034641835.2). NCBI lineage: Eukaryota > Viridiplantae > Streptophyta > Pinopsida > Pinales > Pinaceae > Pinus > Pinus albicaulis. The sequence goes on along the minus strand of CM076583.1, from coordinate 708,525,271 downwards.
AATTCCATCAATTTAGAGGAAACCTATTCAAACTCTGTCATTGATGAATACATCCATGATAAAGAGCACAATCAACCATCCTTTGATGAAAAATCCAAATATGAAAATGTTATTCCATGCTTAGTAGTGAAGTTGGAATATTTTTATGATTTTAAAGATCATTTCAAGAAACCCCTAAACCATAAAAATGATACTTCTTCTATGAAATATGAGGTGATAAACTTAGGCTAAAAAAAACCTCAAAACATTAAACTCGGTTGAGGATGTTCACCCTAAGAGCGAGCTTCATTCATCCAATTTCTAAAATAATATAAAGATGTATTTTCTTTGTCTTACAATGACTTGAAAACCTATGATTCTTTGATAACATAGAATATTATTCCTCTTATTCCTGATTCAAATATTATTAAACATAAAATAAGGAAAATTCATCCCAACATAGAAAATCTAATCAAAGAGTAGTTGAAAAAAATTCTCCAAGAAAAAATTAATTTTCCAGTTAGACACTCCCAATGGGTTTATGATATAGTTCTAGTGAGAAAGAAGAATGGAGATATAATAATCTATATTGTTTTCAAAAAGCTAAGTAAATCTTCTAAAAAAAGAAAATTTTACACTCCTCCCTATGGAAAATACTGCAATCAACCTTTGGATCCAAAATTATGTTATTTTTAGATGGTTTTTTTGGTTTTTACCCTTCCCCCATTGATCGATTAAAAACTACATTCCAAACAAAATGGGGCACATATGCTTATCTTAAAATTCCTTTTGGTTTTATTAACATTGTTGCCACATTTCAAAGAGTGATGGAAATAGCCTTTGGAGGGATAATTAATAGATCAATAGTTGTTTATTTGGATGATGTAATAGTATATTCAAAGAAAAAATCTAATCACCTGCATCATCTTAGCAAATTTTTTGATAGATGTATTAAATATAGGATTTCTCTAAATCCTAAGAAGTCATTTTTTGAATTAAATGAAGGAACGATTCTAGGATTTATTGTCTCTAAAAATGGAATTGTAATTGAACCATATATGGTAAAATATATATTCGAGATTTCCTTTCCTCACAAAAAAAGTCCACACATTCCTTCTTAGGATAGATTAACTTTGTAAGGTGTTTTGTGCCCATTTTTTCTCAAATTGTCGCTCCATTACAAAGTATGATTTAAAATAATGTTGTATTTAAATGTAAATATTTGGAACGAGAAGCATTCAAGCCAATAAAATAAGATATCATTCAAGCTCATGCCCTTATATCACCTTATTTTAGCAAGGAATTCATACTTTATACATTTCCATCTAACTTATCATGTGTGACCGTGCTCCCACAAAGAAATGGTTAGAATGTCGAAGTGCTGATTAATTTTATTAGGACAAGATTTTAAGGAGTTAAGTTAAACTATTATGGTGTTGAAAAATAGGCTTATGCCATTTTTAAAGTAATTAAGCATTTCATACCATTCTTACTTAAATCTCATACTAAAATTATTATTCCATATCCATCCGTTATAAATTTTCTATAGATTTAGGTGATAAAAGAGAACATTGGATGATGACACTCCAAGAATATGACTTGGTGCTCAAACCTTCATAAATCATCATAAGTAAAGTCCTATGCATATTGGATACATAATCAATATATTCTGAATCCAACACTCTCAAGAGGATTAATATGACATAAATATTCATCAAGAAATTCAAAAAGTAAACACTATTCATGACCAATATCGATGATGTTTAGATTTGATATACTCTATATCTCATGTCTCTTCCCCTCCTCATCTAGAACCTAATAAAAGGAAAAATTTGAGATTGAAGGCCAATCAATATATATTAATAAATGGATTATTTCTCTGTAGAAATTATGATTTGGTTTTACTCAGGTGTCTTGTAAGATCTCAAGTTGAAAAAGTGTTATGCACCTTACATGATGGTCTTGTAGGTTGACATTTTGGTGGTAACACCACTACTCATAAAGTTTTGGATGCACGATATTATTGGGAAACCTTGTTTAAGGATTCTCATACATATTCTATAAAGTGAAATATTTTCCAAACTTCAGCTGGAAGAGAAAATCAACCTTCTTTTCCACTTCAGCCCGTTGTCATTTAAGAACCTTTTGATCAATGTGGAATGGATGTTATGGTGAGATCACACAAAAATATTGCAAACAATAAAAGTACATTTTGAAAACTACAAAATACAACAAATGGCTGGAGGCCATACCTTTAAAAAAATTAAGTTTAGAAAATGTAAGATCCTTCACTAAAAAATTTACTGTTACTAGGTTTGGCCTCATAAGCACGTTGATTTTTGACAATGCCACTTATTTTTCATCAACCCAGTTCACTGAGTTTGCTTAAAAAAAGGACGTTTAACCTAAATATTCTACCAATTATTACCCACAATGGAATGGATTGATGAAATCCACTAATAAAAACATTCTTAAGATTATAGAGAAAAAAATTACAGATAGCCAAAAAAAGTTGGCATAAGTCATTGTTCAATGCCTTATGAGATAATAGGGTAACTTATAAGGTTGCTATAGGTAAATCACTATACTACTTTGTTTATGGAAAGGAATCTATCCTTCCATTAAATGTCGCCTTACCATCACTTTAGCTAGAAAAATTAATCTAGGAGGAGCACTATTCCAAAATGCAACAATGCATTAAGGAATTGTTGAAATTAGAAGAAAACATGGAAATAACTAAAAGGACTTTTTCTAGTCGTCAAAATATTATCAAAAATCGGTTTGACAACCAATCAGTTAGTGGGAAAGAATTTGAAATTGGATATCTCATATTTAAATGGGACAAGGCCTATGAGGAAAAAGGAAAACATTGGCTTGCTCCTTTTCAAATCATTCAAAATGTTTGACTTTCCATTTCTATCCGACAAACATTAAACATGGAGAAAGAAACTCTCCTTGTGAATGACCAAATCCTAAAAATGTATTTTTCTTAAATCCGTATGGATGAACCCTTGTAAATATGTACATACTTAGTTTTACTTTATTTTCTTCTAAATAAACCTTCCTTGGAACTATGTAAATCCTGAGTAGTTTCAACTATTATGATTTGGTTTCAAATTAGGGAAAACAAACCTTTCTCATACATCTTTACTAGGAATTTATTCTATTTTAATCGAAAGATGGATCATCACTATTTAATTAATAACTTATGTTCATGATGGATAAATATTTTGTATCTATTTATCATTATTTTTTAAAATTCATATTTAGGGAAAAGGTCTTAAAAAATGTTCTTCATGAGAATACCATTCACCTCACATTAAAATGTGTGAATATTAGGGATGGTTGAGAACTAAGATGTAAGGGCTAAGTAATTATATAATTTGATGACGCATTACTTCAAAATAATTTTTGTATCACGTTGATTCCTATCTGCCTAAATTGTAAATTAAAAGTAATTTCATATCTTTATAAATAAAAAAGGCAAATTTAAATCTATTATAGGAAGTTGAAAGAACAAAAGTGTGGGAATTGTATACAAACTTGTCAGGATTATGGACGCTCGCTAACAATGGGTCAATATATGCATGATAATATGACACCTTTTTCAAGGCTATGGGCATTCACATAAAACAAAGCAATTCCAGGTCACAAGAAAGATGAGTTGAACTGATCGCATTCACATGATTTTATATAATATTTTTTCCCTCTTGTCTTAATCTTGAACAAATTTTGAGGTAGTCACTCTTTAATGAAAAATTAACTCCACTAGTTTAATCTCTTGAAGAATGGTTCGAAAAACATAAGTAATAGAAATGAATTTATCAATTTATAAAAATGAGACACTTAAAGAAAAAAATCATATTTATATGTGAAAATTTCTAAATAACATCATATTAATATTAATTCTTATTTATCCCATATTTTCATAATGACAAAGATAATTGTTTTGTGCAACATGTCACCAATTTTTGCTGTGAATAACAAACCCCCCATTATTTCCTTTTTGTAAATAGAAATGATAAGGACCTTTAGGTTTCAAAAATTTCCATGTGAATATCCTTTGTGTCTAATTCATAAACTTTCCTTGTGAATATAAACTTTCCTTGTGAACATGCAAAGATTGATTAAGTATTGGGAATAGAATGGAACCCCCTTCCAAACCAAATTTCTAAGATTTCTTCCAATACTTCTGATGTCGTTAAACAATAATGATCATTTAGTGAGTTGTAACTTAACATATATTTTTCTCGTCTATCAGATCACCACCCATTATAAATATGAACATAGATTTAATCCATCCCATGTTTCAGCGATCTAATAAAAATATATGTGAAGTAACAATTATTCCATTTTTTGTGACTTGTCACAAATTATTTCCCACATATTGGTTGACTTCTTGTCAATTACATTTGTGAATGTTTACAATGAAGGAAAACCAAGAAATACTAAACAAATATGGTATGATGTATACTCCCTTGCGTCATGAAATGTATTAAGTGTCATCTTCTAGACCATATCCCACCATAAGGAATGCATAACATAACTTTATTCCTTCGAAACTCCAATCATTCGACGATCGAACTCTATCCTCCACATCACAACCTTGTTTCTCACACCCTTCTCACATGTGGTATGTATGTGGACAACCATATCATAGCTACCATGTCATGCTAGATCCGATTCTTGAGTTTACATGATAAAGTGATATAGTGATTAGTTCTAAACATGTTTTAACTTGTTGTAAGATCTCGATAATCAAACATTAACAAAGTTTTGAATTTGATTGCACACAATGAATAAATTATAACGGTTTCCATCCTTTCCTAAAATGAATGAAGTCTACTTCTGTTATAGGTCAATTTGGGCATCTTTCCCAATGACCTGGTTAACTGGACATCATCTCTAGGACCAATGATCAAGGGTCTATCATTCCCTATCATTTCAGTTGCTACATGCCCTAAGACAAGAAACAAAACAAATCAAGCAAGACTTTCATCAAGCAAAGGTTTCCACGGTTTGAAGCTTATTATTTAGCATATGAGAGCTCACCAATGCAAGCTTTAAGGGGCCTAAGCGTGTTGCATATTCAGGTAGCCCCATGCAGGGCTACTCTGCAAAGCACTTCCCGACATTCACAGGTGCGTTGGTCACATTGGGAGCGAAATTCTCATTGTTCCGGAATCTCCACTTGGCCAGTGCCTTCTAGAAGAGTTCACATGTGTCAAGCTTCGTATCCAAGTTTCCATTTGACATCTACATGGATGGAAACATGTCTTGCCTATTTTTGGAAAGTTATTGATTGCAAAACAACCTACAGTTCATCTATAAATTGAACACAAATCTAAGTGTTTGAGAAGGAAGAATTTGAGTAGAGAAATGTTGGAGAATTTTCAATTGAGAGTTTGATTTGTGAAGCTGCTACTGGAGAGATTTATGCTGTGATGAGGCTTGGGAACTTTGCTGGAAGGTCACTTCAAATCAGTGACTAGGTTGTAACCTCTCCTTCTATCATCAATAAAGAGTACTTCTTATTTTTCCCTACATGCATCTATATTAACTTTGATTTTCCATGTTGTAAGATCTTGGTTGATGAATGTAGTTTATGCTTTATTGATTTAGCTAACTAGCTTGAATAGATATCTATATTATTGCATCTTTAGTTGTTTCAGTGTTCTTTCTTGCAAGAAGCATTCAGCTCACAAACCGCTTGAATTTGAAGCTACAACAGAAGCGACAGAAGGATCCATTTGGAAGCAACTGAACAAGTAAGCCTCCAATCCTCTCTGTATATCTATTCAAGTTAGGAGAAATAGTAGTATAGTATTTCACCTGTTGTTATAGACTAGCACCTGTCTAGGGAAGCGCAATTTATCCGTAGATTACAATTCTGGCCCAACAAACTGGTGACTCCGCTAGGGAGAATTTCTCTTAGTTCTAGGTGTTTTATTCTCTAATTTGCTTTGTTTATCCACCCAGTAGTTATTACACATAAAGATTAGACTTTTTCAAATCTTAATTTTCAAAGACAGTGAGTTAAGCAGTAGTATTTTTCCTTGTCTAATGTGCCCAACACACCCTTAGACTAGACATAGTGCTTTGCAAAGCACTGTCTCCCTTCCAAGCCTTCGTTGCAGAGCACTGTCTCCCTTTTGAGACTGCGTTGACTCTTGAAAGTGACCAAATTCCCTTGAATTTGACTTTGCAACTTGCTTGAGTTTTATTTGTTGTTGTGTTCTGAAAATTTTGATGCTCAATTGACCAATGACTCTATATACTTCTTCCTCCTTTGGCTGAAAATTTGTTCAATGTTTGTTTAGAAAAGTTTTTCTTTATCATTGACAAGTTGATTTCAAAGTATTTTTTATGGTCGCATTAAGAATCATTTGCTTTCGAAATAGGAAATTGTCGTAAAATATTCATTTCCTTTATAGGAGAAATTGTTGTTGAAATCCTCATTTTTCCTTCAAAAGAGAAATTGTTGTTTATATTCTTCATTTCTCAAAAGTAAAAAGCATTTGGATTATTGATCTAGTGCACCTAGTTTCTTTTCTGCATTCATAACATTAAGGAAACTAAAAAGAAAAACTTGCATTTGCATGTAGGATTTTGTGTGTTTTGCAAAAGAAACATTAGGAAATATGCATTTAGTTTTTGATTCATTGATTTTTTTTTTTGTTCATTGATTTTTTTGCTCACGAACTATTTTCTCTCTTCCCTTAGTAGCTAGGTTCTTCATTTAAAAAGCTGAAAGTGAAAGTTTGTTTATCATTCTTAGCTTGCATTTTAGGAATTTCATATACATCATCGCGGTCAACCTGGAAGGAAAATTGTTAATCAAGATCAACATAAAATAAATCTCAATTTACTTAACAATGCATTGGAACCATAACGATAACATTTAGAAGGTCTAGGCTAAAGACGTGTTCTTGCATCGTAAAACATAGCAGTTTTCGTTAACTTGTTTGCGATACATTCTGAGTGTGATACCTCACTCCACGTACGCAAGTATATCGTAGCTCTTCCATGTACTCTCGGGTATATCGGGCGGTGTTACAGTACGATAAGTATAAAGGGGTGCTCTCACTGTGCGGTTTCGCATCAAATAGCGCTAATACGGACTTGGGCCTCCACATACCTTTGAGTATATTTGGGAGGAAAACTTTTAGGTGCTATCCATCCATAGTGAACCAAGTCAGCCACCCTGAAGTTATGATACACCGAACACAACATTCGAGGAGATTACCTGCCCGTACTTCTTGGTTTTCAAGGAGGTATTCTGCAGTTCACAGTTTCTTGGTAAACTCTTTTGCCTAGCATTACCCTCTTTTTGTTTATTTTTTTTTGGTTAAAATAAATCAGTCATCGTGGAAGAACAAAATCCTTTCCCCCGTCGTTCGCATAGACATCACTCTACTGAAACCAGTACCATCAGTACCTCTGGTGAAGCATCATCTTCCCATACACCAGATTTGGCACAAGTTGTTTCTACAAATCCTGGTTTGTCTACTGTTGTCGAGACAGAGTCCTCACTCCATCCAATCTGTGAGACCATACCTCCCGAACCCAAATTTGTTCAACTAGAAGTTGATCTAGATCCCATTGTGCTTTAGGGGGAAACTGTTATTGGTCAAACTGGACATCATCCCCAGGACCAATGAAATAGAGTCTATCATCAACTTATATTTTTGTTGCTATATTCCCTAAGTGGAGAAAATCTTGATCCCGAATTTGAACAACCGAAAGTCGTTTATGTATTGGTCACTCCACAATCTATTGTAGCCATTGAGTCTCCCATATCGCGTAGTCAACCATCTGAAATATAATTTGGGCCTGACAGTGAAATTATTCCACCTGGTTTGATTTCGATTGAAGAAATATCACAAGACGAGACACTTTTAAATCCAACTCATTTTTGGTAGGAGCTTTATCTGTACGAGTCTTTTCCTCAATCACCTTCCTCTACTTTTGTTGATCCTGTTTCACTTTGAGTTCCCATAGATTCTATAGGGTATACACTGGGTCATGTGACCATGGCTAAGATAACATCCCAGACTGAACCATCTATTTCAGCTGCAACATCATCTACTGTTGCTTCATCTTTGATGTTTTGTCCATTGAATTCACCCATGTCATCATCTAGAATCCTATCTGGTTCCTCCTTTATGAGTACTGAACAACTTGATCCTTTATTCACATCTTCAGTGCAATATCAAGTTGATCCCATCAGTTATTCTCCTTGGTGGCCGGTGATACCACAGAAATTACCTTCGGAAATTCCAAAATTCAATGAAAACCCTGGAGAAGACCCGTCAACACATGTTATAACTTATCATTTGTGGTGCTCATCAAAATCCTTAAATGATGACTCTATTAGACTATGTCTTTTCTAGCACACACTCAATAGTCCAACTGCACAATGAGGATGGTTCTTTTTCTATGTTAACCTCATTAAAAAATGAAACGGAGTCATGAGGATAGTTCTTTTTTCTTGTGTCAACCTCGTTAAAAAATGAAACAAGTGCCCATGAGCATATTTCCTTGTCTTGTGTCAAGCTCGTTAAAAAATGAAACAAGGTTCCATGAGCATAGTTATTTTCCTATGTCAAGCTCATTAAAAAATGAATCAAATCCTCTCCTAATTACGATGATTATTCCATCTGATCTCGTAAATGAACCTTCATTCCATCCAGCTATTAGTAACCAATAGTTTATTTAAGTGAATGAAATGAATCTTGGGGGCCATCTTCTCTTGCAGGGGGCATTCGACAGATGCTCTTACAGGGGAGGGGGCATTCAAAACATTCTTACCAATTGCACGTAATCGACCGCTGAATTTCGAGGGAAAATCAGGTTCAGAGCTCCAAAATGCAAATGGTAACTATGGAATGGTAAAAATGAATAGTGAAACTACTTTTTATAGTCATTTAATTTTTTTCAAGTTAAATTTATTGCTATGACTACATTTTTATTATGTTTTTATCATGAAACAGGTATTTTTAATCCATTTGATGTTGTTCTAAACAGGAAATACAACTGATGAATAGATTAGTCGTGTAGATTTATTCAAAGAATGACTTGACCACAAAGCATACTTTTTCTCCTTATTTTTCGAGCTTTGTTAAAAACAAAAAAGGATTTGAAGCGCACTTTTTCTCTTTTTCGAGCTTCGATAATAGCGAAAAAGGAACCCCTAGAGTCTTCTTTCAGCTCTTTTCAGACTCCGATAATGTGAAAATATTGCCGAGCACTTGTCATTTTGAGCTCGTTAAAGTAAATGAATTGATATCTACTCAGTATAAGTTTAACCCTTTTCCGGACTGAGATAGATTATTTACGAAAAAGGAATACCTTGGTTAAACATGACCAAAGAGGTTCTCTCAGATATTATTTTACACTTTTTCAAATCTGAGTGACAAATTTACGAAAAAGTACTTTTGGAGTTCTCTTTCGTCCTCTTTTTTAGACTCTCTAAATATGAAAAAGGACCGGGCTATCACTGTCGTTAATCTCGTTAAAACATAAAATAACGACAGGCTTGTCGATCATGGAAAGAATCGAGTTTCATTCATCGCTAGACTCGTTAAATTATTAAATAGCGATACTTTATTCGCCCGAAGGGTTGAATTATAGATCAAGAAAATGTTATCCTCCTCAATCTTGTTAAAAAATAAAGAGGTACTGGTTGAAAAATGACCGGGGAAAATTTGGGAAAAGTAAGTAAAGTTTCTTTTTGGTAGCAAGTCGCTCTTGAACATGACACTTCTTTCACTCCATGTCTGTGACTGTTTGGGTTGGGTAATCATCTTGACGGTTCATTCACACCTATGGTTCATCATACCTTCACTTTGGTTTTGGGTCAATGTTACCAACTCATCACAGTGTCACCGATATGTTCAAGAGAAGTCATCCAGTGATTAAAAACTCATCCATCTGCAATACTCATAAACCTTCATTTTCATGACTGCCATCCCTAGAAATTTCTATATCAAGTCATACCCTTGTCTCCGAAATCAGTAACTCCTGTTTTGCAATAAGGTTACTTCATGTCGATGACAAATAAATATCCAGGAATTTCACTTAGAAACATCAGATTCCAGTACCATGAGGCTTGTTATAGCATCAACAAGATCCTCGCTTCCGGACCTTTAACCGAAATATTTTGTTTGGAGTTCGACATCAAATCATCTATTCATGCCTTAAGAAATGTATTATAGTACCTTGAGGGCCATTAACATTAATGGTGGTTCTCTCGCATTTTTTAACAGCTCACATCATTGGCTGGTAATCAAATGATGTCTTTCCATGTTCGACGACAAATCCTATATTCGCATGGCTAGACTTGTACCCGAATGATCGAGTGAACGAGATAAGAAGACCCTAGATCTAGTTTAATCCATCTGGGCTATGATTTTAGGGTTTTTGTACACATCATCTGTATGGTGACCTTACATACAGATTTTCATCCAAACATGGGCCTATATCTGTAGGCGTGTCTGCATCTGGGAAACATTCCAATGTAGATGACTTTCTGAATTATGTACATGTTATTAGATTGTTTTATGTGCTGAACATGGGAATGCCTACCATCAGCAATTATGATCAATAGAGGATATATCGTGATTAAATTTATTGTAATATTGATGCAGGTGACCATTCCGCTTCGTTTCCAGGCTCATCACAGTGTAAAGCATCTCAATCAACTGTTCTTATTTTTTGGATCTCATGCTTTAGGGGGCAATTGTTATAGGTCAATTTGGGCATCATTCCCAATGACCTGGTTAACTAGACATCATCTACAAGACCAATGATCAAGGGTCTATGATTCCCTATCATTTTAGTTGCTATATTCCCTAAGACAAGAAACAAAACAAATCAAGCAAGACTTTCATCAAGCAAAGGTTTCCATGGTTTGAAGCTAATTATTTAACATATGAGAGCTCACCAACGCAGGCTCTAAGGGGCCTAAGTGTGTTGCATATTCAGGTATCCCCATGCAGGGCTACTTTGCAAAGCACTTCCCGACATTCACAGGTGCGTTGGTCACATTGGGAGCAAAATTCTCATTGTTCCGGAATCTCCACTTGGCCAGTGCCTTCTAGAAGAGTTCACATGTGTCAAGCTTCGGATACAAGTGTCCATTTGACATCTACATGGATGGAAACATGTATTTCCTATTTTTGGAAAGTTATTGATTGCAAAACAACCTACATTTCATCTATAAATTGAACACAGATCTAAGTGTTTGAGAAGGAAGAATTTGAGTAGATAAATGTTGGAGAATTTTCAATTGAGAGTTTGATTTGTGAAGCTGCTGCTGGAGAGATTTATGCTGTGATGAGGCTTGGGAACTTTGCTAGAAGGTCACTTCAAATCAGTCACTAGGTTGTAACTTCTCCTTCTATCATCAATAAAGAGTACTTATTTTTCCCTACATGCATCTATATTAACTTTGATTTTCCATATTGTAAGATCTTGGTTGATGAATGTAGTTTATGCTTTACTGATTTAGCTAACTATCTTGAATAGATATCTGTATTATTACATATTTTTCTGTTTCAGTGTTCTTTCTTGCAGGAAGCATTCAGCTCACAAACCACTTGAATTTGAAGGTGTAACAGAAGCGACAGAAGGATCCATTTTGAAGCGACTAAACAAGTAAGCCTCCAATCCTCTCTATATATCTGTTCTGAGATAGGAGAAATAGTAGTAGGGTCTTTCACTTGTTGTTCTAGACTAGCACCTGTCTAGGGAAGAGTAATTATCCGTAGATTACAATTCTGGCCTGAAAACTTCCAAAACACATACAGGTGGTATGCATCAATGAGTTTTATGGTTTTTAATTTGTTCAAAACTTTCTTAATACACTATGGTTTTTATCGACCGTTGAAGGTTATTGCTAATATTATAAGTTGTTTCCTTCAGATATTTTTATGCCATAAAATAAAAATAATAATAGGTTTAGTGATGGCACCCAGAAAGCTCAGAAGCAAAAGCAAGTCCAAAAAGGTGAAGACCCAGATGCAAAGAACCCAAATTCCAATCTACTTTCAGGTACCATATATAAGTAAGATAATATAAGAAAATATTGGTACGAAATTTATTAAATTTTTGAATAAGAAATCGATGCAAAATATGAACTAGAGGATGATGATGAGTGCCTCCATGATAAAAATAAATCAAGGACATTTCTATATCAGAGTTGCATAAATTTTTTGCATGGTCGAAGATGGCTCCTTACACTGACATGGTGTGATAGGCCTTCGACTATGTCAATTTTCAAACATTTCAACAATGAAAAGGTAGTCATTGGATCCTTCAATCTTGAAGACATCTAAATAATGTATAAAATTTCCACCCTTAAAATTTTTTATGGTTCTAAATTCTTTCAGAAGTTTTATTGAGAATTATGTGATATGTATACTCACACCTTAGACAATGCAATCCATGAATGGTGGGGTAATGAGGACAGATTAAGGAGGAAAGTTTGAAAATTTATTCTACTACCTCTTGTCAACTTGGCCCTTGTATGTTGCCACAATGGTCTTTAGGTTGTTTTGGAAAAGGGTCCCAGCCATTTTAAACTAGATTAGACCTCTATTATACATAAGGATCTCATTGGGTATGCCTGTAATTGGGCCACAATTCTATTTAATAGTCTTTGTAGCCTAATTTATACCTTTCTTAAGTTAATAATAGATGGAAACACCCCTCCATTTTATAAGTTTTTCATATATAAAATTATTCTACACCCTTTTTCATCAAATGGAATGGGAATGGACCATTAATACTCATCAACCAATCCATATTTATCATACTAAGTTATGGAAGGAGAATGTTAGTGATTACTACTATGAAATTTGTCATCATGTGTGTATCACCATTCATGAAAAAATATTTAGTTCCCACCACCCTATAATAACTGAAGAATCCATACATGACTTGAATACAAATGGAGACTAGTATATTAAGGAAAATTTCTAGTATCTCAAAATTTATGGTTTCATATCTCCTCCTTATGGTTTTTCTAGATTTATGCTTAATAGGATCCTATGCAAAGAGATAACATATAAAATAGTCACCATAGGTGTAATCAGAGCCTTGCAAGCTGCATTCAAGAAACTTTGGCCTACTTTCCCCATGGATATTGATATTTACTCATTATCCAATACACCTCAGGCTAAGTTGGATGTTGAAGCATTAGATAAGATCAAATTGTCTTACATTGAATTGAAAAATCATGACCCCAATAAGATAGTGTTAGAACATTGTCTACACATGTTGAGGCCTCAACAACCCCGTAATGTTTCTCAAAAAATAAAGGAGTTGTGATATAATTTTTGAAAATATCACCATGGTTTGCATTTGGTTTCCTACTTTGAGTGATTTTGATGTTCATCATTGTCCACTTTTTATATTTCCATCATCTTCTCCTCTGAGCTTTCCAGTGATATAAAGTTTTCCTCATTCGAAGTTTTGGATCAAAAGTTATGACTCTTAGAAGTTTTTAATTTTTTCCTTGTGTAAAGCTGACATGGTGGCTTACATAGCATGTTGATGTAGCATGGTTGACTAGGAATAATCTACATGTCAAAAAACACACATTGCATTTCCACGTCACTTGGTTGGATTCCAATGGCTGATAACCATAAATTGATAGGAAAAATTTTGGTGTCTCCGGAATCTTGGTCCTCAATAATTTTCTGTTTTCCAACAATCAAAACTAGTTGAGGCCAACGAGCCCGGGAATGTTTAGATCGAGGAGGCGAGGAGGCGAGATGGTTTAATTATTTTATAATATTTATTTTTATTTAATGGATCATGAGTCCCTAAGACATTTTTTTTCATTATTCAACATCTAATTCACCTGTGGTCTAGGGGGTTGAGGCCTGGGGAAGGTTTGACTTGTACCTCTCATGAATCAAAACATAGAAACACACACACACACACACACACACAATTGTGTTAAATTGATTTAAAGAGCTTTGTGTTATCTTGGTTGTGATTTATTTTAAATTGCTTTATTCCTTTTTTCTAATTAAATATTTTCTTTTATGTGTAGGTACACAATTGGTGACTCATGATTCGAATATTGAACCATCCCACTTTAGGATTCAATCATCCAACTTATAAAAAATAAAAGAATCGATCTTAGTTTCCCTTTTCTCTTCAATTATTTGTTTAAACCATCATTAAACAAACATTTTTAAAATTATTTTGTAATATTATTTAAAGGGGACCTGGTGATGTCCAAAGAGGGGGTTCTGATTTCAAAAGAGAAAGGAGACTTTACATTGTTTTAGAATCTATTTTATGAGGGAATTAGGAACACACTTTACCGGACGAAAAAGGATATGTTAGGGATAAAAGAAGCTTGTGTTGTCATGAACTTTATTTGAAATCTTTAGTACTCCAGATCCTATAACTAAATCTTCAATTTTGTACATTATTATATGAATTCAAAGGCTAGTAGATGACCTATTCAATTTATATTTGTTTCTAAATTAGATTAGTATTCATTGTTTGATTTTTTCATTTCCATTAATTTCATACAATTTAATACTTATTTAAAACCAATGAAAATCTATCTTCTCATGGTTGATCATAATTAAATCAAAGTTGTACGTTGGATTCAATACAACCTATGTGTGGTGGCTAATAAATATTTAGCAGTTTAAATGCATACTCATTTTTGTTGAGATTGCAACAAGATGATAAGCTTAGTGGAAAGGAGTCGCCTTCACTAAGTGGGCCCGCAGGGTATTTTTGGCGCAAAGTCTATTTTTAGACTATGTCTATTTTTAGACATATGGATCATGTTCTGTGAGTTGCAGGATGCTATTTGTGGATGGTTGGTCAAGTCGGGAAAAATAGATGGACTTCTATTTTTAGACATACTGGGCGGAATCTATTTTTAGATTGCCAGTCTAAAAATAGATATGTCGAATATTATTAGCTCTTAATAATATTTGGACTCTAAACATTATCTTATCCTCTCGGAGCACTTCAGTTGAGTGCACAGAAGTGGCACATGCAGCTGACAGAAGGAATTACGCTATTCCTAGGGTTTAGTGGAGCTATTGCATGTTGACTTCAGTTAGAACTCATGTGACAGAGTTTGGTGGAGTTGATTGAGGAAGTTAGTGGAGTTGTATTCAGTTTAACTCAGTTAAACATAGTTGAACTAGTTGTATCTAGTCTAACTGATTGATACACTAGTGAGAGTGGTGTGAATTAATTATTAATTAATTCACTAATTATAAACTCATTAATCAACTAAAGAATACATCAGTTAACTTCAGTGCATGGACAGTTTCAGTGGAGACCAGTGAAGAGGTAGGTGAAAGAGCAAGTGTAACTATCAGTTGTGACTATATTGGTGCATGAGTTTGCACCACACATTGATGGAGATGCCAATGAGGATTGTGCAGTGCATACCAGAGGGATTCGAACTCAGATTGGGCCATTATTCATCTTGGATTGCGCAGTAGAGGCAGGCTAACAGGTGGAGCAGATTGGAGCATGTGTTTTGTGAGATCTGAGCTTGTGTAGTGTGTAACAATTGGAGATTGTACTGAGAGCTTGTGAGGAGTTTGTACAATGATTGTTACATGATCTCTATCATTATAATATACAGATAGTTGGGGGTTTTCAGCTTTAAGCTATCCCATAAATACTGTGTTTATATGTGTGATTGTTTATGGTTTTAATGTGCGCATGTGATTGTTTATATTTCCGCAAATTGATGATCAATAGTAGAAGAGGTTATGTATTATGCATGAAGCTCAAATAGTGTGTGATCAGGATAATATCGGTAAATAATTTAACATTTATTCAAATTTCTACATGGTATCGGAGATGTATTGATCATTGGAGAAATTGCCAAACATTGAAGCGGTTGAGTTTTGTGCTGGTGGAATTCAAATTTGCAGCAGTGTTCTCTTGGTGTCGAAGTTGAGATGTCTTTCAACGGATTGCGATTGGAGTATGCCCTTGAGGGTAGCTTGAATTATATTGCATGGAAGGACAGGATAGAGGTGGTGCTGGATGAAAATGGGTTGAAGGAGTTCATAGATGCTGAAGTCCCAAAGCCTACTTCTAGTGATGCTGTCGTAATTGAGGCTTGGCAAAAGAAGACAGCAAAGTGTCGAAGGATTCTGTTGGAGGGCGTGAAGGATCACATAGTGTCTAGCTTGCATGGTAAGGATTCTCCATTCTTGACGTGGAAAGCCTTGATATATTTATTCCAAAGCAAGAGCGACCAGAGGAAGTTGGCGCTCAAGGATAAAATCAGAAACATAAAGATGGAGAAAGGCGACAGTATGCCCAAGTACCTCACGAAGTTCATCCAATGTAGGGATGAGCTGGGAAGTGTGGGGGTGACTGTAGATGATGAGGACTTGGTGAGCTTGGCTCTCCTTGAGCTTCCGAAGAGTTGGCATTCTATTAGGACTCTGGTCAATGGTCGGGAGGAAATTGCAGGATGGGAGCGACTTTGGTCGGATCTTGTGCAAGGAGATAAGGGCGGTACCGAGGACGGATCTTCATCAATCGAAGAAATTTGATGAAGAATTGGGGTGGCTTCCAAAGCAAAGAAGGGAAGAGAAAGAAAGCTTCTCATTCCGGTGCGAAAGGCAAGAAGCAGGACATGTCCAAGGTGAAGTGTTTTCACTGTCACCAACACGGACATTATGCCACAAATTGTCCGCAGAAGAAGAAAAATAAGCAGGCTGATGGATCTGCAGCTAGAGAGGCCTTAGCCTCGCAGTTTTAGCTAGATTTATCGCTGATCGCATGCTTGGTCTCAAGTGTGATGGGTTCAGTGTGGTTTCTGGACAGTGGTGCGTATTTTCACATGACAGGAGATCGATATTTGTTTACTGATCTGGATGAGAAAGATCTTAGAGTGCACATCAAGATGGGCGATGATGGTAGATACAGTGTGACTAGTATCGCTACCATTTCCTTTGAGAGGGAGTCTAGTAAACCCTTCGTATTGAAGGAAGTGATGCATGTTCCAGGATTGAAGAAGAATCTTATCTCTATGGCGATGTTAGAAGACAAGAGATATGATGTTGTCTTTAGCGAGGGAAAGGCTTTCCTGCGCAGTAAGGCAACTGGTGAGACCTGGAGGATAGGGGTTCGAGTTAAGAACCTTTATCAATTGTAGGTAGATGGCTGCATAGCAATGGCAGGCAAGGCAGAAGGAGTGGTGAGCCGGGATGATGGCGAGTTGTGGCACCGGAGATTGGGCCACCTTCACCATGGAGCTTTGAAGATACTACAGCAGATTTCTACTGGGATTGCTAAAGGCACTCTTGCGTAGTCAGATCAGTGCAAGGGATGTACCTTGGGAAAATTTGTGAAATCCACCTTTCACAAGAAGGATAGTCGCGCCACGACAATCCTTGAGAGAATTCACACAGACTTGTGTGGACCTTTCTCAGCAGCTTCGATAGCAAAGCACAGGTATTATGTGATATTTGTTGATGATTTTTCTCGTAAGTGTTGGATCTTCTTCATCCAGAAGAAGAGCGAGACATACTCAAAGTTCTGTGAGTTCAAGGCATTGGTTGAGAAAGAATCGGGGAAGCAGGTGAAGGCTCTAAGGAGCGACAATGGTGGCGAATTCATCTATGGAAAATTCAAGGACTTTTGCAGTGCAGAAGGAATTCAAAGAGAGCTCATAGCACCTCATAACCCATAGCAGAACGGGGTTGCTGAGCAGAAGAAATGAATGATCATGGGTGTTGCACGGGCGATGTTGCATGATCAGGGCCTACCCATTCACTTGTGGGCAGAGGCATGAAATACTGCAGTATATGTGTAGAACCATTTTCCTCACAGGATACTTGGCATGAGTACACCCGAGGAGGCGTTTTCTGGTAAGAGGCCTGATATTTCCCATTTGAGGATTTTTGGTTCACCTGTTTACATTCATGTGACGAAGGATGCCAGGAAGAAGGCCGGAGCCGGCTTGCGAGGAGGGTTGGGATATTTTGGGGTACAAACACTATTACACCTAGCTGCCCTTAGATATTTTTCCGGACGATCCCCTTGAGAAGCATTTGTGCGATGGGATATCAAATTTCGGGAGGAGAAAGCCATGAAGTGTTCGCTTGAGAGGGAGCCACACTTGCATGCAGATGAGGAGCTATTAGTTCCTAAGGATGAGTCTCAGGATGTGGATGAGCCACAAGATGAGGTTCATGGAGTGGAAGAGACCACTCAGGCATCGCCAACCATCAGAGGGCAGAAGCGCACTACAGAAGCTGAGCGATTGGCTCAAGATGCAGAGAAGGTTGTAGGAGCACCTACATCACAGCGCACACAGAGACAGTCACCTGATCGGTACACTGGATACATGGCTCTTATGAGCAAGTGTATCGTGACAGAGCCATCCTCTTTCGAGGAAGCTGTGGAGGACCCCACATGGGTATATGCCATGGTGGAAGAGTATGATTCGATTGTCAGAAACAATGCATGGGAGATTGTCCCGAGGCCGGAAGGGAAATCAGTGGTGGGTTCGAGATGGATCTACAAAGTGAAGCAGGCAGCTGATGGGAGTGTGGAGAAGTAAAAGGAAATATTTTTTTCCAGAGGCTTTTCACAGATTGAGGGGATCGATTATGAGGAGACCTTTGCACCTATCGCAAGGTATTCTTCCATACGGACGATTCTTGCTCTCTCAGCGTAGATGGGGTGGCACATTCATCAGATGGATGTGAAGACTACGTTCCTCAACGGATTCATTGAGGAGGAGGTGTACATAGAGCAGCCTGAAGGTTTTGAGATCTTCAGCAACGAGTCGCATGTGTGCAGGCTCAATAGAGCGTTGTATGGGTTGAAACAAGCAGCTTGTGCTTGGTACACACGGATAGACAGTTATTTCACCGGACTTGGATTCTCCAAGAGTGAGGCGTATCCTAACCTATACCAGATTTTGGTGGAGGGTAAGTTGCTAATCATTATAATTTATGTAGATGATTTGATTTTGACAGGTGATGAGCTGTTGATACTCTCATGCAAGGAGGATCTTGCAAAAGAGTTTGAGATGAAGGACTTGGGCCTCCTTCATTATTTCCTGGGATTGGAAATTTGGCAGCGCAGTGATGGACTGTTTGTTTCTCAAGGCAAGTATGCCCGGGAGATACTGGAGAAGTTCAACATGCATGGCTGCAAGCCTGTTGATACTCCTCTTCCTGGTGGTTGGAGGAAGGAGGATGCTACTTCAGCGGAGGTAGTGGATGCCACTGTTTATCGACAGTTGGTGGGGTCGCTTATGTATCGGTGTTCGCCACGTCGTAGAGTTGTTAACCGCTTTTCTGACCCCATAATTGCATCCCTACCGCTCTTTGGAAGGTGCAGAGCTTGCAACAGAGATATCTCGAGCACATCGGGATATGGATTGTGTTTCACATGATCGGATGAGGTGAAGCTATGTGGCTTCTGAGATGTAGGTCAGGTAGGGAGCCCCATGGTGAAGAGCTATCGGAAGTTTTGTTATAGGTTCGGCAGTTGGTACAAAAGGGACGAGGGAATGCGATGATTTACTTTCAGGTTCAACGAAGGCCGAGTATATGGCAGCGCGTTTGGCTGCATGTGAGGCTATATGGATGAGGAAGATCCTGGTCGGGTTGTTTGATTCACACTTAGAGCCTACTGTGATTTATTGTGATAATAAGAGTTGCATCAAAATCTCGGTTAATCCAGTATTTCATGATAGATATAAACACATTGACATCCGGTATCATCATATCAGAGATTGTGTGCAGCAGAGAATCATGTTACTTTCATACATTCCTACGGAGGATCAGGATGCTGATATCTTGATGAAGGCGCTCACCAGGAGCAAATTCAAATACCACAGAGGCAGGATAGGGGTTGGAGATAATCCATATCTTGTTGAGAGGGAGTGTTGAAAATGCAACAAGATGATGGAGCTTAGTGAAATGAAGTCGCCTTCACTAAGTGGGCCCGCAGGCTATTTTTGGCGCAAAGTCTATTTTTAGACTATGTCTATTTTTAGACATATGGATCAAGTTCTATGAGTTGCAAGATTATATTTTGGATGGTTGAAATAAGTAATAAAAAATAGATGGACTTATATTTTTAAACCTCTTTAATGGAATCTATTTTAGATTGCTGAGTCTAAAAATAGATATGTCAAATATTATTATTCTTAATAATGTTTAGACTCTAAACATTATCTTATTCTTGGAGCACTTGATTGAGTACCCATGAAGTATATTATCTGGTGAAGAATTATACTATTCCTAGGGTTTAGTTGATCTATTGCATGGTTGACTTCAGTTAGAACTCGTAATGGTTTGGTGATTGATTGAGGAATTTAATTAAGGTTAGCATTAGGTTTATTGGAGTTAAACATAGTTGCAAAGTTGTATCTATCTAGGTTGATACACTAGTGAGAGTGGTGTGGTTAATTATTAATTAATTCACTAATTATTAACTCATAAATCAACTAAAGAATACATCAGTTAACTTCAGTGCATGGACAGTTTCAGTGAAGACCAGTGGAGAGGTAGGTGAAAGAGCAGTGTGACTATCAGTTGTGACTATACTAGTGCATGCGTTTGCACCACACATTGATGGAGATGCCAATGATGATTGCGCAGTGCATACCAGTGGGATTATAATTTGGATCAAGCCATTATTCATCTTGGATTGCACAGTAGAGGCAGGCTAACAGGTGGAGCAGATTGGAGAATGTGTTTTGTATGATCTGAGCTTGTGTAGTGTGTAACAATTGGAGATTGTACTGAGAGCCTGTCAGGATTTTGTACAATGATTGTTACATGATCTCTATCATTATAATATATAGATAGTTGGGGATTTTCAGCTTTAAGCTTTCCCATAAATACTATGTTTATATGTGTGATTTTTTATGGTTTTAATGTGCGCATGCAATTGTTTATATTTCCACAGATTGATGATCAATAGTAGAAGATGTTATGTACTATGCATGAAGCTCAAATAGTGTGTGATAAGGATAATCTCGGTGAATAATTTAACAGTTATTAAAATTTCTACATGGTATCGGAGCTGTATTGATCATTGGAACAATTGCAAAACATTGAAGCGGTTGAGTTTTGTGCTGGTGGAATTCAAATTTGCAGTAGTCTTCTCTTGGTGTCGAAGTTGAGATGTCTTTCAACGGATTGCGATTGGAGTATGCCCTTGAGGGTAGCTCGAATTATATTTCATGGAAGGACAGGATGGAGGCGGTGCTGGATGACAATGGGTTGAAGGAGTTCATAGATGCTGAAATCCCAAAGCCTACTTCTAGTGATGATGCCATAATTGAGGCTTGGCAAAAGAAGACAACAAAGTGTCGAAGGATTCTATTGGAGGGCATGAAGGATCACATAGTGTCCAGTTTGCATGGTAAGGATTATCCATTATTGATGTGGAAAGCCTTGATATATTTATTCCAAAGCAAGAGCGACCAGAGGAAGTTGGCGCTCAAGGATAAACTCAGAAACATAAAGATGGAGAAAGGCGACAGTATGCCCAAGTACCTCACGAAGTTCATGCAATGCAGGGATGAGCTGGGAAGTGTGGGGGTGACTGTAGATGATGAGGACTTGGTGAGCTTTGCTCTCCTTGGGCTCCCGAAGAGTTGGCATTCCTATCAGGACTCTGTCAATGGTCGGGAGAAATTTCTAGGATGGGAGCGACTTTGGTCGGATCTTGTGCAAGAGGAGATAAGGCAGAATACTAGGGACAGATCTTCATCAAAGAACTCTGATGAAGAGAATTGCGCTTTGGCTGCCAAAGCAAAGAAGGGGAAGAGAAATAAAGCTTCTCATTCCGGTGCGAAAGGCAAGAAGCAGGACATGTCCAAGGTGAAGTGTTTTCACTGTCACCAACATGGACATTATGCCACAAGTTGTCCGCAGAAGAAGAAAAATAAGCAGGTTGTTGGATCTGCTACTAGAGATGCCTTAGCCTCGCATTTTGAGCTGGATTTTTTGCAGATCGTAGGCTTGGTCTCAAGTGTGATGGGTTCAGTGTGGTTTCTAGACAGTGGTGCGTCCTTTCACATGATAGGAGATCGAGATTTGTTTACTGATCTGGATGAGAAAGATCTTGCAGTGCACATCGAGATGGGCGATGATGGTAGATACAGTGCGACTGGTATCGGTACCATTTCCTTCTAGAGGGAGTCTGGTAAACCCTTCGTATTTAAGGAAGTGATGCATGTTCCAGGATTGAAGAAGAATATTATCTCTGTGGCGATGTTAGAAGAAAAGGGATATGATGTTGTATTTAGCGAGGGAAAGGCTTTCCTACGCAGTAAGGCAACTGGTGAGACCCGGAGGATAGGGGTTCGAGTTAAGAACCTTTATCAATTGCAGGTAGATGGCTGCACAGCAATGGCAGGCAAGGCAGAAGTAGTGGTGAGCCGGGATGATGGTGAGTTGTGGCACCAGAGATTGGGCCACCTTCACCATGGAGCTTTGAAGATACTGCAGCAGATTTCTACTAGGATTCCTAAAGGCACTCTTGCGCAGTCAGATCAGTGCAAGGGATGTACCTTGGGAAAATTTGTGAAAGCCACCTTTCACGAGAAGGATAGTCGCGCCACGAAGATCCTTGAGAGAATTCACACAAACTTGTATGGACCTTTCTCAGTAGCTTCGACAGCAAAGCACAGGTATTATGTGATATTTGTTGATGATTTTTCTCGTAAGTGTTGGATCTTCTTCATGCAGAAGAAGAGCGAGACGTACTCAAAGTTCTATGAGTTCAAGGCATTGGTTGAGAAAGAATCGAGGAAGTAGGTGAAGGTTGTTAGGAGCGACAATGGTGGTGAATTAATCTCTGGAAAATTCAAGGACTTTTGCAATGCAGAAGGAATTCAAAGAGAGCTCATAGAACCTCATAACCCACAGTAGAACGGGGTTGTTGAGCGGAAGAACAGAACGATCGTGGATGCTGCACAGGCGATGTTGCATGATTAGGGCCTACCCATTCACTTGTGGGCGGAGGCATGCAATACTGTATTATATGTGCATAACCATTGTCCTCACAGGATACTTGGCATGAGTACACCCGAGGAGGCGTTTTCTGGTAAGAGGCCTGATATTTCCCATTTGAGGATTTTTGGTTCACTTGTTTACATTCATGTGACGAAGGATGCCAGGAAGAAGCTGGAGCCGACTGCAGAGGTTGGGATATTTGTGGGGTACACTGATACGCCCCACAACTATCGTGTGTATTTTCCAGACAGTCGCAAGACTGTTGTGCGACGAGATATAAAATTTCATGAGGAGAAAGGCATGAAGTGTTCGCTTGAGAGGGAGCCACACTTGCATGCAGATGAGGAGCTAGTAGTTCCTAAGGATGAGCTTTAGTATGTGGATCAGCCACAAGAGGAATTTCATGGAGTGGAAGAGACCACTCAGGCAACGCCAACCATCAGAGGTGTGCTTACTGGTGGCGGCGCTCAAGATGGAGAAGGTTGTAGGAGCACCTCGTCCTGGCGTGAGACGAGAGACGAGTCCTTGATCGGTCTGCCGGATACATGGCTCTTGTGAGCAAATGTGTCGTGACAGAGCCATCCTCTTTCGAGGAAGCTGTGGAGGACCCCGCATGGGTAGATGCCATGGTGGAAGAGTATGATTCGATTGTCAGAAACAGTGCATGGGAGATTGTCCCGAGACCGGAAGGGAAATCAATGGTGGGTTCGAGATGGATCTACAAAGTGAAGCAGGCAGCTGACGGGAGTGTGGAGAAGTACAAGGCAAGATTTGTTGCCCGAGGCTTTTCACAGATAGAGGGGATCGATTATGAGGAGACCTTTGCACCTGTCGCAAGGTATTCTTCCATATGGATGATTCTTTCTCTCTCAGCGCAGATGGGGTGGCACATTCATCAGATGGATGTGAAGACTGCGTTCCTCAACGGGGTGATTGAAGAGGAGGTGTACATAGAGCAGCCCGAAGGTTTCGAGATCTTCAGCAGCGAGTCGCATGTGTGCAGGCTCAAGAGAGCGATGTATGGGTTGAAACAAGCACCTCGTGCTTGGTACACACGGATAGATAGTTATTTCACCGGACTTGGATTCTCCAAGAGTGAGGCGGATCCTAACCTATACCAGATTATGGTGGAGGGTAAGTTGCTGATCATTGTACTTTATGTAGATGATTTTATTTTGACAGGTGATGAGCTATTGATACTCTCATGCAAGGAGGATCTTGCAAAGGAGTTTGAGATGAAGGACTTGGGCCTCCTTCATTATTTCCTGGGATTGGAAATTTGGCAGTGCAGTGGTGGAATGTTTGTTTCTCAGGGTAAGTATGCCTGGGAGATATTGTAGAAGTTCAACATGGATGGCTGCAATCCTGTTGATACTCCTCTTCCTGGTGGTTGGAGGAAGGAGGATGCTACTTCGGCAGAGGTAGTGGATGCCACTGTTTATCGACAGTTGGTGGGGTCGCTTATGTATCTGGTCAATACACGACCCGACATATGCTATGTTGTTAACCAGCTTTCACAAGCTATGGTTAAGCCTATCAAGCTCTTTTGGAAGGCGGGGAAGCATGTATTGAGATATCTTAGAGGCACATCGGGATATGGATTGTGGTACAGATAGTCGGATGAGGTGAAGCTATGTGGCTTCACGGATGTAGATTGGGCAGGGACCCAACGAATAGAAAGAGTACATCTGGAGGGATTTTTAGTATCAAGTCGACAACATTTTCTTGGTACAGCAGGAAGCAGAGATACGTGGCACTCAGTTCAGCAGAGGCCGAGTATATGGCAGTGAGTTTGGCTGCGTGCGAGGCTATATGGATGAGGAAGATCCTGGTCAGGTTGTTCGGTTCACACTTAGAGCCTACTGTGATTTATTGTGATACTCAGAGTTGCATAAAAATCTCTGTTAATCCAGTATTTCATGATAGATCTAAACACATTGACATCCGATATCATCTTATCAGAGATTGTGTGCAGCAGAAGATCATGTTACTTTCATACATTCCTACGAAGGATCAGGATGCTGATATCTTAACGAAGGCGCTCACCAGGAAAAAATCGAATACCACAAAGGAAAGATAGGGGTTGCAGATAATCCATATCGTCTTGAGAGGGAATGTTGAGATTGCAACAAGATGATGAGCTTAGTGGAAAGGAGTCGCCTTCACTAAGTGGGCCCGCAGGGTATTTTTGGCGCAAAGTCTATTTTTAGACTATGTCTATTTTTAGACGTATGGATCATGTTCTATGAGTTGTAGGATGCTATTTGCGGATGGTTGGTCAAGTCACAAAAAATAGATGGACTTCTATTTTTATACATACTGGGCGGAATCTATTTTTAGATTGCTAGTCTAAAAATAGATATGTCAAATATTATTAGCTCTTAATAATATTTAGACTCTAAACATTATCTTATTCTCTTGGAGCACTTCAGTTGAGTGCACAGAAGTGGCACATGCAACTGACAGAAGGAATTATGCTATTCCTATGGTTTATTGGAGCTATTTCATGTTGACTTCAGTTAGAACTCATGTGACAGAGTTTGGTGGAGTTGATTGAGGAAGTTAGTGGAGTTGTATTCAGTTTAACTGAGTTAAACATAGTTGAGCTAGTTGTATCTAGTCTAACTGATTGATACACTAGTGAGAGTGGTGTGACTTAATTATTAATTAATTCACTAATTATTAACTCATAAATCGACTAAATAATACATCAGTTAACTTCAGTGCATGGACAGTTTTAGTGAAGACCAGTGGAGAGGTAGGTGAAAGAGCAGTGTGACTATATTAGTGCATGAGTTTGCACCACACATTTATGGAGATGCCAATGAGGATTGCGCAGTGCATACAAGTGGGATTCTAACTTGGATCAAGCCATTATTCATCTTGGATTGTGTAGTGGAGGCAAGCTAACAGGTGGAGCAGATTGGAGCATGTGTTTTGTATGATCTGAGCTTGTGTAGTGTGTAACAATTGGAGATTGTACTGAGAGCTTGTGAGGAGTTTGTACAATGATTGTTACATGATCTCTATCATTATAATATATAGATAGTTGGGGGTTTTCAGCTTTAATCTTTCCCATAAATACTATGTTTATATGTGTGATTGTTTATGGTTTTAATGTGCGCATGCGATTGTTTATATTTCCGCAATTAATGATCAATGGTAGAAGAGGTTATGTATTATGCATGAAGCTCAAATAGTGTGTGATCAGGATAATATCGGTGAATAATTTAACATTTATTCAAATTTCTACATGGTATCAGAGCAGTATTGATCATTGGAGCAATTGCAAAACATTGAAGCGGTTGAGTTTTGTGCTGGTGGAATTCGAATTTGCAGCAGTGTTTTCTTGGTGTCGAAGTTGAGATGTCTTTCAACGGATTGTGATTGGAGTATGCCCTTCAGGGCAGCTTGAATTATATTACATGGAAGGACAGGATGGAGGCGGTGTTGGATGACAATGGGTTGAAGGAGTTCATAGATGCAGAAATTCCAAAGCCTACTTCTAGTGATGCTGCCGTACTTGACGCATGGCAAAAGAAGACAGCAAAGTGTCGAAGGATTCTGTTGGAGGGTGTGAAGGATCACATAGTGTCCAGCCTTCATGTTAAGGCTTCTCCATTCTTGATGTGGAAAGCCTTGATAGATTTATTCCAAAGAAAGAGCGACCAGAGGAAGTTGGCGCTCAAGGATAGACTCAGAAACATAAAGATGGAGAAAGGCGACAGTATGCCCAAGTACCTCACAAAGTTCATCCAATGCAGGGATGAGCTGGGAAGTGTGGGGGTGATTGTAGATGATGAGGACTTGGTGAGCTTGGCTCTCCTTGGGCTTCCGAAGAGCTGGCATTCCTATCAAGACTCTGTCAATGGTCGGGAGAAATTTCCAGGATGGGAGCGACTTTGGTCGGATCTTGTGCAAGAGGAGATAAGGCGGAGTACCAGGGATGGATCCTCATCAAAGAAATCTAATGAAGAGAATTGTTCTTTGGCTGCCAAAGCAAAGAAGGGGAAGAGAAATAAAGCTTCTCATTCCGGTGAGAAAGGCAAGAAGCAGGACATGTCCAAGGTGAAGTGTTTTCACTGTCACCAACACGGACATTATGCCACAAATTGTCCGCAGAAGAAGAAAAATAAGCAGGCTGATAGATCTGCAGCTAGAGAGGCCTTAGCCTCGCAGTTTGAGCTGGATTTTTCACTGATGACAGGCTTGGTCTCAAGTGTGATGGGTTCAGTGTGGTTTCTGGACAGTGGTGCATCTTTTCACATGACAGAGATCGAGATTTGTTTACTGATCTGGATGAGAAAGATCTTGGAGTGCACATCGAGATGGGCGATGATGGTAGATACAGTGCAACCGGTATCGGTACCATTTCCTCTGAGAGGGAGTCTGGTAAACCCTAGTTATTGAAGGAAGTGATGCATGTTCCAGGATTGAAGAAGAATCTTATCTATGTGGCGATGTTAGAAGACAAGGGATATGATGTTGTCTTTAGCAAGCGAAAGGCTTTCCTGTGCAGTAAGGCAACTGGTGAGACCCAGAGGATAGGGGTTCGAGTTAAGAACATTTATCAATTGCAGGTAGATGGTTGCACAGCAATGGCAGGCAAGGCAGAAGGAGTGGTGAGACGGGATGATGGCGAGTTGTGGCACCGGAGATTGGGCCACCTTCACCATGGAGCTTTGAAGATACTGCAGCAGATTTCTACTAGGATTCCTAAAGGCACTCTTGTGCAGTCAGATCAGTGCAAGGGATGTACCTTGGGAAATTTTGTGAAAGCCACCTTTCACGAGAAGGATAGTCGTGCCACGACGATCCTTGAGAGAATTCACATAGATGTGTGTGGACCTTTCTCAGCAGCTTCGACAGCAAAGCATAGGTATTATGTGATATTTGTTGATGATTTTTCTCATAAGTGTTGGATCTTCTTCATGCAGAAGAAGAGCGAGACATACTCAAAGTTCTGTGAGTGCAAGGCACTGGTTGAGAAAGAATCGGGGAAGCAAGTGAAGGCTCTAAGGAGCGACAATGGTGGTGAATTCATCTCTGGCGAATTCAAGGAATTTTGCAGCGCAGAAGGAATTCGAAGAGAGCTCATAGCACCTCATAACCCGCAACAGAAAAGGGTTGCTGAGCGGAAGAACAGAATGATCATGGGTGCTGCACAGGTGATGTTGCATGATCAGGTCCTACCCATTCACTTGTGGGCGGAGGCATGCAATACTGCAGTATATGTGCAGAACCGTTGTCCTCACAGGATACTTGGCATCAGTACACCTGAGGAGGCGTTTTCTGGTAAGAGGCCTGATATTTCCCATTTGAGGATTTTTGGTTCACCTGTTTACATTCATGTGACGAAGGATGCCAGGAAGAAGCTGGAGCCGACCGCAGAGGTTGGGATATTTTTGGGGTACATTGATACACCCCACAACTATCGTGTGTATTTTCCAGACAGTCGCAAGACTGTTGTGCGACGGGATATCAAATTTCAGGAGGAGAAAGCCATGAAGTGTTCGCTTGAGAGGGAGCCACACTTGCATGCAGATGAGGAGCTATTAGTTCCTAAGGATGAGTCTCGGGATGTGGATCAGCCACAAGATGAGGTTCATGGAGTGGAAGAGACCACTCATGCAGCGCCAACCATCAAAGGGCGGAAGCGCACTACAGAAGCTGAGCGACTGGCTCAAGATGCAGAGAAGGTTGTAAGAGCACCTACAGCACAGCGCAGACAGAGACAGTCACCTGATCGGTACACTGGATACATGGCTCTTGTGAGCAAGTGTATCGTGACAGAGCCATCCTCTTTCGAGGAAGCTGTGGAGGATCCCGCATGGGTAGATGCCATGGTGGAAGAGTATGATTTGATTGTCAGAAACATTGCATGGGAGATTGTCCCAAGGCCGGAAGGGAAATCAATGGTGGGTTCAAGATGGATCTACAAAGTGAAGCAGGTAGCTGACGGGAGTGTGGAAAAGTACAAGACAAGATTTGTTGCCCGAGGCTTTTCACAGATTGAGGGGATCGATTATGAGGAGACCTTTGCACCTGTCGCAAGGTATTCTTCCATACGGACGATTCTTTCTCTCTCAGCGCAGATGGGGTGGCACATTCATCAGATGGATGTGAAGACTGCGTTCCTCAATGGAATCATTGAGGAGGAGGTGTACATAGAGCAGCCCGAAGGTTTCGAGATCTTCAGCAGCGAGTCGCATGTGTGCAGGCTCAAGAGAGCGTTGTATGGGTTGAAACAAGCACCTCGTGCTTGGTACACACGGATAGACAGTTATTTCACAGGACTTGGATTTTCCAAGAGTGAGGCGGATCCGAACCTATACCAGATAGTGGTGGAGGGTAAGTTGCTGATCATTATACTTTATGTAGATGATTTGATTTTGACAGGTGATGAGCTGTTGATACACTCATGCGAGGCTGATCTTGCAAAGGAGTTTGAGATGAAGGACTTAGGCCTCCTTCATTATTTCATGGGATTGGAAATTTGGCGGCGCAGTGATGGACTGTTTGTGTCTCAAGGCAAGTATGCTCGGGAGATACTGGAGAAGTTCAACATGCATGGATGCAAGCCTATAGACACTCCTATTCTTTGTGGTTGGAGGAAAGAGGATGCTACATCGGCAAAGGTGGTGGATGCCACTGTTTATCGACAGTTGGTGGGGTTGCTCATGTATCTAGTCAGTACACGACCCGACATATGCTACGCTATTAACCAACATTCACAAGCTATGGTTAAGACTACCAAGCTCTTTTGGAAGGCAGGCAAGCATGTATTGAGATATCTTAGAGGCACATCGAAATATGGACTCTGGTACAGACAGTCGGATGAGGTGAAGTTTTGTGGCTTCACGGATGCAGATTAGGCAGGCAGCCCAATAGACAGAAAGAGCACATCTGGAGGGATTTTCAGTATGGGTTCGACAGTAGTTTCTTGGTACAGCAGGAAGCAGATATCCGTGGCACTCAGTTCAACAAAGGCCGAGTATATGGCAGCGAGTTTGGCTGCATGCGAGGCTATATGGATGAGAAAGATCCTGGTCGGGTTGTTCGGTTCACACTTGGATCCTACTGTGATATATTATGATAATAAGAGTTGCATCAAACTCTCGATTAATCCAGTATTTCATGATAGATCTAAACACATTGACATCTAGTACCATCATATCAAATATTGTGTGCAGCGGAAGATCATGTTACTTTCATACATTCCCACGGAGGATCAGGATGCTGATATCTTGACGAAGGCGCTCACCGGAAAATTCAAATACCACGGGGGCGGAATGGGGTTTGCAGATAATCCATATCTTTTGAGAGGAGTGTTGACATTGCAACAAAATGATGAGAAGCAGTGGAAAGGATGTATGGAGTCACCTTCCTTAAGTGGGCAGTGGGGTATTTTTGGCGCAAAGTCTATTTTTGAACTTATATGGATCATGTTCTATGAGTTGCGGGATGTTATTTATGGATGGTTGGTCAAGTTGGAAAAATAGATGGATTTCTATTTTTAGACATATTGGGCAGAATCTATTTTTAGATTGCCAGTCTAAAAATAGATATGTCAAATATTATTATCTCTTAATAATATTTGGACTCTAAACATTATCTTATTCTCTTGGAGCACTTCAGTTAAGTGCACAGATGTGGCACAAGAGCTGACGGAAGGAATTACGCTATTCCTAGGGTTTAGTGGAGCTATGCATGGAGGACTTCGGTAAGAACTCATGTGACAAAATTTTGACTCATGTGACGAGTTTGGTGGAGTTATTGAGGTAGTTGGTGGAGTTGTGTTCAGTTTAACTGAGTTAAACATAGTTGAGCTAGTTGTATCTAGTCTAACTGATTTATACACTAGTGAGAGTGGTGTGAATTAATTATTAATTATTTCACTAATTATTAAATCATTAATCAACTAAATTATACATCAGTTAAGTACAGTGCATGGACAGTTTCAGTGGAGACCAGTGAAGAGGTAGGTGAAAGAGCAGTGTGACTATCAGTTGTGACTATAGTGTTGCATGATTTGCAACAACCAGTGATTGGAGATACCAATGAGGATTGCGTGAGAAAATTTGGACCAATTCGATTTCATTCAGAGCCATTCTTCAGCAGTGATTGCGCAGTAGATGCAATTGGAGCGAGATTGGAGCATGTGTTTTGCTAGATCTGAGCTTGTGTAGTGTGTAGCAATTGGAGATTGTACTGAGAGCTTGTGAGAAGCTTTGTACAATTATTGTTACATGATCTCTATTATATAATATACAGATAGTTTGGGGTTTTCAGCTTTAATCTTTCCCATAAATACTGTGTTTACTGATGTGTGATTGTTTATGGTTTTATTGTGCTTTATTGTTTATATTTCCGCAAATTGATGATCAATAGTAGAAGAGGTTATGTATTATGCATGAAGCTCAAATAGTGTGATCAGGATAATCTCGGCAAATAATTTAACAGTTATTCAAATTTATACACGGTATCGGAGCTGTATTGATCATTGGAGCAATTGCAAAACACTGAAGTGGTTGAGTTTTGTGCTGGTGGAATTCAAATTTGCAGCAGTGTTCTCTTGGTGTCGAAGTTGAGATGTCTTTCAACGGATTGCGATTGGAGTATGCCCTTGAGGGTAGATCGAATTATATTGCATGGAAGGACAGGATGGACGTGGTGCTGGATGACAATGGGTTGAAGGAGTTCATAAATGCTGAAGTCCCAAAGCCTACTTCTAGTGATGCTCTTGTAATTGAGGCTTGGCAAAAGAAGACAGCAAAGTGTCGAAGGATTCTGTTGGAGAGCATGAAGGATCACATAGTGTCCAGCCTGCATGGTAAGGCTTCTCCATTCTTGATGTGGAAATCCTTGATAGATTTATTCCAAAGAAAGAGCGACCAGAGGAATTTGGCGCTCAAGGATAAACTCAGAAACATAAAGATGGAGAAAGGCGACAGTATGCCCAAGTACCTCACGAAGTTCATCCAATGCAGGGATGAGCTGGGAAGTGTGGGGGTGATTTTAGATGATGAGGACTTGGTGAGCTTGGCTCTCCTTGGGCTTCCGAAGAGTTGGCATTCCTATCAGGACTCTGTCAATGGTCGGGAGAAATTGCCAGGATGGGAGCGACTTTGGTCGGATCTTGTGCAAGAGGAGATAAGGCGGCATACCAGGGACGGATCTTCATCAAAGAACTCTGGTGAAGAGAATTGCGCTTTGGCTGCCAAAGAAAAGAAGGGGAAGAGAAAGAAAGCTTCTCATTCTGGTGCGAAAGGCAAGAAGCAA
This sequence comes from Pinus albicaulis, assembly GCA_034641835.2. NCBI lineage: Eukaryota > Viridiplantae > Streptophyta > Pinopsida > Pinales > Pinaceae > Pinus > Pinus albicaulis. The sequence continues at coordinate 708,493,007 of CM076583.1, read as the reverse complement.
GTGACAGGTCTGGGCAGAAGTTTTTCACCTGGCCACCAACACCGACATTATGCCACAACCTGCCTACGTACAAGAAAATAAGAAGGTTAATTGATTTGTACCGGAGAGGCCTTGGCCTCAGCTTGAGCTTGAATTTTCACCGATCGCATGCTTGGTTTCAAGTGTGATGGGATCGGTTTGGTTCTTGGACAGCGGTGCGTCATTTCATATGACGGGAGATCGGGATTTGTTCTCAGATCTGGAGGACAAAGATTTGGGTGTGCACATCGAGATGGGCGATGATGGTAGATACAGTGCGACTGGTATCGATACCATATCCTTTCAGAGGAAGTCTGGTAAACCCTTTGTATTGAGGGATGTCATGCATGTACCTGGATTGAAGAAGAATATTATCTCTGTGGCGATGTTAGAAGACAAGGGATATGATGTTGTCTTTAGCGAGGGAAAGGATTTCCTACGCAGTAAGGAAACTGGTGAGACCCGGAGGATAGGGGTTCGAGTTAAGAACCTTTATCAATTGCAGGTAGATGGCTGCACAAAAATGGCAGGCAAGGCAGAAGGAGTGGTGAGCCGAGATGATGGCGAGTTGTGGTACCAGAGATTGGGCCACCTTCACCATGGAGCTTTGAAGATCCTGCAGTAGATTTCTACTAGGATTCCTAAAAGCACTCTTGCGCAGTCAGATCAGTGCAAGGGATGCACCTTGGGAAAATTTGTGAAAGCCACCTTTCACGAGAAGGATAGTCGCGTCACGACGATCCTTGAGAGAATTCACACAGACTTGTGTGGACCTTTCTCAGCAGCTTCGACAGCAAAGCACGGGTATTATGTGATATTTGTTGATGTCTTTTCTCGTAAGTGTTGGATCTTCTTCATGCAGAAGAAGAGCGAGACATACTCAAAGTTCTGTGAGTTCAAGGCACTGGTTGAGAAAGAATCAGGGAAGCAAGGGAAGGCTCTAAGGAGCGACAATGCTAGTGAATTCATCTCTGGCGAATTCAGGGACTTTTGCAGCACAGAAGGAATTCGAAGAGAGCTCATAGCACCTCATAACCCACAGGAGAATGGGGTTGCTGAGCGAAAGAACAGAACGATCGTGGGTGCTGCACGGGCAATGTTGCATGATCAGGGCCTACCCATTCACTTGTGATTGGAGGCATGCAATACTGCATTATATGTGCAGAACCGTTGTCCTCACAAGATACTTGGCATTAGTACACCTGAGGAGGCATTTTCTGGTTAGAGGCCTGATATTTCCCATTTGAGGATTTTTGGTTTACCTGTTTACATTCATGTGACGAAGGATGCCAGGAAGAAGCTGGAGCCGACTGCAAAGGTTGGGATATTTTTGGGGTACACTAATACACCCCACAACTATCGTGTGTATTTTCCAGACAGTCGCAAGACTGTTGTGCGACGAGATATCAAATTTCATGAGGAGAAAGCCATGAAGTGTTCACTTGAGAGGGAGCCACACTTGCATGCAGATGAGGAGATATTAGTTCCTAAGGATGAGGCCCCGTGACGTGGACTCACCACAAGATGAGGTTCATGGAGGAAGAGACCACTCGGTGCGCGCCAACCATCGCAGGGTGGAAGCGCACTACGTGCTGAGCCACCGGCTCAAGATGCAGAAGCAGTTGTAGGAGCACCTACATCACAAAGCACAAATGAGACAAGCCACCAACCCAGACACTGGATACATGGCCCCTGTGAGTCAATGTGTATCATATCGCAGCCCATCCTCTTTTGAGGAAGCTGTGGAGGACCCCGCATGGGTAGATGCCATGGTGGAAGAGTATGATTCGATTGTCAGAAACAGTGCATGAGAGATTGTCCCGAGGCCGGAAGAGAAATCAGTGGTGGGTTCGAGATGGATCTACAAAGTGAAGCAGGTAGCTGACGGGAGTGTGGAGAAGTACAAGGCAAGATTTTTTTCCCAAGGCTTTTCACAGATTGAGGGGATCGATTATGAGGAGACCTTTGCACCTATCACAAGGTATTCTTCCATATGGACGATTCTTGCTCTGTCAACGCAGATGGGGTGGCACATTCATCAGATGGATGTGAAGATTGCGTTCCTCAATGGAGTCATTGAGGAGGAGGTGTACATAGAGTAGCACGAAGGTTTCGAGATCTTCAGCAGCGTGTCGCATGTGTGCAGGCTCAAGAGAGCATTGTATGGGTTGAAACAAGCACCTCGTGCTTGGTACACACGGATAGACAGTTATTTCACCGGACTTGGATTCTCCAAGAGTGAGGTGGATCCTAACCTATACCAGATTGTGGTGGAGGGTAAGTTGCTAATCATTGTACTTTATGTAGATGATTTGATTTTGACAGGTGATGAGCTGTTGATACTCTCATGCAAGGAGGATCTTGCAAAGGAGTTTGAGATGAAGGACTTGGGCCTCCTTCATTATTTCCTGGGACTGAAAATTTGGCAGCGCAGTGGTGGATTGTTTCTTTCTCAGGGTAAGTATGCCCGGGATATACTGGAGAAGTTCAACATGCATGGCTGCAAGCCGTTGATACTCCTTTTCCTGGTGGTTGGAGGAAGGAGGATTCTACTTCGGCAGAGGTAGTGGATGCGAGTGTTGATCGACAGTTGGTGGGGTTGCTTATGTATCTGGTCAATACACAACCCGACATATGCTATGCTTTTAACCAGCTTTCACAAGCTATGGTTAAGCCTACCAAGCTCTTTTGGAAGGCGGGGAAGCATGTATTGAGATATCTCAGAGGCACATCGAGATATGGATTGTCGTACAGATAGTCGGATGAGGTGAAGCTATGTGGCTTCACGGATGCAGATTGGGCAGGGAACCCAATGGACAGAAAGAGCACATCTGGAGGGATTTTGAATATCAGGTTGACATCAGTTTCTTGGTACAACAGGAAGCAATGATACGTGGCACTCAGTTCAGCAGAGGCCGAGTATATGGAAGCGAGTTTGGCTACGTGCGAGGCTATATGGATGAGGAAGATCCTGGTCGGGTTGTTCGGTTCACACTTAGAGCCTACTGTGATTTATTGTGATAAACAGAGTTGCATCAAACTCTCAGTTAATCCAGTATTTCATGACAGATCTAAACACATTGACATCCGGTATCATCATATTAGAGATTGTGTGCAGCAGAAGATCATGTTACTTTCATACATTCCTATGGAGGATCAGGATGCTGATATCTTGACGAAGGCGCTCACCAGGAGAAAATTTGAATACCACAGGGGCAGGATAGGGGTTGCAGATAATCCATATCTTGTTGAGAGGGAGTGTTGAGATTGCAACAAGATGATGAGCTTAGTGGAAAGGATTCGCCTTCACTAAGTGGGCCCGCAGGCTATTTTTGGTGCAAAGTCTATTTTTAGACTATGTCTATTTTTAGACATATGGATCATGTTCTATGAGTTGCAGGATGCTATTTGTGGATGGTTGGTCAAGTCGGAAAAAATAGATGGACTTCTATTTTTAGACATACCGGGCGGAATCTATTTTTAGATTGCCAGTCTAAAAATAGATATGTCGAATATTATTAGCTCTTAATAATATTTGGACTCTAAACATTATCTTATCCTCTTGGAGCACTTCAGTTGAGTGCACGGATGTGGCACATGCAGCTGACAGAAGGAATTACGCTATTCCTAGGGTTTAGTGGAGCTATTTCATGTTGACTTCAGTTAGAACTCATGTGACAGAGTTTGGTGGAGTTGATTGAGGAAGTTAGTGGAGTTGTATTCAGTTTAACTCAGTTAAACATAGTTGAGATAGTTGTATCTAGTCTAACTGATTGATACACTAGTGAGAGTGGTGTGAATTAATTATTAATTAATTCACTAATTATTAACTCATAAATCAACTAAAGAATACATCAGTTAATTTCAGTGCATGGACAGTTTCAGTGGAGACCAGTGAAGAGGTAGGTGAAAGAACAGTGTGACTATCAGTTGTGACTATACTGGTGCATGAGTTTGCACCACACATTGATGGAGATGCCAATGAGGATTGCACAATGCATACCAGGTGGATTCGAACTCAGATTGGGCCATTATTCATCTTGGATTACGCAGTAGAGGCAGGCTAACAGGTGGAGCAGATTGGAGCATGTGTTTTGCTAGATCTGAGCTTGTGTAGTGTGTAACAATTGGAGATTGTACTGAGAGCTTGTGAGGATTTTGTACAATGATTGTTACATGATATCTATCATTATAATATACAGATAGTTGGGGGTTTTCAGCTTTAAGCTTTCCCATAAATACTGTGTTTATATGTGTGATTGTTTATGGTTTTAATGTGCGCATGTGATTGTTTATATTTCCGCAATTAATGATCAATAGTAGAAGAGGTTATGTATTATGCATGAAGCTCAAATAGTGTGTGATCAGGATAATCTCGATGAATAATTTAACAGTTATTAAAATTTCTACATGGTATCAGAGCTGTATTGATCATTGGAGCAATTGCAAAACATTGAAGCGGTTGAGTTTTGTGCTGGTGGAATTCGAATTTGCAGCAGTGATCTCTTGGTGTCGAAGTTGAGATGTCTTTCAGCGGATTGCGATTGGAGTATGCCCTTGAGGGTTGCTCGAATTATATTGCATGGAAGGATAGGATGGAGGCGGTGCTGGATGACAATGGGTTGAAGGAGTTCATAGATGCTGAAGTCCCAAAGCCTACTTCTAGTGATGCTGTCGTAATTGAGGCTTGGCAAAACAAGATAGCAAAGTGTCGAAGGATTCTGTTGGAGGGCATGAAGGATCACATAGTGTCTAGCCTACATGGTAAGGCTTCTCCATTCTTGATGTGGAAAGCCTTGATAGATTTATTCCAAAGCAAGAGCGACCAGAGGAAGTTGGCGCTCAAGGATAAACTCATAAACATAAAGATGGAGAAAGGCGACAGTATGCCCAAGTACCTCACGAAGTTCATCCAATGTAGGGATGAGCTGGGAAGTGTGGGGGTGACTGTAGATGATGAGGACTTGGTGAGCTTGGCTCTCCTTGGGCTTCCGAAGAGTTCGCATTCCTATCAGGACTCTGTCCATGGTCGGGAGAAATTGCCAAGATGGGAGCGACTTTGGTCGGATCTTGTGCAAGAGGAGATAAGGCGGAGTACCAGGGACGGATCTTCATCAAAGAACTCTGATGAAGAGAATTTCAATTTTGCTGCCAAAGCAAAGAAGGGGAAGAGAAAGAAAGCTTCTCATTCCGGTGCGAAAGGCAAGAAGCAGGACATTTCCAAGGTGAAGTGTTTTCACTGTCACCAACACGGACATTATGCCACAAATTGTCCACAGAAGAAGAAAAATAAGCAGGCTGTTGGATTTGTAGCTGGAGAGGCCTTAGCCTCACAATTGGAGCTAGATTTTTCGCTGATCGCATGCTTGGTCTCAAGTGTGATGGGTTTAGTGTGGTTTATGGACAGTGGTGCGTCTTTTCACATGACAGGAGATCGAGATTTGTTTACTGATCTGGATGAGAAAGATCTTGGAGTGCACATCGAGATGGGCGATGATGGTAGATATAGTGCGACCAATATCAGTACCATTTCATTTGAGAGGGAGTCCGGTAAACCCTTCATATTGAAGGAAGTGATGCATGTTCCAGGATTGAAGAAGAATCTTATCTCTATGGCGATGTTAGAAGATAAGGGATATGATGTTGTCTTTAGCGAGGGAAAGGCTTTCCGCACAAAGAAGGCAACTAGTGAGACCCGGAGGATAGGGGTTCGAGTCAAGAACATTTATCAACTACAAGTAGATGGCTGCGCAGAAATGGCATGCAAGGCAGAAGGAGTGGTGAGCCGGGATGATGGCGAGTTGTAGCACCAAAGATTGGGCCACCTTCACCATGGAGCTTTGAAGATACTGTAGCAGATTTCTACTGGGATTCCTAAGGGCACTCTTGCACAGTCAGATCAGTGCAAGGGGTGTACCTTTGGAAAATTTGTGAAAGCCACCTTTCACGAGAAGCCGATTGGCCGCGCCACGACGATCCTTGAGAGAATTCACACGTACTGTGGACCTTTCTCTGCCAGGGTTTCGATAAAGAAAATGTATTATGTGGGATATTTGTTTGATGATATTCCTCGTAAGTGTTGGATCTTCTCTGCCATGCGAAGAAGAGCGAGACATACTCAAAGCTCCTGCGAGTTCAAGGCACCGTCGAGAAAGAATCGGGGAAGGTGAAGTCGAAGGAGGATAATGGTGGTGAATTCATCTCTCCGGTGAATTCAAGGACTTTTGCAGTGCAGAAGGAATTCGAAGAGAGCTCATAGCACCTCATAACCCACAGCAGAACGGGGTTGCTGAGCGGAAGAACAAAACGATCGTGGGTGCTGCACGGGCGATGTTGCATGATCAGGGCCTTCCCGTACACTTGTGGGCTGAGGCATGCAATACTACAGTATATGTGCAGAACCTTTTTCCTCACAGGATACTTGGCATGAGTACACCCGAGGAGGTGTTTTCTAGTAAGAGGCCCGATATTTCCCATTTGAGGAATTTTGGTTCACCCGTTTACATTCATGTGACGAAGGATGCCAGGAAGAAGCTGGAGCCGACTGCATAGGTTGGGATATTTTTGGGGTACACTGATACGCCCCACAACTATCATGTGTATTTTCCAGACAGTTGTAAGACTGTTGTGCGACGGGATATCAAATTTCATGAGGAGAAAGCCATGAAGTGTTCGCTTGAAGAGGGAGCCACACTTGCATGCGGATGAGGAGATATTAGTTCCTAAGGATGAGCTTCAGGATGTGGATCAGCCACAAGAGGAAGTTCATGGAGTGGAAGAGACCACTCATGCAGCGCCAACCATCAGAGGGCGAAAGCGCACTACAGAAGTTGAGCGACTGGCTCAAGATGCAGAGAAGGTTGTAGGAGCACCTACATCACAGCACAGATAGAGACAGTCACCTGACCGGTATACTAGATACATGGCTCTTATGAGCAAGTGTATCGTGACAGAGCCATCCTCTTTCGAGGAAGCTGTGGAGGACCCCGCATGGGTAGATGCCATGGTGGAAGAGTATGATTCGATTGTCAAAAACAGTGCATGGGAGATTGTCCCGAGGCCGGAAGGGAAATCAATGGTGGGTTCGAGATGGATCTACAAAGTGAAGCAGGCAGCTGACAGGAGTGTCGAGAAGTACAAGGCAAGATTTTTTGCCTGAGGCTTTTCACAGATTGAGGGGATCGATTATGAGGAGACCTTTGCACCTATCGCAAGGTATTCTTCCATATGCACGATTCTTTCTCTCTCAGCGCAGATGGGGTGGCACATTCATCGGATGGATGTGAAGACTGTGTTCCTCAACAGAGTCATTGAGGAGGAGGTGTACATAGAGCAGCCCGAAGGTTTCGAGATTTTCAGCAGCGAGTCGCATGTGTGCAGGCTCAAGAGAGCGTTGTATGGGTTGAAACAAGCACCTCGTGCTTGGTACACACGGATAGACAGTTATTTCACCTGACCTGGATTCTCCAAGAGTGAGGCGGATCCTAACCTATACCAGATTGTGGTGGAGGGTAAGTTGCTAATCATTGTACTTTATGTAGATGATTTGATTTTGACAGGTGATGAGCTGTTGATACTCTCATGCAAGGAGGATCTTGCAAAAGAGTTTGAGATGAAGGACTTGGGCCTCCTTCATTATTTCCCGGGATTGGAAATTTGGCAGCGCAGTGATGGACTGTTTGTTTCTCAGGGTAAGTATGCCTGGGAGATACTGGAGAAGTTCAACATGCATGGCTGCAAGCCTGTTGATACTCCTCTTCCTGGAGGTTAGAAGACACCCGCTACTTCTACAGAGGTAGGTGATGCCACCATGATCGACAGGCCAGGCTTTATGTATCCGGTCAATACACGACCCGACATATGCTATGTTGTTAACCACTTTCACAAGATATGGTTAAGCCTCTACCAAGCTCTTTGGAAGGCTGTGGAAGCATGTACGGAGATATCTCGCAGGCACACGAGATATGGATTGTAGTACAAATAGTTTCCGATGAGTGTGAAGTTATGTGGCTTCAGACATGAGATGCGCATTGGGCGGTGGAGCCCGCCGATTTAAAGAGCACATCCGGAGGGATTTTTTTAGTATCGGGTCGACAAGCAGCTGTACAAAGAAGCGCAGATCCGTGGCTTCCGCTTAGCAGAGGCTGCGAGGCGGGCAGCGAGTTTGGCTGCGTGCGAGGCTATATGGATGAGGAAGATCCTCGTCAAAGTTGTTCCTGGGTTTGATCTCAGTTTCATCGCTATCGTGATTTATTGTGATAATCAGAGTTGCATCAAACTCTCGGTTAATCCAGCATTTCATGATAGATCTAAACACATTGACATCCGGTATCATCATATCAGAGATTGTGTGCAGTGGAAGATCATGTTACTTTCATACATTCCCACGGAGGATCAGGATGCTGATATCTTGACGAAGGCGCTCACCAAGAGCAAATTCGAATACCACAGAGGCAGGATAGGGGTTGCAGATAATCCATATCTTTTTGAGAGGGAGTGTTGAGAATGCAACAAGATGATGAGCTTAGTGAAAAGAGTCGCCTTCACTAAGTGGGCCCGCAGGCTATTTTTGGCGCAAAGTCTATTTTTAGACTATGTCTATTTTTAGACATATGGATCATGTTTTATGAGTTGCAGGATGCTATTTGTGGATGGTTGGTCAAGTCGGGAAAAATAGATGGACTTCTATTTTTAGACATACTGGGCGGAATCTATTTTTAGATTGCCAGTCTAAAAATAGATATGCCAAATATTATTAGCTCTTAATAATATTTAGACTCTAAACATTACCTTATTCTCTTGGAGCACTTCAGTTGAGTGCACAGAAGTGGCACATGCAGCTAACAGAAGGAATTACACTATTCCTAGGGTTTAGTGGAGCTATTGCATGTTGACTTTAGTTAGAACTAATGTGACAGAGTTTGGTGGAGTTGATTGAGGAAGTTAGTGGAGTTTTATTCAGTTTAACTGAGTTAAACATAGTTGAGCTAGTTGTATCTAGTCTAACTGATTGATACACTAGTGAGAGTGGTGTGAATTAATTATTAATTAATTCATTAATTATTAACTCATAAATCAACTAAAGAATACATCAGTTAACTTCGAAGAAAGGATACCTTGCAGACCAAAGGAGAGTTACACAGAGCAATGGTGACTACCGCTATGACTATACCTGGCATGAGTTTGCACCACACATCGATGGAGATGCCAATGAGGATTAGCAAAGGCATACTGGTTGGATTCGAACTTGATCAAGTCATTATTCATCTTGATTGCAGAGAGGCAGCCATAGGTGGAGCGTATTGGAGCATGTGTTTTAAAGGATCCTAGCCAGGAAAATTGGAGATTGTACTGAGAGCTTGTGAGGAGTTTGTACAATGATTGTTACATGATCTCTATCATTATAATGTACAGATAGTTGGGGGTTTTCAGCTTTAAGCTTTCCCATAAATATTGTGTTTATATGTGTGATTGCTTATGGTTTTAATGTGCGCATGCGATTGTTTATATTTCCGCAAATTGATGATCAATAGTAGAAGAGGTTATGTATTATGCATGAAGCTCAAATAGTGTTTGATCAGGATAATCTCGGTGAATAATTTAATAGTTATTCAAATTTCTACAATTTTCAATCTAAATTCCACTGTAACATATGAACTAATTCTATGATACAATAGTGTTTCTGATCTTGAATTCAAATAGTGATATTTGAAACTAAGTATGTGCGTAGAAGATTCTATTAACTATTTATTCAATTAACCCTATATGCACATGTGTCTTAATTACTGTGAGTCATATGAACTATTTTTTTGATTTATTGGTTCATTTTAATCTTACATTCACTTATGGTTCATTCACCTTGCTCTTGGTTGAGATTGGTAGTGTTCCCTCTCATGACCAAGATAAGTTAGAGTAGTTAGTTCTATATTAGTGATAGGATAATTATTTTTGTGTTTGCAATAATGTTATCTTAGGTTGCATTTATATTTAGAATATCATATTAGAAAGTATTTTTACAAGGAGAAAACAAGGTGGAAACCAAAAACACATACCAATTAGAATCACCATCCCAAATTGATAAAATTCTAAATAGGGCCTCGATAGAATGTTCTCCCTCATGTTGGCTTGGTCATTTCCAGGCATCAACTTTTTTGGCCCTAGAAGGAGGGAATATTTACAACATGACACTATGGAGATTGTACTTTAAACTTTTTATTTTGTAATGGATTCTTCCCAAATCCTTATTTGGAGGTGTGTTTCTATACGAGTATCATGCACTATTCCTTTAAAGATAGTAAAATTCTTGCCAAAAATTAAATTCGATTTGTCAAAAATTAAATTCGATGGAAAAAGTGATTTTTCTGAATCTTAACATGTGTGTCAAATTATTGATAATTGTATTTCTCATAACATGCTTCATGAAGGCGTCATGTGCATGTTATCCATTCTTAATTTCAAAGGTTGATCAAAGATGGTGTGAGACATTGTCGACTGCATTAATCCTTTCATGAAGTAGTTTGTAGGTGAGTTGTTAATTTTATTTTGAGAATTATGATCGTATTAGATTATAGTATGAAATAAATAATCTTAGGATAAAACCTATTGATTCATTAGAATATTTTCTACAAGATTTATTGATCTTTGCTATAGATTTCCTTTTAAGGATATGTCTTCTATTATTGAATGCTTTGAACATCTTATTTCTCTCCATGATAATCTAAATTAATTAATCATTAATATAACTATATCATATATTAATTCTCATTCACATAATGATTTATATTTACATGAAAATTTTCAACATTTGGAAGTTACAAATCAATAGAATTTAATGCCAACATTTTTCATTCTCACAAATGTGAATATGGAGGAACATGATACTTAGAAATAATAACATGTGACCTTCAACATTACTCATCTCACAACACCTTGTTTAATTATTTAATAAATTTATTGTAAAAACAATGAGGTTTCATTTAACCGAAAACAAATGAATGAATAAATTTTGAATAAAGATGAAGAAAGTTGTCTCATTCCAGAAATTCTAACAACTAGCGTTGGATCAATGGGGATTGAATTTGAAATCTGTGTTCAAAATATAGAACAATCTTCTTATAGGACAAATAATGAGATTCAAGACCAATCTCTTGAAATCCCTATGATTGAAAATTTTTACTCCCCATTAAAAAAAGTCTTGAATATATTCATTTTGGAAAACTTTGTGATTTTTTCTCATCTTTATCGATGCACCATGAACGTGATTATATTTTTTATTTAGACTTACAAATATAGAATACCATAAATCAATCAACTGACTATAAGAAAATAAGAATTTAAATTAGATATCAAGGCTACTATTCCATGGGATTTTTTTTATTTCATTTCATCTTGCGCCCATTATTCATTATATTTTTTACTTATATGATGATTGTAATTATCAGGTAATTATTTTAGATCATATAGATTTGCATTCTGCAGGGTCATAATTTGATAAAGTGAAAGATGACATTAATGAGACCTTCTCTTCCCACAAATTTAAGTCCTCTCAACATTCTATATGGGAAGAAGGAATTTTTATATCAAACACATTTCCCAAAGAGCCTTCTAATGATTCAGTTACATTTACAATTAATGAAGGGTTGTTGTTTAAGTAATTATCTAGGTGAAATTAAATTTTTTAATCATTCAAATGATGAGGATAACTCATACACATTCCTTGATTCTATTGATTCACCACAAGTTGGTTGCTTAACATTTGAATTTCTGGAGAGTTGTCAAGATGATGAGACACTTCAGTTACAACTGATGGTTATGACAAGTTCTCATGATCTGGCTAAGATCTTTGTTGTTAATCACGTCAATATTATTCCACAAGATATTTTTCATAGTAATTTTACATAAGATCCATGCTCATATTTAAAATGTTTCCAACCCTTCAACATTAGTCATTGTACATATCATGATGAAATAGAAGATTGGTTAGAGGAATCTTTTTGTGCAAGTTGTAATGTAAATAAAATTATTTTTTTCTTGCACATGTTAGATACAACTCTAGATATTTTATATTTTTATTATTTTTTTTTTGTAATTTCCGTAGTGGTGAGGCTACATCATGGTCATATCCAAGAATAACACTTGAATAGGGAAAGGAATTGAATTAGTGACTTAACATCTAAGATTTCCTTAACAACGCACCCAATCACCGTCTATCCAAGACCCCGTGGACTAGATTTTTATTGTTTATTATTGATTTAATTTTTGTTTCTAATTTATAATGTGTATATGACTGTAATCTTCCATTTTTATAATAATTTACGCTAGTATTTGAGTGCTAATAGTTTAGTGGAGAAATATGCATTAATTGATTCCACTAATTTGCTTCAAGTTGGTGGAACAACATTACAATTTCAAACCATGGTTATGCCTCATCATCTTGTTGTTTCTCTCATAATCAACTTTCATGATTTCAAAAAAAATCCAGTACTAGAGATAGTTTCACATTATTCCTACCAATTAAACTATTCATCCATAAGTTCTTCCCAATCCCTAACATTTTTTCAACCTAATTTTAGAAACACAACTGAATTTTGGTTGGAAAAATTATTGATGAAGGAATTTTGGTTACATAATGATTTTTATGATAACATAAAAACTCGGTCAGAGAAATATTTTAGTACTAAGTTTCCTATAAATAATAATGCTCTTATTTTATAGACATTAGGTATATGTTTATAAATTTTGAAGTTTTATTTTTATAATTTAGTATTTATGAAAATTATGTTCTTATTTTTTTATGTACAAATGTTTGCAGATTTGAAGCAACATGAATGTCTCCATTGGAAATTTTATTTTACATAGTTTTTTTTTCTGATGTAGGTTAGATTATATTTAAGATTAGTTTAGTTTGTTTTTGTATTTTTCTTTTATTCATTCAAATAATGCAGCTATAAGGATATGTGTTACTCTTAGGGAAGTTCTCTTTAGCTCTACTCCTCTCTTAGCATTTTTCTTCTCGCTTATGCTTACAATAATTAAACACATTTTTTATCCGAGTCTATTTCTTAACTCTTTGATGTAAAATGTTTAGTTTCAAAAAGCATGAAACAAAAAATATTTTAAGAGAATAAAATGGGAAAAAATCCAATCTTTGGTTAGACTTCACTTCCATTACTTTAATCTTTTGACGTGTAACTTAATAAATATGGATGCCATATTTGAAATTGATCTCATAATTGTACATATAGTTTAGGATGTATCTTTCTCTATTTTAGATTCTTTAATGTTATTTACTTTGAATAAAATGCGTGAATAACAAAGTCTCTTCAAATCTTAATTTAAAGGAAAGGATGTATTTACATACAATATGTTTTAGACTTTATTGGGAGTTTAAAGTTACATTTAGTGCATCCCTCGTGATTTAGTTATTCCTTTCCCTCTTTAAACTTTAATTCAGTAAGATATGTGTTGATTGAGATCTTGTTATTTAGGGCCTATTTAGGGCCTATCTTAATGAAATAGTTTTATTGTTTTATATATATATATATGATCTTTTATTTTTTTCCATGATTTTAAGAATGTTGTTTTTCTTTTATCATTAATAAGACATTTAACAAGATTGTCTATGGATTTGGTTTTCACAATTCTTTGAATTTGGCTTTGTATATTTTTTATACATTTTTTTAAGTTCGTTTTATATTTTAAGTTTATAATATTTTCAAGTTTTATATGTGAAATATCTTGAAGGAAACGCAAATGGAATATAAAATATTTCATTACAAACATGGTTTTATTGATCTAAAACATATTTATTGATTTTCCATTCTCCTGCATCGAATAATGACTATGGAGTAACAATAAAACATATTTCAAATATTATGGTTCAATTTTAAATAGAAGAAATAATCTACCTCAGTATTTCTCCTTGAATCATATCACTTATTCCACTGCATTTAATTCTCTCTGTTGGTAGATTAAGAGAAATATTTTGGAGTTAAACCTATAAAGTATTACATTTATTTCCTTTAAAATATAAATAAGAGAATATCGTGTACCACCCTACTCTCTTCACTCAATTGAATACTGCAACTCTCAATCAATAAAATCTAAAGGGTGGAATTTAAATACAAGGGAGTTGAAAGCACTGCAATTATGGGAAGTAAAAGTAAATCCATTAGAGATATGGAAAATTGCTGACAATGGGGCTATGTTTGCAAGGTACAAAGACATCTTCATCGAGGCTATGAATGCCTGCAGGAAGTGAAACAATGTTGCGAAAGAGATAAAATATACTCTTAATAGATGTTTATTGATCATAAAAATTCATAATTATGCCTTTTATATTCAATAGTATGACAAAATATAAATAAATGCCCCTATTTTTGGATTCATTGCTTAAAGAATGAGTAGATATTAAGTATTCAAACCCTTTATAATTATATTATTTGATTTGTCGTATGAGGGACCCATACAATATGGTGCAATGCTTATGAATTTTGTGAAACTTATCATTTGGTTTTAATAAATTTATACCAAATTATATTAATAATAGAGATAATAGATTCATCCTAGTCCATCACCATTTGTTAAGGCCTCAAAAACCCCCTTACTTTTTCTCAAAAAATAAAGGGGCCCTCATTTAAATTTTGAAAATATCACCTTGGTTCGCATTTCATTTCCTATATTGAGTGATTATGGTGTTCATGATTGTTCACTTTTGATATTTCCATCATCTTCTTCTCTTCGAGTGCTTTATGATGATATAAAGTTTGCTACATTCTGATTTTTAGGTCAAAAATTAAGACCCTTAGAAGTATTGCATTTTTCCTTTGTGACATGTTGATGTGGCAACCTACATGGCATACTAATGTAGAATTTTTTATTTGGAATAGTTTACATGTCAAACATTACACGTGGAATTCCCACGTCACTGGTTAAAATTTGGTGGTCGATGGTTGGAATTTGGTAGCCAGAATTTTGGGGCCATAAGAATCTTAGTCTTGGGTCCCCAAGAATTATATATTGTCTAAGAATTAACGTCAATCAAGGCTAGGGAGCCAAGGAAGGTTTAGCTCGGGGAGTCGGGGAGGCGAGATGATTTAATACTTTTTTATTATTTAATTTTTTGTTTTATTTAATGGATCTCGATTCCCCAGGACCCCGAATTTTTTTTTCATTATTCATCATTTAATTCACTCATCATCTAGGGGCAGGGAAGGTTTGAATCATACCTCTCATGAATTAAAAAATAGAATCAGAAACATGGTCACATATATTTTTAATCACAAATATTTTTTAATCATACATATCTTTATTACTTGTATTTTTGTGCAAGAAAAATATTCCAACACAGGCTCCTCCACCAAAGCTTACTCATGTTTTATTTTTTTGTTTAAAGTTTGACTGATCATTACTTAAACATTATTAATAGTATCTATGTAACATAGTCCATGCCTCTACTTCTATAACTATTTAATTGATTAAAGGTTTTGCAGAGTGCAGAGAAAACTCTGCATAATGAAAGTAAAAAGATCTCTGTGCAAAAATATTTGCACAAAGCTTTCCACGAAGTAAAATATTTCTGCACAAAGCTCTCCGCAAAAGCTTCAACTATAGTTTAATTTACACACATGGTTATAGGTTAATAACATGTCCTTGATAGAATAGGTTAATAGGTTCATATGTAATAATAATAGATATTCATGTGCCTATACTTTGACTCATTATGTGGGAGTGAAGAGCTACGCATAATGAATTTATCTGATTGTGCGGAGCTCGGCACAATGAACTTAGCTCAATTGTTAATTATGATTATGAAAATTAACTATGATTCAACTTTATAATAATTCAAATATTTTCGTGGGAATATATTGTGACATCTCTGAAGGCAACACAGAGTAGCCAAATATGTGGCATTTACATTATGTTTATGTTATTCGCTTGAAATTTCTATTTATAGCTTTAAAAAACATGGATGATAATAATCCTCAACGTGATTTGATTTTGTATGCCATTTATTTTTATCAAGTAAAAGTCCCTATTGTTGATTGCATATATTTTGAATTTTTCTTAGTAAAAATTTATGAGAAATATGGCAATACAATAGTAATGGGAAGAGTTAAGTTCATCATAAGTTTGTATGTCAGAGATTTTATTTCTTAGAGATGTCACTACATTGTTTTATTTTCTTGAAATTTGTGGCTTAAAATTAGGTGAGTCTAGATTGTGTTGCCTCACAATGGAACTTACAAATATTTTATGATGCGTTGTTGTTGTTGCACGACGGATCAGAAGGTGCGACGATTGACAAGGTGAGATAATTAAAAAAATAATAATCATAGTCGGTTCAAATCCATTATTACTAAGGTGGGGAATGAATATTGGCATCTATAGAAAATGGCAATGGCAACCTCCTCCTCTAGTAGTGGGACTACATGATTTTTTGACTAGATGATTTTTTGACATTTCAGCGATATTTCTATCAATTAGCGGGATTTCTGTGCGAGAGGCCAAAACTCTAAGGTTTGCAGGTGTCTATGAGATTACAAAATAGGTGCCAGGTTCGAATTCAGGGAAGGACCATTATGCTACATCAGAGGCAAAAGGAGCTCTAGATCATAAGGCCGAAAATCAATCAGGTACGCAAAATCAAATCCGTGGAGTGGCATATGGAAATTATTCCGGTCACTGTTGCAGCGGCTGTTGTATTGTAAAAAAGAAGATTTTTTTTTAGAACAGAAGCGAGGAGTGAAGGGAAAGAAAGTTCAGAATCTGCGAAAGAGGACCAGGATCTCTCCAATGATCTGGAAGTGGACAGGGACGGTGAAAAAAATTCTTGGGCAAACACTCCCTACAAAAATTTTGACAAGAATTGTGGCAGATTCACTTTGATATTTTTGGTTTTTTTGTTGAAATACCAAAATGGAAAACCAATCATTAGTAAATGTTAAAAATGGCAAGGAAATCTCAGATTTTGTGGAAACAAATAATTTGGGCCAAGTCAAAATTTCTTCAGCTGACAAAACAAGGAAGTGGATTTGGGTAAATGCAAAACAATATCAAGGCATTTTAAAGAACACGTGCCCGCTTTAAATGGGAACAAAGAAGAAGAAAAAATACCCAGAAGAAGAAAAAAAAAAGAACAACAAAAATAAAGAAGAGTCAATCATTTACAGTCCCACAACTACACCTCTTACTTGGTCATCAGGTCTCTATGTCGAAGAACTGATGAAGGCTAGGGTAAGCCTGGAAATTTTAGAAGACAATGAAGAAGAAAGAGACCACAAGATTTCAGAGACCACACTTGCAAACCAATGTTTAATGGAAGGTAATAGAATTTTGAAAGAGCAGGTAACGATGTTACAAGATGTTGTAGAGGAAGGAAAATGAGAATGGGAAAACATGAAGGCAACATGATAAAGAAGGAAGACATAATGGAAACAAACAAAGATGTGATAATCTCTAAAAAAAATTAGGTAGATACACAAATGGGTTAGCAAATAGTCCTTTCCAAAAACAAGGTAGAAGAGAACAAGAAGACATACATTCCAAAAGAAATCAAAACTAGGGTTGAGGACACTAATGGTCACAGGATAGAGGAAAAAGAAGATGTAACTTCTCGCAGAGCACAGGAAAGAGAAAATAAAGAAAGAAAAGAGAGAGAAACAAACTTTATTATAATGGGAATAAGAGACTATAGAAAGAGTGAAAGAACTTTCAATTTGACAAGGGAATTTTAAGAGAGAAATTACAGTGGAGAGGGAAAATTTGTCAAGCAAGGAGGGTGGGAAAGATATGTGAGGAAAGACCTTGAGCTATAAAATTCATCATGGAAAGTGTGCAAGAGAAACATCATCTCTTAAGCAAAAACAAACTCTTGAAAGGCTCACACTTCTTCCTAGATGAAGATTTAACTAGCAAGCAACAAGAAGAGAGAAGAGAAGAAGTGGAGAAAGTTAGAGCAGTAAGAAACGAAGGGAAAATAGCATGGTTGTACAATGTTAAAGAGGTTTTTGCAGTGTTTGGGCGTCATGGAAAAACAGGGCAGCAAGCTAAAAATAAAGAAAAAATAGGTAATTCTATAATAGGGAGGAAAACAACAGGATCAACATGGATAAAAAGGGGTGAAGGCTCAAATTTGAGTCTTATGTGCCAAACCGCGTAGCAACCAAATCCTACCTAGGTCTACCTAAGTCTGGTTTGTTGGAACTATAGAGGTTACCCTTAGAGGAGGGGACCTAGGATAGGGCCTATTGCAGAAGGTAGAGACTTAATTTGTCTCACAAAAATTCACGAACATGATGATTGCAAAACTCCTATGTTTGATGGTTATTTGAAGTTAGCATTTTGGAACAAGGAAACAAAAAATGGCAAAGGGTACAGAGGAATATTGGTTTTAGTGAAAGAAAAAGAAGGTCGTCACATTTAGTTAGTGAAAGAAGATACAAATAAACAATATTTATGGTTCAAAATAACAGAGAATACATCAAGGGAATTTTGAGGTCTAGAATGGGCCTCCTAAGGAAATTATAAAATAATAGTGGAAATAATAAAATAATATTTGATTACATCATCAAATTTTAAAGGGAAAAAAGAAAAAAAAATTCAACTCATATTTTCAACTTATCTCCCTATGGGTTTACTCAAATTTCGAGCAGGAAAACTCGTTGGATGCATAATTGGATTCCTCATCCAAGGAGTACCCATGTTGCATACTTTCAATGGACACTAGTACATGAAAAAATAGAAATACATGAAAAACGTGATTGCAATCATGTTTTTTCATGTATTTCTCATTTTTCGTGTAGCAGGGTCCATCAAAAGTATGCAACATGGGTACTCCTTTGATGAGAATCAAATTTTTCATCCAAAGAGTACTCCCGCTCGAAATTTGAGTAAACCTTAGGGAGATAAGTTGAAAATACAAGTTGAAAAAGTAGTTTTATTATTTTATTATTTTTTAATCTTTTTACTTTTTTACCCCAAAAATTGTGAATCATCCCCCATGGTTGTCATCATCATCTTGAATTCTATTGGTTCTTATAAAGTTTATTTTGGTAATATATTTTCGTTAGGAGGCCCATTTTAGACCTCAAAAGTTCTCTAATGAGAATGACATAAGAATTTTAGCATGTTATTTTGCGCCTCAAGTATAAAAAACTTACAAAAATAAGGGATTGGACAACAAAGATCCATATGCAGCTTTAAAGCAAGATATTGTCGCATATTATCAATAGGGAGAAGTTCTTTTCATGGGAGATTTCAATGCTAGAACAACAAATCAACAAGATAGTATTCTTTGTTGCAAAGAGGATCACAATCCTATCTGGCTCATTGAAGAGGAGAATTTTCGATGGTTGAGATGTTCAGAAGATGAAAAAGTTAGTAATCATTTTGGAGAGGAGTTTCTTACATTGTGTGGTGTTTTCAACTTAATTATCTCTAATGGTCTAGATAGATGGAAAAATTCCAGGAACTTCACTTGCAACACATACAATGGGGCAAGTGTCATTGACTATGTTATTGCTTCACAACGCCTATTAGAAAGAATACATGAAGTTAAGATTGGAGAGCATATTTGGGACTTAAAATTAGATCATAACCCAATTTGTATAAATTTATCCTAGTTAGAAGAAAGACAGAATATGAGGAAAACCCAATGTTCCCAACAATTGGCATCAAGGGGAAAAATTATTCTAACACAAGAAAATTGAACTATCTTCAAAAAAAATTTGAGGAGATCAATTCAGAAGGATAAAATTGGTCCCCAAAGCCTCAACATCCATGATTTAACAAATTTAATCCAGGGTGCACTTGAGAAGTGCAAAAGAGAAAAAAATAGGAAATCGGAATCAAATTGTTTTCTTGTGAATGTGTGGTCCGATAAGGAATGAAAATGGCAAGGAGAACCTTGAAAAAGGAAGGAGAGGGGAAGATGAATGTAAAGTTATATAAGCAGACTTTAAAAAAGAAAAAATATGAGTTCATGCAAACAAGGCGGGAAGAGCTGATATATCTAGGAAAGAATAACCCAAAACTTTTTTGGCAGGAGCTTCAACCAAGGAAGAAGCAATTTGAAATCATGGTATCACACTGAGACACATTGTTGAAAAGGCTTGGGGGAGCAAAGAAGAAGTATTTTTCTGCTTTGTTGACTTCAAAAAGGAATTTGACACGGTCCCTAGATATAAGTTGTGGTGTAGAATGGAAGAACTCAAAATTCCTTTACAATATAGAGCTATTGTTCATAGGCTTTATGAAGAGGTGAAAGTTAAAATTAGAACTTCAACAGCCATTTCAAAAAGTTTTAGAAGTGAAATTGGATTCAAGCAAGGTTTCCCTTTATCCCTAACCCTTTTTGGTTTATATATTGACAAACTGGAAGAGTGGAAAAATTTGCAAGGTGGGGATGGTGTTTGATTAGGAGAGTTTGTGATCAAGCTTCTTCTATATGTCGATGATCTTGTGTTGGTTGCTTAATCGGCCGATGGATTGCAGATGCACCCATATTCCCTGGAGCATTTTTGTAAAGAAGTGGGGATGCAAGTCAATACCAGTAAGACCAAAATAATGATTTTCTCTAATAAAAGGAAGCAAAGCCAGCATACGTTCTTCTTTGAAGGAAACATTCTTGAAGAACTAAATGAATACGAGTACCTCGGGATCGATTTCAACAACAAGCTTAATTGGGAGGATTGCAGAAAGAAAAGAATTTTAGGAGGGTGGAAATCATTATATGCACTTCAAAATATATGTAGAGAGGCAGAGTAATGGGTCCATTGGAACACGATCAAAGTACTTTTTGGACTCCTAGTTTGTCGAGTGCTATTATATGGGTGTGAATTGTGGGCTACCAACATCCCTATTTCAAAATGGAAACAAATTCAAAAAATTCAAAAACTCTTGATCATGAGTAAGTTCAAAATAAAAAGTTTGGTTCCCTATGAGATAATGTTGAGTGAAATAAGGGCAGCTCCCATCGAAGCAATTTCCATGGTGCATCTTATAAGGTATCTAAAAAGAATTGGGCGAATGGAAGGAGGCAGATGGCCGAAATTTATCTTCAATTAAGGTATGAGTGAAAGAAAGAAATCATGGATGAGACAAAAAAAAAATGGATACAAAAATGAAATATTTACTTTAATGCATGTCCCACAAATAGCGAGTTAAATAATTTTGTGTTGGAGAAGTTTCGTAAGGGTATATGGGGAAAAGAGTTGGGTAGAAAGAAGAAGTATTATGTTCAGGAATTCAACCCCACTTGTGATCTCCAACAAAAAGAGTACATTGGAGATAGCATTCTGTGGAGAGAAAAGGTTCTTATTGCTCAATTAAGAATTAAATCACATCAACTTCGGTGTGAAATGGGACGATGGAAGAGACCTAAAGAAGCTTGGAAAGAAAGGGTATGTAATTTTTCACTTCTGGGGTAGTGGAATCAGAAAAACATTTCATTTTGGAATGTGATGCATTCAGAGACATCAGGGACAATTTAGGCAGTATGTTAGCATCAATTATGTGGCATTGTCTTTTCAGTGATGGAACTATTAGAAGGTTGGGTCACCTCATCATCAATTTGAGTAAGAAAAGGATTGAATTACAGAAGGAAAAAAAACAAGGAAGTTGGTAGTCCCATAGACTATTTTTAGTCTCATGGACGTTAAAAATATCATTCATTCATTTTTCCTAGGCAGGGTCAATGAAGTCCAAGCAGATTTGATCTTAGAAAGGCAGTCGTTTTAGCGAGTTTGGTTTAAGAAAATAGAATTAACCACAATATTTCACCAGAGGAATCAAACTTCCCAATTATAAAATTAACTCATTTGACGGATGCGCGGAGCTTTTTACACAGTAAAAGCTCCGCATAAGAAAAGATACACACAAGAAAAGCTCCACAAAAGTATATTAGGTCCAATGTTGAGGAGGAGAGTGTGTTGTCTACCCATCTTAAGACAAGTATTCAATTAATAATAACAATTTTCATATTATCGGATAGATTGCTTTTGAAATTCCAACGTTGCAAGTCTGATATCCACGCTTTCCCACATGATACTTCCAAGAGCATATTGAGTTTTATTGTACGTGGTATTTTCTATTGTTTCCATGAGAAAATAAAAATGAGTAGCAGATATCATGTCAAACTCTAGAACTTGTTTCATGGGATTTTTACAACGGAAATTCAAGGAGATATGAAAAGAGCATTTTTGTCGTTGGACGAGATATCACTTATCCACATGATCTATATGAAAGAATTATCAGTGAATTATTTTGTATTTTGGTAAACAATGATCTTTATCATTATTTCAATGATAATTGGATCAAAAGGAACATAGTGCATTTCACAGTTTTGGTGAAGTGGGGACATGCTTATTTCAATGTCTCAGTACAAATTTTTTATCAAATGAAATCATTGGAAACTTTATAAAATTTAATGCATATGTATGGTGCGCTTCAACAAAATCAAACAGATCATATGAAGGATTTGATCAAAATGTAAAACAAATTCTCAATAAATGATAGAAAGCCTAGAAAAAAATGAACATATTGAAGCATCTAGTCAAACAAATTTGTACTCTCCCTATATTTTGATGTTTCTAGGGGTAGATGCTTTGCAGGATTATTGTTTTTTACTTATGAAAACATCAATGTTGGTGTTGAGATCAACAATAAAAATACTTCCACCATGATACCAAGCTTCTCATCCACAAACATATGAGCTTGCATATAGGCCGCAAAATAGTTAAATAAAGAGACTCCTCTCAGTAAACATAGACACAACTGCTCTAAAATAAAGGATTGCTTCTTTCATCTTATTTGTTGCTGCTTCTAACATTTGTGTGAGAGTGCCAAGCTCCGCACAATGAGTTAGCTCATTATGCAGAGCTTCATACTCCCGCACAATGAGTTATCTCATTGTGAGGAGCTCCACACTCCCACACACGTGAAAATAAATAAAGAGGGGCCACATTAGAAATTTTCTACTTTACTATAGGCCTGGTTCCCTCCACACTCTTGCACGTGAGATCCTTTTTCCTTTGTTTTTCCAACTACAATGATTAGATACCGCCCGGCTTAGCTACACACCAAGTATTCCAATTCTCCTATAAAGCCATTGAATTTCCCTTATGATTCTGACCTATATGCTTAAACACAATCCTACATGGAATTTACATTATGTTTATGCTATTCCCTTGAAATTTATGTTTAAAAATTTACAAAACATGGATGATTATAATCCTTGGCATGATTTGATTTTGTATGCCACTAATTTTTATGAAGTAAAAATCCCTATTATTGATAGGAGATATTTTGAATTTTTTCTAGTAAAAATTTATGAGAAATATGGAAATACAATAGTAATGGGAAGAGTTAATTTCGTCATCGGTTCGTAAGTCATAGCTTTTATTTGTCAGAGATGTCACTACAATGTTGTATTTTCTTGAAAGTTGTGGCTTAAAATTAGGCAAGTCTAGTTTTTGTTTCCTCACAATGACACTTATGAATAGTTTATGACATGATGTTATTTTTCTGGGGCAGATTAGATGGTGTGACGGTTGACATGGTGAATAAATTAAAAAAATACCAATCATAGCTAGTTGGAAACGAACGAAAATAAGGAACTGTAACACTACCTTTTGTTCGTCTCTTCCTAGGCGGGGTCAACGAAGGTCGAGCATAGTTGATCTCGAAAATGCGGCTATTGCAGTGAGTCTAGTTTAATCGAAACAAATTAACCACAATATTTCACCAGAGGAATCAAACTTCACAATTCTAAAATTAACTCGTCTGACAGATGAGCATAGCTTTCCACACAGAAAAATCTCTACACAAGTCTAGTAGTTGCAATGTTGAGGAGGAGATTAAGTTGTCTACCCATCTCAAGATGAGTATTCAATTAATAATAATAGTTTCTAGATTACCTGATAGCCTGCTTTTGAAATTCCAACGTTGCAAGTCCCATGTCACGACTTTTTCACACGGTCCTTCCAAGAGGAGATTGAGTTTTATTGTGCCTGGTATTTGCTATTTTTTCCATGGGAAAATAAAAACAAGAAGTGTATATCATGTCCTCAAACTCTATAGCTTGTTTCATATGATTTTTACAGCGCGATGTAACAATCCAGGTTAAAAATTCATGTAATAAAAGGTAATAAAGGAAAAATAAGACCACAGATAGGGGACACTTATTCCAAGATGAATGTTGGGCCAAATATACTAGTGGGCATCACTTGTTTTGTTTTATGGCTAAAGGGAAATTAGGAAAGGAAATGGCGAAGGCTTTGAAAAGGAAAAAGAGTATTTTTGGCATTTATTTATGAAAATAAAGGAAATTAGCAGAAAAAGAAGGTAAAAGGTCACAAGCTGCATATGAGGAGGAAAATGAAGGAAAATAATGGAAGATTGAAGAAATTAGAGGCCTCTTTAATAAAAAGACCTCAAAGCATCAGTTGATAGTTTTTGGTCAGCTTAGTTTTGGAATTAGTCTCAGAGAGGATAAGAGCACCAAGAGGAGAAAGAAATAAAGTAAGGAAAGGAAAGGAAAGGAAAACCAAGGAAAGAAAAGGAGAGTAAGGATCAAACAAAGAAAAGTTGGATCAAGTAGCTTCAGTGGGAATACCTACAGGTAACAGGTTGCATGTATGATTTCCTAGGGGGTTTTGACATGCATGGTATGTGCCTGTTGGTATTTGGTTCTTTTGTTGTCATTGGCATGGGTTTTTCTAGGGTTGACATTGGATTTTATCCTAGCCTTTCCATTTTCGGATAGCCATGGTGTGATGGGGTTGTTCTCGGTTTGAGCTTTGGATTACCAGAAGATTTTGGATCTGGGTGAGGTGGGCTCAGAAAAATTACCAAAGGCCTAGGAATCCCTTGACCGATAATGGCAGGATACACGATAATTCCTGAGGGTGTAAATGGGAAAATTCCTCAAGGTATTGGAGAATAAATTCTAAGGCATTCAATCTCGACTTGATTTTGTGATCTCAACACCGGTTTAGGTGAGATCATGGTATAGTGAGGGTGGAGGTGGTTTGACATCTGGATTCCCTTGGTTGTGTTTTAATTGGTTTATCCCATGAGATCACACATTCATGCTTATAATATGGAATTGGGGTATTAGGTTGAAAGAAATAATTGGTTCAATCAATCTATGGTCAGATGGTACATGAAAGTCCTGAACCTCATTAGATTTTTCCTATGTCTAATAAGAACTAATTTTCTCTTTATTTTGATAAGTAAATTTACTTCTTAATATGTGGCGTTAATGGTCATTCTCTCATTGTTATTTATCAATTTATATGATATTTATAAGCATGGTTATATGATAGATCTCAGTCATGGTTCTATTCATGTTGTTACTTGTAACTGAATGAATAATGAATGAAAGACCTAATTGATGTTATAACAGTTAATGTGATAAGGAAGTGATTCTTCTAGTTAAAATTTAGATAAATTTTCAAGTCCCTTATGTTCATACTTGCATTCATAACATGTAGGTTGCATATGTATCAAGTGTTTTTCAGAATGTCAATATCGATTAGGGAAGTTCAGGTCACGTATTGGTTTCAGTTTTTGGTTTACAAGAATTTTCTTCATGTATATTATGATTTATGAAAGTTTCATATAGTTTTAGACAGAGGCTAAGCCACAACCATGGAAAATAACCTTAAACATCATAGTGATTGGCATAGCACTAGAAGAAGAAGGCTACAGTCCCACTTAGGTAGTCTTGTGGGAGAGACTAGAGATTCATAGTCACTTGGAGGCCTTGGAAAGGGAGTGAATAGGGCTCTTAGTCAAGAAAATAGAAATTTATCTCAGGGGTTGGACACCTGAAGGGTTTGGGTTTCTCCTAGGGGTCATATCACCTGAGGTAAGTCAGTAAGATCTTAGGTTTTTTATTCCATTTCCTTAAGGTCATATAGGAGGTTGAGTCTTATCATAGTGAAAGTGGGTAAATGTGGGAGGAGGCGCATTACGGGGTGGTATCAGAGAGGGTTGCTCTTCCTTTAGGTAAGTAAGATGTTTTCAATATTATGGTGGTCATGCATGGGGTCATGGTATGCAGTTGGTATGGTCATGCATGATGTTGTTATGTTGATTACATGGTATGCTAATGATAATACATGTACATGCTAATGTGGACTGAAATTGCAGACAAGATAAGCCTCCCTTGAAAATCATTGAGGTATGGATTTGATTTTTGTATAAATTTGGTTTATCTGACATGGTACACTTGCACAAAGAAGAGAATATAAGATGACAAGAAAAATGGTAGACTACAGTTCCCGTGACTCTCCCTACAGATCAATTGGGCAACATGGATATAAGATTACTCTCCTGGTATAGAAGATACATTGAGGAGCTTGAGGGAAAATATCATAAGTTGCAAATCAGATAATGAAAGGTCGATTGAGACTTAGGAAATACTTGCAATGGCTCAGGAGAAACATGTAGAGGTTAATGGAACGATTCTCCAAATCTTGTCAGAGTTGCAGAAACAGGGACAACTAAGGATCATTCAAGAATAGGAAGAGAAAACTAATGGAGCCTATGGTAGAAAATATCGGTTTAGATATAGATGGGATAGATTGGGAATAGTTATAGGTGTCATATCATTGGATAAACATGACAGGAGGATTGGTATGTATAGGCATCACTCTAGTTCCTCATCCAGGAGACATCATCACATTCATCACCGTCATCATACTTACAGGAGGGGGCGGGGGCATTTATCTGAGGAGTTCAAGAAAGTGAAGCCTCCTACATTTTATGGAGAGATGAATAAGTCAAAAGATGTAGAGGCATAGTTGCTTAGGATGAAGAAATTCCTCAGATTTCATGACTACTCAGAAAACATGAAAGCCAAGATAACCACCTTTAGTCTTAAAGGGAAATAAAATATATGGTGGGAAGATGTGAATAATTTCAAGGGAATTTTGGAAGAAGACTTGATTTGGGATGATTTTGAGAGGATATTCAAGAATAATTACCTATTAGAGAGGCACTACGATGATATAGCTAAGGAGTTTTATGAGCTACGTATGGGTTCTATGACAAATGATGAGTATACTAGCAAGTTCTTGGAGCTATTGATATGTGTGCCATATCTCAAGGAGGAGAAGGATAATATTTATAGATTCATCAGTGGATTACAATGAAATATAAATATCAGTTTGAGTTTGATGATCTTAGATCATTAGGGGAATCCATCCGAAAGTTGAAGCATTGATATGAATAATCAAAGCACAAAGCTGAGCCTAAACTTGACTTGAAAGGAAATGAGAAATTTAAAGGGAAGTGGCCACTAAAGCAGGGAAGACCTCAAGATGCAGGTGAGAAAGAAAATGTAATTTCTTACAAGGATTCAATGCAATTGAGAAGGGATATGGATCATAGGCTAGAGAGAAACAGACCAGAGGTGATAGAAGATTGTTGTTGCAATGTTGGATATGTGGCAAAGATCATCACAAAAAATATTTTCCATTATATCAAGGAGGTAGGCCTCAGATATATAGTGCTCAGGAAGCACAAATAGTTGGGGATGTTTGTCATAGTATTCCTCATATTTATGCGTTTGTGCAAAATAGGAATGTGTATCACAACGAATATATTATTGAGATGGACGGTAAGATTTGTGATCAGGTTATTTATATTTTGATTGATCCTAGATCTACTTATAGTTATGTTAATCCTGACGTGGTGGATAAGTGTGGCTTGACAAAATATGTGCATGTAGAGTATTTTTTGGTGCAGTTGGCTACGGATACTAAGACGAGAGTCCGACACTGGGTAAGAGCTTGTGCATTTTATTTGAATAGTATGCCTACAACAACACATTTGAATGTACTTCCATTGGGATCATATAGTATGTACTTAGTACCAAGGTAGATTTCTATAACAAGGCTATTGAGTGCTTGGATGATAATGGGGAAAAGAGAATCTTGGGGGTAAAGAATAATCCAACATCGGCGAGGGTGGTTACATCTATGCAGGCTAAGTGTAGTTTTAGGAATGGGTGTGTGAGGTTTGTTGTTCATATTTCAATTATTGAGATTGCTAAGAGAGCATAAATTGTATTCCAAGCTTAGAAAGTGTGGTTTCTTTAAGACAAAGGTACATTACTTAGGACATGTTGTTTCAAAGGCATGCATAGTCGTAGATCCACAAAAGATAAAAGCTATCATGGAATGGGAAGCTCCTAGAAATGTGGATGAAGTCGGATCATTCATGGGACTATCAGGTTACTACAAGAGGTTCATCAAGACCTTCTCACACATTGTGTATCCTATTACATCATTCCAGAGGAAAGGTAAGAATTTTGAATGGACAAAGGAGTGTGAAGCCAGTTTGAGCAATTGAAGCAGTCGTTGACAAATTCCCTAATGTTAAATATTGCAGATCTAGATAAAGAGTTCATAGTGTATACAAATTCTTGCAAGAGAGGGCTTGGTGGATTCCTTATGCAGGAAGGATAGGTGATTTGCTACGAGTCCAGGAAATTGAATGGGTATGAACATAATTAACCAACACACGATCTTGAGTTGGAAGCGATCATACATTCATTGAAGATGTGGAGATATTATCTTCTTGGTAGGAGCTTTGGGTTGATGAGAAATCACAGTGGGTTGAGATATCTATTTGACCAACCGAGTTTGAATGCGAGGAAATATATATGGTTGGCTACCCTTAGTTACTTTTAGTTTGAGATCAAATACATTAAGGAAAAGGAAAACATGGTTGCGAATACTCTCAGCATGAAAGTGCAGTTGAACCATGTTGCAATAGTTAGCTCATATGGGATAGATTTACAAGATCGAATATTGCAAGCAGGACAGCAATATCACAGGTACATGGAGTTTAGGCTCAAGTTACAATAGGGTACAGGTGATCAGGATCTGAACTATCGTCTCACGAAAGATGGCTTGGTGATATTTAGGGACATGATCTATGTGGTAGGTGACAATGAACTCAAGAAGCTTTTCTTGAGGGAGTTTCATGCCAAATTTTATTCAGGTCACCGAGGATATCAAAAGAAGTTGAAAGTAGTGAAGAGGTTCTACTATTGGATGAATCTGAAGAAGGACGTGCTAGAGTTTGTGGCTAGATGTTTAGACTCTTAGCAATTCAAAGCAAAGTGTAAGCATCCATGTGGGTTGTTTCAGCCTATTCTGATTCCAGAGTGGAAGTGGGAGGTCATTTCCATGGACTTCATTACAAGTCTTATGAGGAAATTGAGGAAGCATGATTCTACCATGGTTGTGGTCAATAGGTTGAGTAAGGTATCTCACTTCATTCCAGTGAAGACTACTTATTCATCTAGTGAGGTAGCACAAGTCCTCATCAGGGAGATCTTGAGATTACATGGTGTTCCAAAGAATATTATGTCAAACAGGGATGCCAAGTTCACGTCAAAGTTTTGGAAGGTGTTGTTTGGATGATTAGAGACAGATTTGGCCTTCAATTCAACTTATCATCCACAAATAGATGGAAAAAATGAGAGAGGGTAAACAAAATACTGAAGGATATGTTGAGGATGTATGTCATGCATCAAAAAAGGAGATGGAAGGAGGACCTTCCACTGATCGAGTTCACCTACAATAATTGTTATTAGGATTCACTAAGGATGAGTTTGTTTGAGGCACTCTTTGGGTAGAGTTTTAAAACTCCCATTATCTGGAGCGATCCAGTGAACAAGTTACTTGTTAGGCCATACAAGTTGGAAGAAATGGAACAAGAAATGCAGGTTATAAAGAAGAATCTGAAGGTAGCACGGGACAGGAAAAAAAGTTATGAAAACGAGCACATGGAATTTAAGGAGTTTCAAGTTGGGGAGCATGTGTATTTGTGCATCAATCCTAAGAAGGTCTCCTTGAGGATTGGATCACGTGGCAAGCTAGCACCACGGTATTGCGGGAATTTTGAGATCCTTGAGAGGATTGGACCAGTGGAATGTTAATCTAGGTAGTCATTGATTTCATATGATGAAGAAGAAGTATCAGTCATGTACCTTGATAAATAATGATGGATGTTGAAGGACTAAATAGAAGAATACATAATGATATATATATATATATATATATATATATAGAGAGAGAGAGAGAGAGAGATATGGCATGGTAAGCTTATAATGAAGAAGGAAAACATTGAAGGATCAAACCACAAAGAAGCTCAAGACATTCTGCTCTCCTCATTTCTACATCGATAAATGACCAGTCACATTAAAATTAATTTTTTCCTATATTAGAGGTTGAATTTCATTTTAACACCTTCAGCATCCTCTAGAGCATATTTTTAGCTTTCTAATGAGCTATCACTTGGCCTGAAACTCCAAGTATTCTAAGAATTATGAATTTTCTAAGTTAAGGAAATTAGACTAGTCATTGGGTTGACCTGTTTCTAGATTTCCCACGTCGGCTTGCTTATGAAGATATGACCTTTCGTTTAAAAGTGATAAAACCACTATGTATATAACGTCAGGTCTTAATTCTCCATTCATCCATTTCGGTCATCCATTACAGAGAGATACATACAGTTCACATCTCGTGAACTTAAAGGACACTTAGAGGCCAAGAAGGATCACTTGATATCGGAAGCAGTTAAAGTTGTAAGGGCTCGGACACTACAGGCAACCAAAATTAGCAACAAAGCTTGGATACTATAAGCAGAGGATTAATAATTGGAGAATTTTTTTGTTGGGGTAAATATAACACATCGGATCTAGTTGTGGGGTCTTGAAACTATAATTAAGAACTCAGATATCTTAAGTTTCGAAACTGTCGAGTAAAACAAGACCAGATTGATCACAAAACTTGGAAGTGGTGCATCCATTCAGTGGCTCAGACCTTCTATACCCTCGGACCTTGGAATTGGAGTTTCAGATTGGTCACAGAATCTCAAGTTAGTGGACAGACATTTGGTCCAAGCTATAATCACCACCACAGACCCTCGGACCTTGGCAGTTGAGCTTCACATTGGTCACATAATCTCAGGTTAGTGGACATACATTCGGTCCAAGATATATCACCACCATAGCTCCTTGGACCTTGGCATTTGAGCTTCAGATTGGTCACAAAATCTCAGTTTAGTGGATAGACATTCGGTCCAAGCTATAATCACTACCACAGGCAACACAGAACCTTGGATTAGTAATATACCCTCAGACCTGGTACTGTATAGTGGCCTGATTGGAGTTAAGATTGGTGCAGAAATTATAGCCTTGGTGAGAGATCTCATTAAAGCAACCTCAATATTGCAGTCTCGGTGGAGCTTTTGATCTGTGGAGTATATACATATTCAGTGATAAATATGAAGATTTGGATGAGACAGTGATGAATTTGAAGATATAATTCTGAACAGTGAAGTAAAAAACAGTGAGCAGTGAAGCTTTAAGAGTTTTGGAGCTATTGGACATGTGAAGCATCGAACAATGCAGAATTTTGTGAAGGAAATTCAAGTAAGTACTATTCTCATTATCCACCAAAATAAGACAAGAGGGATTGGTGTCCTTGGGGCAGGATCCCCTAAACACAAGGT
Source organism: Pinus albicaulis (assembly GCA_034641835.2). Taxonomy (NCBI): domain Eukaryota; kingdom Viridiplantae; phylum Streptophyta; class Pinopsida; order Pinales; family Pinaceae; genus Pinus; species Pinus albicaulis. The sequence continues at coordinate 708,461,456 of CM076583.1, read as the reverse complement.
TGGCGCCTTAGAAAAGATAGGGTCGAAGCCCTAGAGGTTGGAGCCTCATCAAAGTCCAAGTTGGTGCTTGGAAACATGTTAGCGCCTGATTCATTGAAGGGTTGGTGCCCTCACACATCTATTGTATTCAATTATTTGAAAAAGGATTGAAGTTCTTATTGATCCTTAATAATATTATTATTATACACCTCTTTGTTTTTTAATTGTGAAGAATCTAACTAGACAAAATTAGCAATTGAAAAGAAATATTGGTTCACCCCCCTATCAGTATTTCCAAAAATTGGTATCAAAGCCATCTTCTTCATTATCAGCCTAACAACTGGAAGAAGGATTCTTAGGCACATTTAAGAACATAGAAGCAATGGGGAAGCTGCCTATATTTGATGGAACAAATTTTGGTTTTTGGAAGAAGAGGATTTCCTACTACTTAATGTCTCTTGGTCCTGAAGTATGGAACTCTGTTTTGAATGGGTACAAAGCTCCCTCCACTCTTCCAACTGATCTAGAAGAAAGAAAAGCCTACATTGCTAATGCCAAATATTTAAATTCCATCACTAGTGGAATTAGCAATTCCTAATTCATGAAAGTCATGAATTTTGACTCGCCCAAAGAAGTATGGGATAAGCTAGTTGCCCTGTATGATTGGGACTCCAAAGTTAAGAAGGGAAAGCTTCAAACCTATAGAAGAAAATTCCAGAGTCTAAAAATTGATGATGAAGAAGATATTGCATCATACTTCCTCCGAGTAGCTGAAGTGGTTAACTCTCTTAAAGGGCTAGGAGAAAATATTGAAGAAAGCACTATTGTTCAAAAAATCCTGAGATCTCTTCCTAACAAATTTGACTCTAAAGTAAGTGCCATAGAAGAAATTAAGGACCTATATACTCTCAAGATGGATGAAATTCATGGAATTCTCATTTCTTATGAGATGAGGAAAGGAATTCCAAATTTTAAATAAGTAGCATTCAAAGCCTCAAAATCAACAAAAAAAGGAAAAGGATGGAATAACAACATTGATGACTCTAACGCTGAAACCAAATTAGCTCAATTTGTACGAAGACTTAAGAAGGGATGTAAGCTAAAAGGTAAGTACCCTCTTATTTGTTTAAAATGTGGAAGAATAGGTCATTACACTGCAAAATGTCCTCATAAACATGATAGTGATGATGAAGAGGACTCTAAAAGGATGATGTACAAAAAGAAAGGGTTTAATAAGAAGAAATTCTTCTCCAAACAAGATGAGCCCGATGAAGATGAATTTGTAGTCATAAAAAATAAATCAACTAGAAATATGCATCATCACAAAGAAAGTGATGATGAATCAGATGATCATGAATCAGATGAGGAAAGTAACTATATTGGAAGAAAAGAAGTGTTATTCGTGGCATTTACAAATGATGGTGATTCAGAGCTGGAAGATGAAGGAAACATGGAAAAATTACTAATAAGTGCCATTGAAGAAAATGAGAATCTACGAAAGAAGATAATTTCTCTCAAAGTAGAAAAAGAGGAAGCAAAAATAAGGGAAGACTTCTTGAACAATGAGCTAAAAGAGAAGGATGATATCTGTGAAAAACGTGAAGCTGAAATAATATCTCTAAGAAAGGAATTGGAGCAAGTCAAAAGGAGTCGGCAAAGCTCTCAAGCATTTGATAACATTCTTAATACTCAAAAACCTTAACATGACAAATCTGGAATTGGTTTCAAAGGAGAGTCATCAAGTACAAATAATAATTCAAGGAGTTATGCCAACATACTCTCTTGCCATCTAAAAGAAGAAAATTCATCTAGTTAGGAACAAAGGCCCATCTCAAAGCCAAGAATTGAAGAAAGAGAAAATCCAAGGAAGAATTTTGCTCTATCTATGGCTATTACAACAGGTACCAAACTATTTTTCTCGGGTATTGTTACTATTGTAAAAAATTTGGGCATCAAGATAAGCATTGCAAGGCTCATAAGAATGAAGCACCAAGATTGAAAGATCAAACAAATAAACTATGTGGTCCTAAAGAGAAAGGACAAATAAACACTTACAATTCCTTCGATCTGTCTTTCTCATTATGTAATAATTATGATCATAATGAACAAAATTTCCCTCTCAAAGAAGAGGAAGCTAAAAGCGTAAATCTCAAAATGGATAAATGTGGCCTAGCTCTATGTGCTCATAGTGAAGAAAATCATTGGTTCATGGATAGTGGATGCTCAAGACATATGACTGGTGATCAAAAGAATTTTTCCTCATTGAAAAAAATGGAAATGTATCCTTTGGAAGTGGATCCGCTAAAATCACTGGAAAATGAACTATTACCCTTGTTAATGGACAACGAAATGATCAAAATACCTTGCTGGTAGAAGGGCTCAAACACAATATCTTAAGGGTTATCCAAATTTGTGACCAAGGACATAATGTTGTCTTTAGTACTAAAAATTGTGAAATAAGAGACTCATCCTCAGGAGAACTTGTGGAGAAAGGAGTAAGAACACCAGATAATGTCTACATTCTCAGTAAAATCCAAGGAGATAAATGTTACTTAAGTCAAACAGATGAAAGTTGGTTATGGCACAAGTGATTGGGGCATACAAGTTTTGATAACCTGGTCAACATCAGCAAAATTAATGCAGTAAGGGACATTCCAAAAAATTTCAAGCCAAATAAAGTTGTATGTGGCCCATGCCAACATGGAAACAAAACCAGAACTAGCCACAAAACTAAGGAGTTCTCAACATCAAAACCTATGGAAATCATTCATGCAGATTTATGTGGGCCAACTAGAACTCCATCTCTTCAAGGTGAAAGGTACTTTGCTCTATTTCTTGATAACTATACTAGAATTATGTGGGTATATTTCATAAAATATAAATCTGAAGCATTTGAATGTTTTAAGAATCATAAATCTCTCATTGAAAATGATAAAGATTCTAAGATTAAATTTCTTAGAACAGATAAAGGAGGAGAATTCAGCTCAAAATAATTTGATGAATTATGTAAAGAGCATAGAATCGAAAGAGAATTCTCTGCTACTAGGACACCCAAGAAAAATGGAGTAGTTGAAAGAAGGAACCGAACTATTCAAGAAATGGTAAGGACAATGCTACTAGTAGTTGATTGGAAACCAAAATTTTGGAGAGAAGCAGTTGGGACGAAAATTTATACCTTAAATCGAACTCAACTAAGAGCAAATAATGAAAAGGATCCTTATGAATTATGGAAAGGAAGACTTGCTTCAGTAAACTATTTCAAGATTTTTGGAAGCAAATGCTTCATAAAAATAAATGACTCACTAGGAAAATTTGATTCTAGGGATGACGAAGGAATATTTCTTGGGTACTCCACAAGGAGAAAATATTACAAATGTTACAACAATCGTCTACGGAAAATAGTGGAAAGAATTGATGTGAAGATTGATGAAGGTCTTCTAGAAAAGAGAATTGAAGATCATGAAGTTAAGCCTTTCCTTGAAGAAAGTGAAGAAGAACCTAAAAAACAACAGGAGGATGGAGAACCTCAAACTGAACCTTCACAGACTCCTTCTAAGATCAAATTCATTCAAAAACATCATCCGAAAGAACGGGTTATCGGAAACATAGATGAAGGAATTCAAAGTCAAATAAGGATGAAAAACACTCCAAGAAAAGATGATGTTGCTCTATTATCTTTAATAGAACCTAAAAAAATTTCTCAAGCAAGTAAAGATACTTATTGGATAAAGGCCATGGAAGAAGAAATGTCTCAAATCGAAAAGAATGAGACTTGGGAGCTAGTACCTCACCCAAAAGATAAAAATATACTTGTAACAAAATGGATATTCAAAAACAAGATGAATGAGGATGGACAAATCATCAGAAATAAAGCCAGACTTGTCTGTAAAGGATACTCACAAATTGAAGGACTTTGAAGAAAACTTTGCACCAGTAGCTCGATTGGAAGCCATAAGAATGTTTTTCGCATTTACTTGCTCAAAAGGATTCAAGGTTTATCAAATGGATGTAAAATCAGCATTCCTGAATGGATATCTCAAGGAAGAAGTTTACATGGAGCAACTAGAAGGATTTGATCTTGCTGAAGGAAAATAATTTGTATGCAAACTGAAAAAGGCCTAGTATGGATTAAAACAAGCCCCTACAGCATGGTATGAAAAGTTGTATCACTATCTGCAATAACAAGGTTTCAAAAAGGGAGTAGCAGGTAGCAATCTCTACATGAAGATGGATGAGGAAAAAATTCTGATCACTCTTGTGTATGTTGATGATATATTCTTTGCTAGAAATGATGATAAGATGAGCCATGAATTTGCTCTAAATATGTCCAAAAGGTTCAAAATGTTAATGATTGGTGAGCTATATTATTTTCTTGGGCTAAAAATATCTCAAACCTCTGTAGGTAGGTTTATATCTCAAGCAAAATATCTTAAAGACATGCTCAAAAGATATGGGATGGAAGATTGTGCACCTATGAGCACATCGATGACCACAGATTGTAAATTAAGTAAAGATGATGATACCCCTCTTATAGATGCGACTCTTTACGGGTCAAAAATTGGAGCTCTCCTATACTTAACTGCTACAAGACCAGATATTATGCAAGCAGTGGGAATGGTAGAAATATTTCAGTGAAATCCTAAACAATCCCATCTAGAAACAGTGAAGATAATTCTCAGATATCTAAAAGGAGTGGCTAATATGGGTCCTTGGTATCCTAAGAGTTAAACTCTTATTGTGACATCTTACTCTAATGCTGATTGGGCCAGAAGCATAGATGATCGAAAAAGTACCAGTGGAATTTCAGTCTTTATGGGAGATTGTCTTGTATCTTGGCTTAGCAAAAAACAATCATCTATATCTCTTTCTATAGCTAAAGCCGAATATACAGCTGCTGCTAATTTTTGTACACAAATTCTATGGATGAAAGAATATTTGAAGGATGTCAACATAGAAACTAACAAACCAATCACACTTTTTTGCGACAACACTAGCGCCATCAGTCTTTCAAAGAATTTGATAATGCACTCAAAGACCAAACATATTACAATCAAATATCATTTTCTCCGTGAACAAGTTGTTGAACAAAATACCAAGTTAGAATATGTCAATACAAAGGAACATATTGCATATATATTTACAAAACCCCTTCCTCCAGAAGCATTTGAATATCTTCATCAAAAGATGGGAGTCATTGCCCTCACATAACATTAAAACAAGCAGCTTGTCAAGGGGAGAAGCATGACAGTGGGAGCATATTGGCACCCCATTTTCCATTTATGTCAAAGGGGGAGAAAAAGGTGGAATATTTCCATCAATGACAAAGGGAGAGATTGTTAATCTAGGTTGTCATTGATGTCATATGATGATGAAGAAGTGTCAGTCATGTACCTTGATAAATAATGATTTATCCTGATTTATCCATCGTGCATGTGGTATTATGTTTTTTAGATTTAAATCAAGGGCCACAATTAACCCATGGATTTAATCAACAGTGGTATAGTGTCGACTTCCCGAGGCCATATCTTGATTTCCAAGGCACCAAATTATGCAAAGGGTGGCTCATTGGAAAACTAGAAAGGAGGAGAAAAATATCAGAATACTAATTTTGGTCAAATATTTAAATTAAATTCCCTAAAAATAGAAAGTAAAAATAACCATGAATTGAGCTTGAAACTCGAGTTGCAAAGATCTAAATTGGGCATGAAATGGTTCACTGATTAAACAGAATCATGGAAGATATTTTTAGGTGGTTAATGTTTACTGAATATAGAAGAAGAATTAGTTAAAATGATTTGAATATTTGTTTTATCTCAGTTATGATTTTTTTTAAATTGGTTTATTTCTTTTTCTAATTAAATATTTTCTGTTGCATGTAGGTACGCAGGGTAATTCAAGATTCGAAAATTAAACTGGCGCACTTCAAGATTCAATCATCCAACTTACCGAAAATCAAATAAACGATCTTAGTTTCCTTCTTTTTTTTACTTATTTGTTGAAACCGTCATTAAAAAAACGTTTTTTTAATTAATTTGTAATATTATTTAAAGGGGACTTGGCTATGTAAGAAAAAGGGGGCGTTCAATTTCAAAAGGTAAAGGATATTTTCATTTCTATGGAATCTATTTTGTGAGGGATTTAGGAATCTGCAGAACCAGACCAGAGAGGATATGTTGGGGATCGAAGGCCATTTGGTTATGAAATTTCTTTGAAATATTTTTTACTCTAGGGCCTATAACTAGGTTTTCAGTTTTGTACCATATTGTTTGAATTTCAAGGTTGGTTGATGGCCCATTAAATTTATTCCATTTTGATTTATTTCTGATTTAGATCAGTATTCATTGTTTTATTTTGGCACTGCAGTTAATCTCATACAATTTCATTCTTATTTAAAATCAATGAAAAACTATCTTCTCATAGTTCGCCAAATTTAAATCAATGTTGAATGTTAGATTCAAGAGAAATTGTATGTTTTAACTAATAATTATTTAGCAGTTTAATTGCATACTCGTTTATGCTCTAACCATTTTTGTAGCATATGAACTAATTTATAATACAACAACATATCTAATATTGAAATCAATTAATGATATTTGAATCCAAGTATGTGTGTAAATGGCTCTGGTAACTATTTATTCATTTAACCCTATATGAATGTGTCTTAATTACTGAGTCATATGAGCTATTTATGTGATTTACTACTTCATTTTAATCTTAATTTTGGTCCATTCACCTTTCCCTTGGTTGAGATTGGGAAATATCCTCTCTTGATTGAGATAATTAGAGTAGTTAGTCTTATATTAGTGTTAGGATAAAGTATCTATTTCTTTTGCATATTAGATTAGGTTTCATTTAGATTTAGGATATCATATTAGAAAGTCTCTTTATGAGGAGAAAACCATTAGGTGGAAATTAGGCCCACATATCGGTCTAAATCACCATCCCAAACAGATAAAGGTACAATTGGGGCCTTAATTGTGTGGTCTCCCTAATGTTGGCTTGGTCATTTCCAAGCATCAGAAACACAATGGAGAAAGAAAGTATACTCATGAGAATTCAACTTATGATGATATTTTCGAGGAAGTTCAGACATATCTGGAAGTTGTACAAAAAGTTCAACAAGTTCCTACAGATCTCTAGATTGAGTTACAAAACTTTTGAAATACAAGGAGAAGGTGCTTTTCACCTATACTCCAAGAAGATAGTGGAATGAAAGCAATCGGGACACTTTTCCAACTCACCAGTCCTTCTCTAACACATACGAAGTCCCATTAGATTGAAAATAACTCACCTCCTTATGATCATCAATAGATGCAATCAAATATTGATTTAATAGTTTATACTATTATTGTACTAGAAGAGTAAAGAAAATGCAGAAATAACGGAACTTGTTTGAAAAGGTATAAAATGAATTGGATGAGAGAAAAGAGAAGAATCCATTGAATACCACTCCAGAGAGCTCAGAGATAACATCTCAACGCATAGAAAATCCTAGTAAAGGGACTCAATCTAAGGAGGTCACTTGATTTGGTGTTCTTTAGAGATGTTGCAAAAAATCCAATATCCTCTATGTTTGGTGTAACTTCCTTGGAAGTTATTTATGTTGATGACTTTTCACCAATGAAGAGGAAAAAACCCCTCCTACTAATTGGTTTTCAGTATCAAGAAAGGTCCATTGTGAAGGGCGGAGCTAAAACACAAAGAACTGAACAAAAAGAGAGAATCTCTAGCTCAACAAAGAATAATGGATCCAAGCAGAGTGTTGAACAATTTAATGGGAGCCTTAGTAGGATAATTGTCACATTCAATGGGAGCCTTCAATAGTGCCAACATCTAGTTAGTGAACAATTTAATAGAAATTATCAATCAAAGAAATATAATAATAACTGAACTTGAAGCATAATTGACTGGGAAGAAAGCCAAGTTTGAAAAACATGTGAAATCAAAGCTCTCACAGGAGCAACAACAACACCTAAAACAAATGAAATTCCTGGAGTAACAACTAAAAAAATAAGTAACTAAGATTTAGAACCTATTTACTAGTTCTGATAAGCAGAAACAAGATCAAATTTCTCACTTGCAATCACAAGTACAAGAATTGAATGGGAATCAAATTGATCTGAATAAATTTAAAATGATGGTTGTTTAAGACAACGGTGAGTTGCAATAGGCACAAGAAAATTTATGCAAAGATCTAAGTCTGATTCAAAAACAACAAGATCTCATTAATAATTTAGTCATCATTATTTCTATTAGCAAATCCAAACTCAATCAAGCTAGGGATATTTTAGCATAATTATCAACATGAAAACCTAACATTAAAAAAACTTCTCGAGAGCTTCCTCAAATCTCAAACACAAATAATTTAAAACTCAAAGTTGCTTTAAATGGCTGGAAACAAAATATACAAATTTCGAAAGAATTAGCCAAAGAAGCCGAACAATTATGCTCTTCCACAATCAATTCAATAATTGATGCAACAAAAAAATTATATATGCTTAATTTATTCCCTATGGAAATGACTGGAAGGGCATGGGATTTCATTCCAGAGGTTTGGAAATAGAGACAATAATTGAGAGATATGATCAATCAACAGCGAATGGTTGACTTAGAAATCGTGGACAACTTATTAGTTAAATCGCAAAGCTATTTTATCGCTAACAAACAAATTTACTCAACAATAACCAGTGAGTTGCTAGTTATTGAAACCAAAGTATTCAACTGTTAGATCAACTTGCATCCAAAAGCTCTGAATTTGGTGACCAGAATCGAGGAAGTTCACGAGAATTGGAAACAACATATGGAAGCCTCTAGCTCATCGTACAAAGATCAATCTAAATAACTCGATGAATCTTCCGCGAGACCTTAACGATCTCCTATTTTTAATTAATAATGTTGCTTTTCAAATATTTTATGTGAAAGAAAAATGTAAAAAATACTTATTTTAGTCTTTTGTATTATTATTTGATGGAGCCTTGCAAAGGGTTCCAAATATTTTGAAGAATGCTCACCAAACTATTGTAGGAGTTTACTTTTTGGAGAATAGAAGAACCAACAAAGTATTTGCTTCATCTTGCACAAATATATGTTGTATTGTTTCTTGCATTTATTTGGGTAAATTTGAAGTTAAATTATTCCAAGTTGCTTGATCTATTTTTTCTTTTAAGAGATCACGAAATCGTGTTTGTACTATTTCTTGCTATTGTTTTCAAATCACAATTTATTTGAACAGGTTAAGCACAAAAAAATATGTATGAATATTGTGTTTGATGTATGCTCATTTAACCATTTCTATGAATCATAAGTTAATTGTAACCAAGATTTAAGTTTGTTCAGTTAGATAGATCTACATATTCTCTAATTATAATTTAATTTGAATTCATACATATGCTCTAATTTTCTTCCGCGATAGGAAATAGTAATTTAGATATTTATTTTAGAATATTTATTTTTCATTCATTTAGCCCAATTAGATTTCCCCTGTTAGATTATATTCTTTTAGAACATCACATTTTGAGGAGTAAAATCCATTTGTGACAACAGGGTTCACATATCAGTGAGAGTTGTTATACCAAGTGAGTATAGGTGTAATTGGGAACTTGATTGGGTGACTTCTCCTATTGTTGGCTTGGTAAAATCCAAGCATCAACAAAAGTATAACTACTAAAAGAAAGAGAAAGGTATTTTGTGGAGATACAATGAATTCTCTATCCTGCTAAGATAAGAACTTTCATTGGTCTACTATATAATAGTGGTTTTTGAATTTAAACCCAAATCAAAATCTCAAGAATAGAATTTGGACTACTTGTTTGGTGAATACTGGTTGTGTCCCTAAGGTATTTTATTTTAGAGAATTAGTTTCTTGGCGTGCTGAGTGTCTCGATGCAAAAATAATAACAATTTGAGTATCTATTGAAGGGGAGATTCTAGTTCTTCTCACACCCAAAGTTTTCATAAGAATGTTGCAGTTACGATACCCCTAATAAAATCCTTAAGATTCTATAAGATTACTCTTTTCTGGAATCTTAGGGTGGTAGATTGATTTTTTTGAAGCATTTTATGGTTTAATCAACTGAAATTCCTATTAATCTTTTGCAATTGACATTTCATTGTTAGGAACACTTTATTAGGATTTTTCTTGGTTGTTTGCATGATCAATGGGATGGGACTCAACATCTCACATTCCTTGGTTAATCATATATGTTCTTGTTACACAGTAATTTGTCACCGTCCCTGAAATCCCCATCTCGCACATTGGAGGGCTCATTTTGTGACCTGTGAGCAATGACATAACTTGAAAATAATTTCATGGCATTCCCCTGAACATGTACTTTCATCCCCCTGAAGACATCTCCTTGTGAAAAACCCTAAAAATGGCCCTTTTTGCATTAGCGCGGGTAGCCAATTCAGTACCCGTGCCAATGGGGAAAATCCTTCAAAGAGGTCGCGCCAATTGGCGCTCTGTCCCAGAGTCGCACTTGCACCAGCCAATTTAAGGAGTGTTTTTAAAAAATAAATGGTGGAAGTTTCGTCCTAACAAATTCCTGGGCTGCTATCTATCTTGAGTTGGGAGGTTTGGCTACGGATCTCCATAGAGAGGAAGTGGTTTGCCACCTCTCATGGAAGCTTCCTTGACGATAAGGCCAATCCCATGATTATAGGGATCCCAACTTCCCTTCCTCCATCTATAAAAGCTTGTTCATCTCCATTGCAAGCTAGTCTTCAAGTTCCCAAATTCCCAAGAGCCTTATGCTGCAAGAGCCTCGATTATTCCCCTAAGGCCAAATTCAAGCAAGGAGACTATTGTCAAGATCCGAAGAGAGAGGTTTTTCCCATCCTTGACAGGATTTTCGAGACGTGTTCTGCTGGCGACCCTCCGAAGGAGAATTCAGCATCAGAACTATGGTTGTATTCTTCCTTTGATTGATTAATAATAAGCGACTATTGGTTATGGTTCCACTCTTGTTATGGTTTATGATGATGAGTTATGTCCTTTCTGACTGACATATAGTTGTATCTACTGGATTTTACGCTTGCGTTTGTTTTGTTTCTCTCTTTTGCAGGTGTCCTATCACGGAGATCGTGGGGATTGTGATCTGCCAGGGCTAAGGAACGGGAGTGCTACCTCTTCTACAAGCAGCAGCGTTGGATCCCAGGTAGGCCTTCATCGTTAGTTGGTTTATTTGCAATTAGGAACCTGCACTATAGTGTGAATGATTGTTGCTAGACCTGGTCTGGGCTAGTAGGGATCGCCTCTGTCCGCAGAGGGGATTTACCTCCACAACAAATTGGCGACTCCACTGGGGATCATTAGCTTGTTTTCGTTCATTTTATGAGCTATAGACGGAGCCTAAAGTTGGCCAGATAGCCTTCGAAACGCTTTTGCTCTGCAATTGCGAAGTAGATCAAAGTTGCTTCAGTCAATCTCCAGGTTAGTTTGTAAACTGAACACTCGGAGCACTATCTTTTCTTTTCAGTTGATTCTTGATTCTACTTTCTTGATCAGCTCTTTTGGGCTGGTTCTTTCTGTGAATTTGGGTTTTTGAAAACTCCAAATATCACTGGTCTGATCTTGGATTGTTTATTTTTTATTTTGGCATAGCCAACTTGACTGGCGCGTTTTTTAGCGTGACAATCACGCCAATTGGCGCTAGTTGTCTATGTATTACCCGCGCCAATTCTGATATGGCGCTAGTTTCAGCCTGACAGTCGCGCCAGTGCTGGGGACTGCTAGGGTTTGCTTGATTTTGAGCTCTCTGAGCCTAATCTCTGATTTTGGTTTCATTTTTTCAACTGCTTGAGTGTTTTGGAGCCTTGATTGACTGGTTGTTACCTTCGTCCTTTGGTTGTTTGCCCATTTCCATCGATTTTGCATTCTAGCCCTAGGTCATCTAGGTGCTATGGTGTGTCGTGCCTCCCTTGGGAGTTGTTGGTTTCTATCGGTTCAGTCAACCTTGTGATTGCTTCCCTGCATTCGTTTGACAGTTGTTTATCATTTTATTGCGCTATTTGAGTGATTGACTCCTCCTTCATTCGAATTCCGCTTTGTCTCATTTTGGGCCTAGATTACACGACTCATTTGTGTCTTTGGGATTTTCTTGGTTTTGAGGGACTGTTGGTCGATTTGAGGTCTGATTGTGTTTTCTATTGAGTGAAATTTGTTTGTTTTTTGCTCTCTTATCATCATTTCTCGAATTGCTTTTGCATTAGTTTTCATTTTTTTTAGCGCACTTTGCTCTGAAATATTGAAAATATATAATAAAAAAATCCCTTTGCTTTTCATTAGTTAATGTGAATTAGATCTTTTCGGTGTTATTAGTGATTGGTAACCTTGAACAAAAAGCTTTTTAGTTTTCATTAGCTGCATTAGATACATCATTGGTTGTTTTCTATTCATTTCGTTATTGTGTGAAAAGCTCTCAACTCTCTCATAAATAGCTTTCATCGAATGAAATGATATACTGTGGCATATAGAGTGCATTTAGGAGATTTTGAGACATTACATACGCTAGGGCCTGAAAACTGAAACGTAATTGAAGATAAACTTTAAAATTTACTCAATTTACACTAAGGCAGCATTGAAATCTAACGAAACACATTTAGAGGTCTAGGCTAGAGACGTGTTCCGGCATCTTAAAACCTAGTAGCTGTCGTTCGCCTCTTGGCTTTAGACAGCACTAGTACAGACTTGTGCTCCCCATACCGTCGCGTATATAAAGGGAGACCCCACTAGGTTTCAATCCTTTATCCATAAGAAGCCGAGTCTGCCGCCCTATACCCGTGATACACCGTACACAACATTCGAGGAGATTTCCTATACGTACGTTAAGTCCTTGGTTGATTTCTCTTTCATTTTCAAACCAAGGTGTATATTGCAGTTCACGGTTATTTGGTACACCCTTTGCCTAGTATTCCTGAGTAGTCATTTGATCTTTTCTAACTCTTTAAATTTGAAAGGATCACCAAGTGCTTGTCCTTTCACGCTTGCTTCAAAACTGAAAGAGATAGAGTCACCTTTTATCCGTTTCTCGACTCTTGAAACATGAAACGGTGAAGTTTCCTATTTTTCAATGTTGCAAAAAATTAATCACCCATGATCACACGCCCTGTTAGATTTTTCTTGTTAGCCATTTGATTGTGTGTCTTGACTCTTTTTCAGCCCGTGTGTGTGTTTGATCTTTTTCTCTTATCGTTAATACCACAGTGGCGGAACCCTCGGTTTCGTCTACTAGTAGTCCTTATACAGACGATTCATCAGAGGCTTCTCAATCCTCTGTTGAACCTCAGCAGCCCATTGTTTCCGAGTTTCCTGACAGGGGACCAGTTCTTGCTGAGCAACCCTTTGGGGGACCAGTTGAGTTCAATTGGCCCTTTTCCGACCCTTGGTCTGAGTTAAGAGTAGGGGCAGATTTCCTTTCTCTTACATCAGGTTCGCCTTTTATAGTTGTTGTTTTTCCTCCTAGCCCTCGCCGTCTATTACGAGATCTAGCGGCAGGCTCAATCATGAGTGAATCTAGCGAGGAAATCCCCACGTCCGGTGAGGATTACCGGTTATTTCCTCGGAGATTATTTCCAGGAGACAACCCTGAACCAGCTGTTATGTCATCACCTGGTCCCTCATTACCAGCAGGGTATAGATCCTTGGGTCAGATTATCGCCGCCGCAGCCTCTATGGGGGTATCAGCTCCTTCTATGAGGCCAGTGGTTCCTTCATTGGGGATGTCTCCTCAAACTCCCGTCACCTCTGTACCCGTTCAGCCCACTGTCTGTGTGGCCGCGTCTGCACCCGCTATCACGACACACTCCGCGGGGGCTGTGTCGCATCCTGAAGACGTCTATATAGTGACTGCTATGCTGGAGAACATTTCTCCGGAGGAGTATCGGTTGTCCCTACAACAGCTGAACCCCGAGGTTGGACAAACCTCTCAAGACCCCAACCGCTCTTATTTTTCGCATTATGCACAGGATGGTACACCCGTGTATGCTTTTCCAGATCAATACGATGAGCACGGGAACATTTTACGTTTACCCGCTCCAGAGGCTCACCTTCATGCTCAAAGTTTACCCTATAACTAGGCTGGACATCCTTATAACCCGCAAGGGCAACCTTTTCAAGGCCAACCTTCAGGCCAGCCTGGCTATCCTTATGACCTGCAGGGGCAGCCTTTACAAGGCTATCCTGCAGGCCAGCAAGGGCCATCGTATGGTCCGCAAGGACAGTATTACAACCCTTCCGGTCAACCTGTGCAGCCTCAACCGGGGTACCAACCGGGGCCGGTATGTGGTCCTGGGGGGCAAGTCCAACCTTCCCAACCCATGCAACCTCAATATCCTGTTAATCCAAACGTTGCACACCAGCCAGGACCATCTTATGGTCCTGCTGCAGGTCAAACCGGCTACCAGCCACCACTTGGCTCTATTCCTCCACCGGGACAACCGATCTATCCGGCACAGCCTGGTGTACCTCCACCAGGCCAACCGGTCTATCCGGCACAACCTGGTGTTCCACCTCCAAGCCAACCGGTTCATCCGATGCAACCTGGTGCCTCTCAACAGCCAGGTCAACCTGCGCAACCGGCACAACCTGTTCACCGGGGTCAACTTGTTAACCCAAGGCAGCCCGCTCAGCCAGGTCAGCCTGCTCAACCAGGCCAGCCTGCACATTCTATCAACCCTACCCAACAGCCAACTTATTCGATGCCGCAACCAAATCAACCGCTGCACCCAAATTATCAGGCTCTGCAGGGTTCCACCTATCAGCAGCCCACTCAACCTCAAGGTGGCTACTATTCTCATGGTCAATACCGACCGAATTATAGCCAGCCCCAAGGTTCTAACTATCATTCTCAATAGCCCGGCTACACCTATACTTAGCAGCCAAATCCAAATGTTGTTTACACAGGGCCGACTCATAATCAGGGTCCATACTCTGGTTATCAACCCCCGTACGCTAGTTACCAGCAACCGAATCAGGCTGGTTATACCACCTATACCCCCTACGGTCAGAATCCTGCTGGACAGAACCCATGGGGGGGGCAAGGATATTCCCAACCAGCATGGAGTACAGGTACTAGTCCTTACCCAGGGCCAGGCATGTCGTCCAATCCGCCATTGCCATTTCTGGCTACCTTGGAGTTACCGGATGTTTCGAAATTAACCAATGATCCAATTTTGCACAATCCTTATTGGCCTCCGGTTCCTACCAAGGTGCCCGGTGATTACCCCAAGTTTGAGGGAAAATCTGGAGAGGACCCCCAAGCTCATGTGATGACTTACCATCTTTGGTGTTCATCCAAATCTTGGGTGGATGATTCAATCCGTCTGCGCCTCTTCCAGCGCACTTTGACTGGCGATGCTGCTAAGTGGTATATCGAATTATCCCGTGGCATCTTTCAATATTTCAATTCGTTAGCCATGGCTTTTCTGACTCATTTTCAGTTACCGGTTCGCTACGAAGCCGGGACGCATCTCCTGACTTCTTTGAAGCAGGACAAAGCCACCCACATTTCTGATCACATTCATGAGTGGCGACGTCATCGTAGACTGATCAAGTTTCATATACCTGATCAAATACTAACTCATTGGTTCACCACCTCCTTCATTAACAAAATCGCCCAAGATATTTCTATGGGAGCGTGTGTGACTGAAGAACAAGCCATAGCGCGTGCTCAATATCTGGATTTGGTATACTCACAATCCGGCACGCTGTATGATATTTTTCCTGATGCTCCATGGTCTGGAACCTCTAAAGCTCCACCTACCCCAGCGGTGGATGGTGTTATTGGTTCAGTGTCTCAGAATTCGAAGAAATCTTCGAATGGGAAGCAGAAGCCTAACTCATCCAATAATTCTGCTCCTCCCGCCCCTACCGATTCTGGAAAAACTGCGGAGGTCAATGCCGTTCAGTCCAATCCTACAGAAAAGACCTCCAAAGGAAAGAAGAAGGGCAAAGGTAAATCCAAATCCGACACCCCAAAGCCAGATTCCAAACCTCGGACCGAGGATGGTTCCCAACGCAAACCAAAGTACCCCTGCCTCATTTGTGAAGGAGATCATTATACTAAGGATTGTCCTCGATGATCTGAAGTTAGTCAACTTCTAAAAGGCTCCAAAGGGACTCTGGCAGTTCTTAAAGAACCGTTCCCATCTCAGCAGACCCAGATGGTTGAACAACCCTCACCATCTGCACCATTTGGGTCCCAAGTCTTTATGATGAATGGCGCTGCACCTATTTCTATCGCCACGCGTTCAAAGGATTACAACTAATTGCGTCAGGCACCGGGGAAGACAGTTGCAGATGGTCCACCTCCCCCACCTGTCTCCGGTTCGTTGGAAATTAAGAAGCCTACCGCTGAACCCGTTGTGAGGCCACCCTCTAAAGGTGTTCTACGAAAGTCTTCCTACAATCTGAATGCCCATGCCACTCAGCACTACAGTATTGTTGAGGATCTGGCACAGGCGCCTTCTGCCATGTCTGATTTGGAAGTTCTTCAAAGTTGTCCTTCACAACGGAAAGCTCTTTTATCTGCAATTGTTGGAATCAATCCAGCCGATTCTAGCCTTCTCACCTTCGACTTAGAAAACTTTACCCCCCGACTTCCACATCAGATCGCTCTTGTTATTCAAGTTGGGATCAACGGTCTTAACATCCATAGGGCCGTTGTAGATGAAGGTGCTTCTACCTGTGTCATGTCGTCCGCTTGCTGGAAGGCCATTGGCTCTCCGACCCTTTCATCATCTCCCAATGCCGTAGAGGCATTCGATGGTCGGGAATCCAAACCCCTAGGTGTTCTCGAGAGTCTAGCCATTACTTTACAGGGGAAGACAGTCAACGTAGAAGTAGAAGTGGTTGATGCCAAGCTCAACTACAATATACTTCTTGGCCGCAGCTGGACTCATGCCATGTTATGCGTGCCGTCCACCCTCTTTCGACTTATTAAGTTCCCTCACGAGGGCAAAATCGTTACGGTGGATCAGTTGTCCTTCTTCACCTCCACCTCCGAGAACAATGTTTCGTATGTGGATCAGATTCCAAATCCCCCTGAAAATGTAGGACCCGGTCTCTTCAAAGACCCCGTCCTCATGGGTATTTTTCCCGCACCGCCACCGCACACCGCTCAAGTTAATATGATCTCTAGGTCTGACGACCCATGGCTCATCCCTACGCTTGAGCAGGTGATTGAGTTTGGAGAATCGATGCCCTTAAATCCAGTAGAGATTAGCTACTGTGGAATTGTTGCCGCATCTGATCCTCCACCGCCTCAGCATACTCCCTCGAGCATCGCTTTAGACATCTATTCTTAGTCCCCCTGGCTTGGCGAGGTTGACTCGCCTGATCCTCTCAAAGAGATTTTTCCTTCTAATGAAGCCATTGTTGAAACAATGTCTCTTGAGGAGCTGCCTTGGAGCGATGGACATCATCGTTCCTCCTTTATGCCCTGCCTAGGGGCAATGTCAGATTTTCTAGAGTGTTTTTCATCTCAGGTTCCCACTCCACCTCTCCAGACACCCATTTTGACGCACGAGGTTCTTTCGGAAGGAAACCTGAGTAATATCACTCAAACCATCCTGATCAACATCTCCGTTAAACCGGGGATCGTTGAGAACATACACGTGGGAGTGACTTGTTCTCCTGATGAGATACAAGTCTATACTGATCTTTTTAAAGAATTCAGAGATGTGTTCGCCTGGTCCTACGAGGAAATGCCTGGGATTGATCCCAGTATCGTAGTGCATGAGATTCCAACCTACCCTGGTGCGAAGCCCGTGCGCCAACGCTTACGCCCGGTGCATCCTCGCAAAGCCGCTGCAATTAAGGCAGAAGTTGAAAAACTTCTGAACGCGGGCTTTATTTATCCCATCCCCCTCACAGAATGGGTTTCAAACATTGTCCCTGTCGATAAAAAGCAGGGTACTATTAGGGTCTATGTTGATTACCGCGATATTAATCGCGCCTATCCGAAGGATAACTATCCCACTCCGTTCATAGGCCAAATCATCGACGAATGTGCCAGAAGTGAGATTTATTCCTTGATGGACGGCTTCTCCGAGTATAATCAGATTAATATTTTACCTGAGGATCAACACAAGACTGCATTCATCTGTCCGTGGGGTACTTTCGCTTATAAAAAGCTCCCGTTCGGCTTGAAGAACGCTGGAGCCACTTTCCAGCGTGCGATGTCTTACGCTTTCCACGACATATGCCATATCGTTCAGCCTTATCTGGACGACTTGCCAGCTCACTCAGCTAAGAGAGAGGACCACCCTGAACACCTCCGCCAGATTTTCCTTCGTTGTAGGCGCTACAATATTAGGCTTAATCCTCATAAATGCGTCTTTTGCGTGGATTCTGGCCGTCTTTTGGGATTCATAGTCTCCAAAGACGGAATTCGCCTTGACCCTTTAAAGGTCGAGGCTATCATCAATCTCCCATCACCCTCCTCATTATATCAATTGCAGAGTCTGCAGGGAAAAGCTAACTTCCTTCGACGCTTTATCCCGAACGATGCGGAGGTGGCCAAAGGATTCACGCGTCTTCTAAAGCAGAACGCTCCCTTCCATTGGGATGACATTGCTCAAGAATCCTTTGAGAAGCTTAAGACGTTACTGGTTAATGCTCCTTTGCTTCGTCCTCCTAATTATCACTGTGATTTCACTTTGTATCTCGCCGCCGCGTTTAGCACCATAGCTATGGTTCTGGTGCAGGATGACGATGATGGAAATGAACATGTCGTTTATTATCTATCACGGAACCTTCTCGACACAGAAACACGTTATGCTCACGTCGAGAAGCTAGCGTTAGCCGCAGTACACGCTGTGTAGCATTTTCACCATTACATCCTGTTGCGCACAACAACCATGATTTCGGATTGCAACCCCATGACATATATTCTTTCTCGACAATTACTGGGGGGAAAATACTCCAAATGGATTGTTATCCTTCAGGAGTTCGACTTAGAATTCACCACTGCTAAGTCGACCAAATCACTGGTTTTTGCGGATCTTATTTGCTCGCTCCCGACGGACTCCACCCCATCTTATTCCGAGGATCATATCCCGGACGAAACTCTTTTCCTTATCAGTACTCGCGACCCTTGGTACAGAGACATAATTGTGTATCTTTAGACCTCCACATTTCGGTCTGAGTTGACTAAAGATGCCCGACGTCGGATTCGGCATCAATCTCAACCCTACCGCATCGTAGGAGATACCTTATACCGCGTTGGAGTAGATTCGGTGCTCCGTCGGTGCCTAAACTTGGAAGAGGCTGAAAGGGTCCTAAATGGCTGCCACAGTGGTGCCTGTGGTGGTCATATGTCTGGATATGCCACTGCCTAGAAAATTCTGCAAGCAAGTTACTTCTGGCCGTCAATACTCAAAGACTGTATCGTCGCAGTCCGTAAATGTCACGCGTGCCAGGTCTTTCAATGCAAGATGCGCACGCCGCCTCTCCCTTTGCATCCTGTTATTACCGTTGGCCGTTTTGCGAAATGGGGCATAGATTTTATGACGTGTAACCCTCATTCGGCCGGGGGGGCATTCATATATAATTATCGCCGTAGACTACTTTACGAAGTGGGCCGAAGCGATGCCTACACTAGCTGCCGACGGTAAGACAGCTGCCCAATTCATCTTCAACCACATTATTGCACATTTCGGGGTTGCTCAGGCCATTGTTACCGACCATGGTACTCATTTCCGAGATTATATGATGGCCGAGCTGACTTCAAGATTGGGCTTATGACACGATAGCTCAACGCCATATTACCCCCAGGAAAATGGCCAGGTTGAGGCAGTGAACAAGGTTCTGGTCACTATGCTTCAACGAATAGTTGGTATTCACAAATCCAATTGGCACCTCCAACTTTTCTCAGCTCTATGGGCCTATCGGACGTCTGCAAAGAGTGCAACTGGATTCACACCATTTCAATTGGTGTATGGTCTGGAAGCAACTCTTTCGGTTGAATGCGAGATTCCTTCTTTGAAATTAGCTGTGGAACTTCTACCCGACACTTCTGCTGAGGAAAAGCATCTTTTGTATTTGGAACGGTTAGATGAAACCCTCTGTTTGGCTGCTTTAGTCATTGAAGCACAAAAGAAGCGGGTCAAAGCTCACTTTGATCAATCAGTTTCTCCACGTTCCTTTGTCGAAGAGGACCTCGTCCTCTTATACGATCAAGCGCATGACAAGCTTGGGGCCAGTAAGTTCCAACCTATGTGGCATGGGCCCTACATAGTAAAACACGTTTTGAAGAATGGGGCTTATGAGCTTATAGATTATGAAGGAGTTCCGCTGGCGCAGCCCAGAAATGGGTTGTACCTGAAAAAATACCACGCTTGAAGTCATTTTTGGTGTGGTGTGTGTACATAAGTGTGTTATTTCATTTGTGTGCATGTGTGGTGTGGTGTGCGATGTAAACATCTTTCTGCTGATCGGGTCTTCCTGATTGTGCAGATGTCCATCAATCCGTTTGTTGGTTTCGCGGATGGTGCCTCCCGCAGTACCAGGAATCTGTCTTCGGCAGCCTGGGTAATCTACGATCCTACTGGTGAGTTGGTCAACTTGCAAGGTGTGTGTCTGGGATGTGCTACAAATAACATCGCGGAATATAGTGTTGTGTTAGAATTATTAACTGAGGCTGTAAACCTTGGTATCTGTGAATTACTTGTGTATCTAGACTCACAACTTGTAGTATCACAGCTTAACGGTCATTATTCAGTCAGAAACCCATCCATTTTACGTCTGTATCTGCGTATTCGTTTACTGGAAATAAATTTTGACTATATTACATATCAACATATACCCAGACATATGAATACATTAACAGATGCAGTAGCTAATTTGGTTCTAGATAGACATTTGCGCAATTTGTAAAACATCACATGTAAAAAGAAAGATCCATCCAGAAATAGATATGTATATATATAGATATCGAAATGTTTACATAGCGTGTGTCGCATAAAATCAAAAAATATATACATGTTAGTCTTAACACATCCGGAGACGACATGTCTCTCAAAAAATATGCATGAAATAAAGCCCTAGGTGTCTAATCTGCGTGGTGCTCATGATAACAAGCCACAGCACACACTAAGCGTCTCAGAAGACGGTGGAGGCGACTAGGCACCCCCACCGTATGTCTCTGGTATGCTAGCGGGACGTTTGCCAGCCGGGCGTAGTCTGGAATCCCCCGGGCGATCCCCTCGAGGTTTTGGACTAACTCTCCTCCCTCGGCACCCTCCGCCTGAGGGTCAGCTGCGGGATGAGTTCTCCGTGAAATAGGAGACATACCGGCAGGTCTCTCTGGGCTGACATCTGCATATGCATAAAACTGTTGTCAGAACGAACATGTATTAACAAAAAAAATCATAAAACACAAAAATTAAAAAGATGATCTTACCCAACTCCTCGTCCCAGTCATCTCCCTCCGGGAGTGGAAGATCTGGATCACCAGTGAAATCGGTCCCTGCATATGGCCAGTCTTCAACTACAATCAATTAACGCCGTAGCCACCCAAAAAACTCCGGCCTCCAGGACATCTGTTGGCCCCCTCTCGCTCTGGGCATCAGTGTTTCCCAGCGAGCCATTCTCGACTCTCGTGGTACTGGCTCAGCTACTATGGCCCCTTGGCCCTGGAAGATTGGTAATCGTTCCAGAATGAACAATACCAAGAGAGAACCGTAGCCAAACTGCTTCAGTTTGGCTTGCTTGCACTTCGTGAGTTGCCTCTTCATGTTGATTGTCACCGCTGTAGCCCAGTCAAACAGTGTAGGACTCATACACTCTGAGGCTAGTATGAGTTGGGCCTTGGTCGCCTCATGTGGAGATTGCGATCCTGCAGCTCGTGTAATGGTGTGTAGCACTACTCTGAGTGCTAGATCCTCGACAGTGTGAATGTCTACCTTTCCGCTTCCTGATCCGGTTCGTGCCCTTGGGCACACCCTCGCCATTACCTGCTCCATCTTTTCACCAGATGGTCTGCTCCCTGTCAATATGGGCACTGGACCTCTGCGCGACAGTCCGGTTATGAAGTATACGTCAGAAACCTCCAGTTCTAATACTTGATCCCGCAGCTTGAACACTTGTTCATTTTCATCCCAAATACTGATCAGGTATTGTAGGAGCTCAGGTTCAGCTCGTAAGCAAGGTGTCAGGAAGAAATTTTTAAGCCCACAGTTCTTGAGAGCATTCATACAAGTTTCGTTCTCCATGGCTAGTTCGTCCTCTTCCCCATGCTCCCTCTCTTTCCATTCGATCACCATTGTACTCGGTTGCCTGCATCAACATGGTCAAAAACCCTTTATTAGATCTCTGTTATGCTTGGAAATCCATTTGAATCACTCACAAATCGGAAATTTAAGGCGGAAAACTAAATTGCGCCATTGGCGCGGGCTCTTTGTATACAAAAGGCCATTGGCGCGGGTCTGTGCCTGATACCCGCGCCAATGGGCAGAGCCCTAAAATTACAAAAATCTTCCACAGAAATCTAATGAGAAATGGAAAACTATAAAAAAATGGATTAAAATAGAGTACAGGGAAGCACCTCTTACCTGGAACGAACGGAAATCTGAATGGTAGCCCGGATCTGTCGCAATCGCCGTTAGAAGTTTGCACACCAAACGGACCACTGTTGCTCTCCAATGAGGTAAATAGTAAAAGTAACTTTGTTTTTTACCATTTGAGACTATTTATAACTTTTTGAAACCTCGTTAGCTTTTAAAAGTCATTTTTATTAATATTTTGATATATTTTGTCGAAAATGGATTTTACACTTGCCTCTGTGTGCAGCAACAGGTTTCTACGCAACTTCAACGGTGAAACGAGTTGTATTTTCTACTTTTTCGGACTCGGTAAAAACACGAAAAAGTCATTTTGGAGTCATCTTTCAGCTCTTTTCTGACTCTCTAAACATGAAAATATTGTCGAGGCCCTTGTCGTTTCGATCTCGTTAAAGTGGTTGCGAAACGATATCTACCCAGTATACGTTTACCCCTTTTTCGAGCTGGGATAGATTATTTACGAAAAAGGAATACCCTAGCCTATCGCGACTAGGAGGTTTTCTCAGACATAGTTTTCTACCTTTTCGGATCTGAGGAACTATTTATGAAAAGGGACCATTGGAGTTTACTTTTCTGTTGTCTTTTCAAACTCTCTAAACATGAAAAGACGCCGAGTTCTTCCTTTGTCAGACTCGTTAAACCCTGATGACATCGGATTCAGTCATAATGACGCTACTCGAGTCTTTCCTTCCTAGGGCTCGTTAAATGTACTAGGATGGATCCGTCTAAAGGATGGACTTATATTACAAGCATATGCTATCCCCTTCAAGCTTGTTATAAAAAATAATTGGGGTACTCGCTAGAAATGGTGTGGAAAAAATGGAACCAGCATCATTGTCATGTCGGTATTATGTCGCTCTTGACCATGGCACTTGTCTGCATTCGTGTCAGGTTGGGGACATCGCATCTCGTTTTTCACTTGCCTCCGTGGGTTTGGGTAATCCCTTTTGACCTCTTATCTGCTCTTTGCCTCTTCACTATGACCTCTGATCTTTTGATGTCAAATACTACCAAGTCCACTGTCGTGCCGTTCATATGGTCAGGAGAAGTTGACCTCTGCAAGTACCAACCTTCCTCTGATTCTCATCTGATCGTGATTCAAAAAAACACTATGTTCCTCTGTCTCGCGTCGATGATGTGGGAAACACTATGGCCCACCTTTGATCAAAGTCACTTTCTGTCGACTTCAGCTCATTATCCAGGAAGCTGATCTAGAGACTCCCTTCTGGTACCTTGGAGCCTGCATGCCTCAATGGTAGGTTCTTCGCATTCAACACGAGGTTTTCATCATTGGCCTCCGATCGAGTGATTCTACGGGTGTTCGACGCCAGCTCATTGATTCACATACCATAGATTATACTTGTAGTACCTTGAGGGCCATTGTCATTATTGGTGGTACCTCTCGCGTCTGTTAATAGCTTTCATCATTGGCTGATAATCAGACAATGTTCTTGCATGTTCAACTTCAGCTCACTTATTCGCATGCTTGAACTTGTGCTGTGTTCGGATTGAGATGGAGCGCAAGACCCTGGATTGTGTCTGTTGTAATCCAGGCTGCGAGTTTGTGGATTATTATGATTATTTACATGACTCACTTACTGGATGGCTGCGACCATACCTGAGTCTGTTTATCGATCCTCACTGGATGGCTGCGTCCATGACCTAGATTCGGATTATTGTATACTCTGTTATGGATGGCTGTGCCCATACCACATATATATCATGTATTTGAGACATCAGTTGTGCTTCTTCACGCGAGTTTTCCGACGGCGAAGTTTTCAGTTGGACACGTTCTCGTAAAGCATTTCACCCCTCTCTCTCTCTCTCGGGCCTCATGCTTTAGGGGGCATCTGTTACACAGTAATTTGTCACCATCCTTGCAATCCCTGTCTCGCACATTAGAGGGCTCATTTTGTGACCTGTGAGCAGTGACATAACTTGAAAATACTTTCATGGCATTCCCCTGAACATGTACTTTCATCCCCCTGAAGACATCTCCTTGTGAAAAACCCTAAAAATGGCCCTTTTTGCATTGGCGCGGGTAGCCAGTTCAGTACCCGCGCCAATGGGGAAAATCCTTCAAAGAGGTCGCGCCAATTGGCGCTCTGTCCCAGATTTGCACTCGCGCTAGCCAATTTAAGGAGTGTTTTTTAAAAATAGATGGCGGAAGTTTCGTCCTAACAAATTCCTGGGCTACTATCTATCTTGAGTTGGGAGGTTTGGCTATGGATCTCCATAGAGAGGAAGTGGTTTGCCACCTCTCATGGAAGCTTCCTTGATGATAGGGCAAATTCCATGATTATAGGGATCCAAACTCCCCTTCCTCCATCTATAAAAGCTTGTTCATCTCCATTGCAAACTAGTCTTCAAGTTCCCAAATTCCCAAGAGCCTTATGCTGCAAGAGCCTCAATTATTCCCCTAAGGCCAAATTCAAGCAAGGAGACTATTGTCAAGATCCG
This sequence comes from Pinus albicaulis, assembly GCA_034641835.2. NCBI lineage: Eukaryota > Viridiplantae > Streptophyta > Pinopsida > Pinales > Pinaceae > Pinus > Pinus albicaulis. The sequence goes on along the minus strand of CM076583.1, from coordinate 708,436,457 downwards.
AAGAGAGAGGTTTGTCCCATCCTTGACAGGATTTTCGAGACGTGTTCTGCTAGCGACCCTCCGAAGGAGAATTCAGCGTCAGAACTATGGTTGTATTATTCCTTTGATTGATTAATAATAAGCAACTATTGGTTATGGTTCCACTCTTGTTATGGTTTATGATGATGAGTTATGTCCTTTCTGACTGACATATAGTTGTATCTACTGGATTTTACGCTTGCGTTTGTTTTGTTTCTCTCTTGTGCAGGTGTCCTATCACGGAGATCGTGGGGATTGTGATCTGCCAGGGCTAAGGAACGGGAGCGCTACCTCTTCTACAAGCAGCAACGTTGGATCCCAGGTAGGCCTTCATCGTTAGTTGGTTTATTTGCAATTAGGAACGTGCGCTATAGCGTGAATGATTGTTGCTAGACCCGGTCTGGGTTAGTAGGGATCGCCTCTGTCCGCAGAGGGGATTTACCTCCACATCAGTTCTATATCATTATTTTAAGAAGGAAACAATGTTTGACTAGGCTAAGGTTATTTCAAATGAGATTTCTTTTTAATTGGTCAATTATCAAAAGACCTAAATGTTCTTTATGGCTACATATTTATCCTTTGTGACAATTTACTGTAATGTTTTCCATTAAGAATTAATCTCAATACAAAATTGAATGAGTTCAATTATGCTATCTCATCCTCTGGAAACAAAATGCTTCCTTTTATTTTTCCTCATCTAGGACCATTTTGTTAAAGAAATTATATTAACGCTGACTAGCGCTGAACCCCAATGAATATATCAAGAATAAATATATTTCTTCAAAGGGCAAGGAGTTTATTAGATTATTTTGGTATGAAGGAATTTCTTTACTGGTTCACATGTCATGTTTTTTCGTGATAGATATCTTTTTACTGAAATTCGTAGACAATATTGCTCATGGTCTATCCTTTTTGACAAAATGAAGAAGAGGCAATTTATTTCATTACCTTCTAATATATCTGATGTCATTATAAGGAATTATTATATTCTAAAAAAAGTACCTGAAACTCTCAAGTCCCTTAATTTAGAAGAGACTAAATCCCTTAAAGGTTAAATTGGAGGGAATATTTTTTAAACATTTATTTTCTAAGAGATATTGTAATCTATTCACAAGAATTACAAAAAGAATAGGTGAAAATGACCTAGACACCCTTAAGAAGAAAGAGAAAGTGGTATGTAATGAAAATGTGGCTACAAAAATCAATATGAATTCTCAACAACAACAAACTAAAACAATTTAGGGAGGGAAAAGTGAAAATAATGTACAACCTCCTTTCCTCCCAATGGAAATAAGAGCTCCTCTTTTGCATGTAAGAAACAATAAATGGATATGGTAAGAGGAGAGAGTAATGACTGGCGTTCTAGAGGAGATAATGGTGAGGAACTACCTCACATTGATTTTGAAAAAACTTATGTTGTTATGCAGTCAAAGAGTAAGAGAAGTTCAAGAAGAAAGGATTCACAACATTTTGAAGGTCCAAAAGATGTCACTGATATGGAAATTGATAACACTACAATCTCTAATTGGGTGGATTTAAGGATAGATGAGAACTAGAAAATAACGTAGGAGTTGCCTCATGAAGAGCCAACTATTTTTGAAGAGTAGCATTTGACAATGCAAAATCCTTAGTTCAAAAAAATACAAAGGAAGCTATAGATTGAAAAGGCGCATGTTATAAATAATAAGATAACCCACAAATAGAAATTAGAAGTGGATGTTTCAACAACCGCACCCATAGGAATCTTAAAATTATATATGATTAATGGATATGATTTTTCTTATTTTGTCTAAGAGTAGGAGTTAGAAAATATAAGATTAAAAAGAAAAATAAATGAATTCAAAGAGGTTTTAAGTCACGAATCTCTATTTACAACTATATTAGCCATAGTTGCTTCATATAAAAAGCCCCAACAAATAACTGACGTATCAAGTAAGATAAATAAGGCTGCTAAGTTACCCAATGGAGTAAGAATATATATCATAAAAAACATCAATAAATGATGAATATTATTTTGGAATCTTGGGACATTAATTTAGATTTAAGGAATATTTTACAAAGGATTTATTCTTTTATTTAAAATTTACAAAAATATTTAGAACATGATCAACACGTGAAAATGATTTTAAAAAATTCATTGCAAGAGTCTCAAGTCTAAGTGGCTTCCAGAGGAACTAGCAAGGATTACCATATAGTTGAAGAATAAAGTAGGTAAAAGTAGGATGTCTTGCTAGAATACAAGTGATTAAATATTCTTTTGCAATATACATGAATATTAATGATAAAAGAAACAATGGTTTCTTGAAAACAATCAAAGTTATTCAAGCCAATTCAGGTGTACCATATTCCTTATATATTGGGATAAATAATACATTAGTAAGTAAGAACACATGTTTCCAAAGGAAACAATATATTGATATCTATCTCTATCTGTAGAAGCATTTTTTATTCTTCCTGATTAGGGAAAGCCTTATATCAAAGTGTGTTGAAACATTTCTAGCATCAATAGTAGAATTGGACCATCGAGCGAGAACACTCATTGGATGGGGAATTTAATTTTGCATCCAAGGAGTACCCATGCTGCATACTTTCGATGGAACCTACTACATGAAAAATGTGAAATACATGAAAAAACGTGATTGCATTCAAGGACCTTAGATGATAAGAGATTCCATGTTAATACCTAAATATTAATTAGAAGAATAATTGAGAGTAATAACAACTTCATGGGCCAATGAATTTGATAATCTCACTCACATTCTAGAGGATGGGATTAAATCGTGGTTAGTTACCTTTGTAAACGACAATGATGACCACATGTCAAAAAATGAACAATTAAGCTCAATATTAAAAGAAATGGAAGAAGTCCCCCGATTGGGGTGTGTGCTGGAGGGAAATTCCATAATGGTGATTTAACGAGGGACTCCTCGAAGTACAATCCCACCACCCTCCACATGCTCCAGGCATATGGAGTAGTGACTCCATGCATGCGTGGTACTAAGATCTTAGTCAAAGGTGGCAGCGACATTGTTTCCTGGCAATTAGCAAGTTTCTCTCTGTGTGAGGTTGGGAGTCGTTCCGTGTTTGTAAGTGATTTGTTGAGGGGTGGTGGTGTTGGGCTCTATGGGTCGATGCAAGAGCAGGTGTGGGATTGGTCTTGGCTTCTCCTCGCGTTGGTAAACCGGTATGTGGTTTGCCTTTGTTTTTTCTCCTCCATGCATTGGTTGTATTGTTTGATGGAATTGGCCTTGTTTGGTCTTGAACCGTCGGGGTTTCAGAGGAAGAGGGGCTCCATGCACCCGCATGTGTCGGTTTGGGATTTGAAGTAGGTCAAAATGTCTTGTATTGTCTCAGTGTCTGTCATTTTTGGGATTTTTCTATCTAGGGTGGGGATATATCAGGAGTTTTCTCAGGGGTCTGTCTCTGGGATTACCTCCCGTCTCGGCCCAACCTCGAAAGGGCTTGGGATTTTTTATGTCTCAACTTCGTTTTTGGGTTCAGTGTCATCAAATTTCCTCAGGCAAGGTCGGGTTTATCCCTTAAGTGTACTGGAGTAGGGTCAGTCTTTGTGGATTCCGCCTTTGTGGGCTCTTTGGTCTCTGTCCCTATGAGCTTGGTTTCTGGCGTATCACTATGTCTCACCTTAGGTCTGCGAACTAGGTTCCTTTATGTGGGTTATGCCTTTGTAGTTCCCCCAAGCCAATTATCGTTTGATATGTCGGTCGAATCCTAAAAAGGGTGAGAGGCATGACTGGGTTAATGGGGGTCGTATCGTTTTGGTTGTTCGGTAATCGATGTTTGCAATGGAAAAGGGGGGGGGGCGGCGACCCCTAGAGTTTTATACTGGCAATTAATAGTTCATGTTTCTTTTATGGAAGGTGTGTGGGGCAGTAATGTCTCATGGAAGCGGGGTGCTTCTGGGCTCGGGCTACAACCTGCATAGGTAACAATTCTAGTCACAAACTCCACATCAAGGTGCAGGTGCAATGAAATGGATCGATTGTCGGTAGCAAAAGCAAGAAGCCCATCCTCGACGGGTTGTGGAAAAAGAACCAAGGGTTCCTCGATACCCATTCAACCCATTTCCTCTGGGGGAAGAACTCGTGGCCATAAGCCAGTCTTCAGTATCATAAACAACGTGGCTACAACCTATCACGAGGGCACGTCTGAAGAAATTCGACAACTAGTGGAAGAATGGGAAGCAGACCTAAACATGCAAGCCGACACAATGGAGATTGACACGGAATATTGGCGGGATTTGGTGTCGAACTCAGTGCACATCCAAGGTTACATCACTCAATTTAAACAAACTTTGTACTTATATTGGTCCATGAAGGGTATCCTGGCGAAAGCTTTGGAACAAATGTCTGTGGGTATGGCAGCAACAATGCAGGATTTTCATGACTATAAACAAGAATTCTTAAGCTCCAGTTCCAGCTGCAGAAGTAGGATGGCGGACTTCACCGTATTGAAGAGCATCTTCCTTTTATTCTCCTACAGATAGAGTTGTCGAGATCTACTGCTAAAGACCCGACCCCGATGAAGTTTGTGTCTATCAATGTTGCTGAGTAGTTTTATAGTTGGCCTCATAGTTTTTTTTCTTTTTTGTATGCAGGAAGCATTTAGTTTTCAGTATGCTAATAGTTATGTTGTTAGATATTAAAAATACAAGCAATGTAAAGACAACTAGACTCATTTAGCTTGGTTATAAAAACTTATTGTTTTTTTCTATTGGATGACATATCACGATGTTAGGTGGCCAACAAACTTGGTTTCCTCTGGGCAAGTTGAGGCCACCTAATGATCTGTATGTGGATGTAACTTTCTTTTATATATTAATGAAAAAGGAAGGACCTACCAAAAAAAATAGAAGAAAAAATATTTTCACTCAAGGAAAAGCAATATAATATAGTTCCACCAATGAAGGACAATATACAAGATTGACATATGGGTTTCCACTAACCAAGTTATATATTTCGAATAATATTGATTCTCTTACTGCAAATTTTCATTTTCATATAATATAGTTTGAAGTTACCTTTTCATTGTGATGTGTGGACTAGCTTAGCGCATGCAATAAGCTCCCTATGTATGTGTTTACTGCACTGGGTTCCTCGCAAGTTCTTACTGAACCCCGAGTTTACAAACTAAGTGATTTTGTTTCTATTAATTCTTCCTAGATGTAGGAAAACCTATATAAAAACAATGTCACTTTAGCTCTCCCTCTACCAACTTTTTGTTCCATCCAAAATCAAGAAAAATAATGAACAAGGAATACACCAATAACCAAAAAGTGCAGTTAATATATGCATGCTCTCAAAGCACCACGTGGATTTCCCCATAAAGGCCTCATAACCACTTTCCCAACTAACTCAAAGGTTAGGAATAATATAATATACTAATTGGCTTAGCCTATTTAGCCCCATCTTGTGGAATCATAACCTACTATAACTTTATCATTGTCCATCTACAACCAATTATGTGTTTAAGTATGAGGGGTTTCCGCAATGCATTATATTAGATATCATTTTTTGGGATTCAACTGTGTTAAGTAAGTCATTCATACATGACCATTTCCATGAGAGGTAGTCATAATCGACTACTTTCTCATGATTTTTGAATAGTCCACTTAGCACGCATTGCATCGGGTGATGCTCACAGGAGTGAAGAAGTGGGATTGAAACTAGTGAAATGAATCACATAGTGTCAATCGTCACTTCCAGGGCTTGCACTCGGTAACCAAGACTTCCCGGGAGGTCACCCATCCCAGAACTCCTCTGTCTCAAGCGCGCTTAACTATGGAGTTTTTCCCCACAATCAAGCCCACTTAGCTTGCTACCCCATTTGCAAAACCTTAGCAAGTATTGTGCCTCATGAACCATTCAAGTAGAGCTCCCTTTACTCTTTTTATATTTAAGTATGAGGGGTTTCCGCAGTGCATTATATTAGATATCATTTTATTCGTGTTTTTATTTGTAATATTAAATTATTTTATATTGATGGTTTCTCCGACCTTTCATCATATATAGATATACATAGCTAATCTATAGACCAAATTGGGGTATTACATCCCCTCAATGATGTGGGATGGGGAAAACATATAACACAACTTATGGTAGACCCACATCCATGTGTAAATGAGCCATGTGGGTAAATGAAGAGTATTAAATAGACTAAAGGGGCTAATTTGGAGGGGTGTGGACTCCATACCCAAACCAACAAAAAACACAAGAAAACAAGACAAGGAGGATAGTGTGATGAGTTAGTGCAATGATGTGGGAGAATCAATTAATACTAAAGGTGAGTTTGAACATGAAGCCAAGTGGAGTTGAAAAGTGGAAGTTACCATGAGAAATTAGGTCAATAATGAGTTGCAATTGATAAGTTATAGGAATGAGAGCATAAGAGTAGTTATGTGATCATTGAAGTTCAACCAAGAAGATGAAAGGGGATATGACATTTTAGACAATTACAATTGGAGGAGATAAACTTAGATTCAAAGGATGAATAAGGGAGTGATCTAGATAGAGAAGTGAGAGAAGGTTGTCTTGGCTTTTAACCTAGTAGCATGATAAAGTCAAAATTTCTATAGCGATGAATTGATGAAGAGAATGGGGTACTATAGTCATAATATTCTATATAAGTAATATGAGAAAGAGATTAGTCTTGGAGAGGGGTTTTCTAGTGGGGTTTCCATTGTAATCCCTATGTTGTTGTGAAGATGCTACTCTTAACTTCTATGTAATCATATTAGTGTTGTTGAATGCTTCAACATTGAACTTTGTGTATACATTAATACATTTGTGGGGACATTTATGTTTATAGATGTTGTGTTATAAGAATAATGGTGTGAATTTGATGTTTGCATTATGTGTGCTTTGGTTTTCAAGGGATGCCTTGATTTGTACATTGAACTATTATGAGAGTTATGCCCACACAAATACATGATCTACCTACTTCAATGTATATCCATATAAAAATTTAAATGGAATAGCAATCATTGGTTTCCCACCACCATATAACAATTTGTTTGAGGATGATAACTAAACTAGAATGTAATCTAATTTCCATCTTATATTACAACATTTGCTAAAAATAGTTAGAAATCTCATATATCTATCTAAAGTGATAATCATTAGTAGTAAATGGACTCACATAATGTCCTTGAATGATAACTTTGCAAAATATCTCCTATCCTTGCTCTCTCTCTATAAAGTAAAAGTGGGCCATCTTCAAAAACATAATAACCATAACAACATCGCATCAAATATATGTTATATCCCTTGCAATCCAAGTACAAAATCTATTAAATATCTTCTAAGGGAATCATTGGCAATAGTATTAGCTATATGTTAAATCCCTTGCAATCCAACTACAAAATATATCAAATATCTTCTAAAGGAATCATTGGCACTACTAATAGATGGCATAATCCTATATTCTAACACAACCCTTTCACTTTCTAACATATCCCACACCACTCCAAGAACAAGCCCATTTCTTTCTTTATATTGAACTAGTTGTAACATTTTTCCAACAATGCTTGCATCCTATCATGCCCAAAATGTCCACCTAATATTCCACTATGCAATTCTTTGCTTTTCTTCCACATTGAACCTTTTGATATACACAATTCTTTTCCTTTTAACAAATATATGTTATTTAAAAACTATGATGTCTTGTCTTACAAGAATGGGGTCTTAAAAAACTAAGAACCCTAAATGAAATATATATCATTTTCATACCCCTTGTCTCTTTCTACATCATCATCAATAATAACACCTTCTACTCAATGTGTTTGCCACTTTGTTCTATTCCTCTACTATAACTCCCCACAAATGCTACCCCATTAACATATTGTTTCATCTTCACTTGTGTTGATAAAATCTAGTGTCTTATGGTTTGTGTGACACAAATAAAGTCTCTAATACTTCGTGTACTTTCACATAAAAATTCAAATCATAGAAATAATACTTTTCCTCATTCAACTTCTCATTAAGTATGTCATTGATATTCTCTATAATCCCAAGATTGGGCCAAGGGCTATTTGTGTTCACAATCCACCTTAAAGATTGTTAAAATCTAGCATTACCAAACTTGGATCTTTATCACTTTCTTCTTGAACTCAAAATTGTGTTTACATCTTTGACATTGTGCAACAAGGACCAATGCATAATTGCATTCACCTTCTTTGGATTCATGTCTAATATTTCATTGAACACAATGATCCCAAGTACACTAACTCCTTGCAAAACACACATTTCTTTAGTTTGATGAACAACTATATCTTCCTTAGTGCCTTAGAGGCCAATTTCAAGGGCTACAAGGACTCTTCTATGGTATTAGTGAAAATCAGTGTATCATCTAGATAAAATACTACAAACTCACCAAAGTCGTAAAAAACGTATAATCTAGATAAAGTATCACAAACTCACCAAAGCCGTAAAAAGTTAATTAGTAATCAAAGAGATATACTAGGTACATTTGTTAAGCTCCACAAAAAAATCCAACCACTCATATAATCTATCTTTGGCCATTGTGCAAACTCCCATGCTTTCCCTTCTCTAATTTGAATACAACGATATCTACCCTTTCAAGTCAATATTAGGAAAGTATATGGCACCATTCAAATTGTCCATCGAGTTTTCCATTCTCGAAAATATAAACTTGTACATGATTGTGATCTTATCTCACACTCCAAAGTCTATATTCAACCTCTACATTCCATCCTCTCCAACAAAATTAGCATTGACATCACACAAAATAACACTCCCCTTGATCACATATTTCAACAATAATTACCTATATGTCCTTCATGTTTGCACTCTCCATTGGTCTTATTATATTTGTTGCATATTTCAAAAAACCGGTCCAAGAATTAATTAAATTTTATGTATTATGTTTCTCTACAACAATCTAACTAGTACATTTTTATTCACTATTGCTCTGTACTTGTCTAACAACTTTCTAACTTTAGCAAGAACTTCTAAATCCCATGCCCCTAAAATTTCTACAACAATTAGAAATAAAATTCTTTAGTCTTTCACATTACTCTCAAACACTTCTTATTGGCAATAAGAATGCTTCATTTGGTTCTTCATCCTTCAAGTGCAATAACTGAAATTTATTTCCATCCTCCAAAAATATGTAGGTAGCATTCCTTAAGTTGTGCATTGTCTTATGTCATACTTCCATGGCCTTGCCAACAACACACAACAAATGTCCATGGAGATGATGTAGCCTAATACTTTATTCTAGTCTCATCATTTCCTTGATGCTAAAAGGAAGGTTGGTATAAAAGGGTGGTTATTTAAAGGAGTACATGAACTAGGGAAACCTCTAGGTCAAGACTCCAAGACCCAACCCAATCTATAATCAATACATACATTTTCATTATTACAACTCAAATAACACAAGAAATGCATCAAGGACTAAATTGGTCTAGGGGCTCAATTAAAAACTAAACAAACTCTATAGGATTTTATATAAGTTGCAAAAAACTATGACATCATCTATAGAGGCAATATTGATCAAATTGAGGAAATTTTGTCTTATACAAGGAAATGAATCTATAAGAATGTCATCCCTGTCATTGAATTATGGTAGGTGAGAGAGGTAGTGTGCTAGCTTACTAGATGACCAAATGCCTAAACTAGTAATGATCAAGTAGCAAAATGAACAAGATGAAAGGATAAGGGATGGAGTTGATAAATCTTAGGATATATAGTGGATTTATCCTAACAAATCTTAGGATATGTAGTGGATTTGTCTTCCATTAATACACATTTTGTTCTATTTACTTACTTTCGTTTATTAAATTAAGATAATTATTTTATTCTTTCATATATTAAAGAAAGGTTGATGTAATTTTAGCTTTAGTGTTTTTTTGGATATACCATAAATAGTGTTTATACTCTTAAGTGACATTTCAACCAAGACAATGAGAAATAGTTGCAAAAATGCTTCTTTAATACGGAATTTTAAATGTGTTGTGTTTGCGATAATGGACCAAAATGGTTTTCTAAGATATACCTTGTCCAATTTTGTAATCCTAGTACTCTAAAATTGCTAGAAATAGGGCCTATAATATAATTTAATTCCCTTTTCTGAGGGGAAAATAAGTTTCATTAACCTCCATACTCACACATGTTTCTTCAATATGCCATGTCATTTTAACAAATTTACACTCAAATATTCACATTATCTTTAACATTGAAAATAAATATATGTATAATATAGCTAACATAATTGTTTTGAAAATATTTTATTGAGCTTATTTTCATAAAATTCATTTGTTTTATATGTTTAAATTTAATAGTTATCTATATCCCAAAAAAACATCATAAAACAAGCCATAGATAACATTTGCCTCAATATATTAATAATTTATTTAAAATTGCAGAGAGTTTATTCTTTTTATTTTATTTTACGTGAATATATTAAGAATTTTCTTAAAATTGCACCAAGTTTATTCATTTTCTTATCCTAAAAGAGGATTAATCACTTTCTAAATTTATAACAGAATAATGATATGGCAGGACATATAACGCAGTGTGTTATTTATAAGATCACTCAATAATACCCTTTTAGAAATACATGTAGTTTACATAATTGTGTATTTAGGTAATTTAACAAAATCAATGATTCAGATGTCTTAGTTACACATTTTCTTTCTTTAAAGAGGGTAATTGAGTTTCAGTATTTGGTCGAGTAATCATTGGATATGATTGTGTAGTAAGTGTAGAATGTTTATACTATGTTTTAATGCAATAAAATATTTAGCAAACTTTGGCTAAGACTGAAGAAAACAACCAAATTATATAAACTCACTCTTATCCATCCTTTTCCTTATTACTTTGAACATTTCATGTTTACATATCAAGCTTATTATTACTAATAATTACATGGCAGGGTATATAGCATAATGCATTATTTGTTAGACTACTGAATAATATCATACAATAAATATGTCATTATATAAATATGTGTAGTTGTGTCTTTAGGTAATTTATTAGAACCAATGATTAAGATGTCTGAGTTACATATTATCATTTTTCTTCATTCTTTCAGGAGGGCAATTGAGTTTCAGTATTGGTTGGAGTGTTCATTGGATATGACTCCTTAAAAGGTGTAAAAATGTTTATACAATGTATAAAACTTAAATGCAATAAAATATTTAGCAAATTTTGACTAAAATGATTAAACTATTTTCTCGTACTAGTACAACTATCTGCTAATGATAAATTTGAACTCCTCTAGTCATTGGTCATGTTCATAGATGTACACAACAATGGAGAACCTCTTTGAGTATAGCAAAAGCTCAAAATAGCACATCTCACTTTTATTTTTATTTCGAAAATGTGTACTTTATTCATCAAGTTTACATTATTGAACTTTTTATTATTATTATTTAGAGCTGGGAAGCTCAGATCTCCAAAGCACCCATGCTCTGACCCTACCAAATTCACTTGAGGGCAGTTTTTATGAGCATAGCAAATACTTTTGCTCTGCAGTAATTTCTGTCTTGTCTTCCCACAATAAACATTGTGGAAGAGTGAAAAAATATCTAACGTAATGATCGATCTCTCAAGAATTCTTTGACTTCATCTCAATGTTGAACTGATAAAATGGATGGCTAATCATGGAATATATATAATCAAATTGGGCACCTGCAGATTTGCTAGTGCTAGCACATCCACGGTTTTCCAATATAGAAAATACAGCAAAGTTGGAAGATAGTCCTCCACCCAATTAAAAATAGATTGGCACTGTTATGATATCCTCCAACAATGGCCTTGGAACAATTGACTTTCAAGAATGGTTGACAGGCATGGTAACATCTGCTCATAGAGCAGAGCAAAGAGGTTTTATCTGCTTTCATTGCTGATCCCTGGAGGAGATAAACACAGAACTGAAAGCAATCAAGACAGCCCCACCAACACCCATAATAGAAGGAATCTCGCCCAAAAATAGAACTCCTAAAAAGTAAGTGATGAGAACCTGTTTTTCAGAAAATCAATATTATTATCGCATAGATCAATTCTTGAAGCGATGACACCATAGATCTTAAGAACAATAAGTAAACATATGGGCAACAATTAGTACTCACTTTCACATATTGTATGGATGTAGCTCTTGAAGCCTTTTCTATCTGAAGACCTCTTGTTAGGAAAATCTGCAAAAGTTTTCATGTGACATATGCCATGCACAACACCGCATATTCTTATTTTGTTAAATACCAGTTAAAGTAATGAATTGTAACCACCGCAGTGTATTAAATTTTATGGTACCTGTGCCATGTACGCAGTCAATCCTACCAAACCCAAAGCAATAATCTCTCCCATACTAGGAATTTTCACACCCTGTAACATAAAAGTATCTCACATGTAAGATAAGCAAATCTGAGCAATCTATAATGTGAACCAATTCTTCCCCCTAAACATATTACAAGCTCATTTCAAACCCATTAAATGGTTCCGAAATTTGTATTTAGTGGGATTTGTTCTTCCACCATAACAAATGCTCTGAAAATCATTAAAATAGTCTCAGATAATTTGAACTCTGGGGGCTGCTTATATTATTGAATCATCAAACTATGTTCATTTACGTAACAACCAACCAAGCAGTTAATCTATCCTATTATTTTTTATTTGCCATAGGAGAGACACAAAGGTAAAACTTTGGGATGATATGATCTGCAGGTATGACTACCACAGGGTGAAGACTCTTGGCACAATTTTCCTATCACAAAAAGAATATATGGTTCTAGTTATTTATGGTCTGAAATTAGGGAACAAGGAACAAGTGTTAAGCCAGGTGGAGATAACCCCAATTTTAAGGGAACGGCACAACAATGAAATATTGCAAAACCCAATGGAAACACATTCATAAAAATTAAAATATATGTGATTAAATAATTACAAATATATACATTACGGCATTCGAATAGGCAATTATTAAATCTTGAAATAGGCAGACCATTGAATTTCTCATGAGGCAGAAACATGAAAATACAGTAACACATGGACGTGATAGCACATTAAAATTTATAGAATATCAAAATGGAACGAACTACCCAATCTGAACCCTCAAACCAAGTTTTACTTGCAAAACTCCTTTTTGTCCCAAGCATCCACCCAGCTGTTATAAGGTCCAACCTGCTTCCCTCTCCAAATCTGTTCACTGTTTTCATCCAAGCTGCCTTCAAATACATGTGCTTTTAAATTTCTAGTTATTTTTTTCTCTTTTTTGTAAAAGGGGTCTCGTATTTATGGATTAGCTTCAGTTAAAATGAGAAGTTAGTAGGCTGAAAAATAAATTGAGTTTTATAAGTGGCAGGCATAGTGGGGGCTAGAATTGCCAGTTTTTGAACATGGCTGTTGGAGTTTGAACACAGTTTATGGTAAAGACTCACTGTCATACATGAAAAGAAATGGAGAACAATTTGCAAAATCACACTGAACTCTTTGGAAGGTGAGTTTCCAATCTCACTAGCACTGTTGGGAGTGTGGATGGACAAAAAACCAAGGTTAATGACCTCCATTATAGCACTGCACACTGCTATTGACCAGAAACCCTTTGGGAGTGTTAAATTTAGATAACCATGGTGTTCTATGCTTGATGCACTTTTACTTCAATCTTTCTTAAGCCCGATACAAAATAACAATCACATAAACATGAAAGTAAAATGTTGATAGAACACAATAATAGATCAATAGAAGACAAGCCAAATATAGATCAGATTTACAATTCCTTTTGTCCAGCAAAGATATGAGATATTGTTGTGTTACGGCAGTCAACATGATGCTTCAGCCAGCAAAGCCTTTCTAGATCAGCCAACCTTCCATGTGTCACACCCACAGCCCTCAAAGACAGCTCATCACAAGTCAACACTGGTCAACCCAAAGTCAACACAGGACAGCAACAGAAAATTCAACGCTGCAGATTAGGGCTTCTGTCAAACAGCTCGGATTTCCTCGATTTTAGTGCCCAGAAGTACGGCCTCCTAAAATCAGAATTTTGGCAACGACCAAGGGTTGACCACGGTTAACGCTGGTCAACGCTGCAGCAACAAGCCCTAAACAGATCCGCTGAAAACAGCAGCTTCACTCCACATGTGTGAGGGGAAAAAGGCCTCCAACGGCTATCAAACCAATCAGATCACAATGAGAGAATGTGTGTTGAGGTGATGAGCAAATGACCTCCAAGTCTCTCCAATTTATATCCATCAGTGAGGGTGTGTGACACATCTATTAGGCATGTAAGCCTACATTACAAATCTGGCCAACCTTGCACATGTAGAAAATAAATTCAAAATAAATGCTCTGCTCATCCAAACAAGATGATCTTTAGATCAATCTTGCACCTCTCCGAAAGAGGAATCCAACAAAAATATGACCATCGTCATATGAGCAATGCAGCATGGAGTTTGGACCTAGTTGCCCAAAATTAACACTCCCTCTCAACTAGGGAGAACTCCATCTTTCCACAAGTGCCATCCATCAGTACCATCATGTACTTTTACCAAACATTGTGTGTCATCCTGCTATGACTTGCTTTGCTAGCTCTCGTTCTCAGATAGAACAAAAAGGTGAGTTACAAATAAATCATACTCAGCTGACCCAAAGTCAGCTTAGAGGTAAAAACCTCTCTTGGACTCAAAAAGAGTCTCATACTAACCCGAAGTTATTTTACTGACTCGAAGTCAGTTTTAGAGGTAAGAACCTCATCATAATTGATCCCAGAAAAATGTGTTGGACACGTGCCATCCTAGACATAGAGAGTACGACAATCGTCGATGCGTCCATCGGTCTGGCTATTGGTCTCTATCCACATTTCCACCTCATTGGCCAAATGAGAGGTACTTCCCATGAGTCTGAAACTTTATGGGTAGGATGCGTGCGGGGCACAGATCAAAGAGAGGTAAACCAACTCAATATCATAATGGTGGGGCAGAAGCACCACAAGGTTCGGCAAGCCTAGCCCCGTGAGTGCTTATAGCTCCAAGAAGCTATCCCCAAGCCCCTTGGAGCTCCCAGAGCTCATAGTCCAACTCAATCAATAAGGTCTTTCCATGATTCCAAGCTTCTCACGGAAGGTTAGGAACTTGACCTTCCCCAAGGGCTTCATGAGAATATCCGCAACCTGCTCATCAGTTCCTATATGATCGAGCCTTACGACACCTTGCTGTACTATATGCCAGATAAAGTGGTACCTGATATCAATATGCATGCATCGATCGTGGAACACGAGATTCTCCGAAAGACGAATCCCACTCTTGTTATCACAAAGGATAACAGTGGTATCTAGTACATGCCCAAACAACTCACTGAAGAGCTTTCGCAACCAAACAACTTCACAACAAGCCATACTCGCTGCAATGTATTCGGCCTCAGCAGTGCTCAAAGCCACCGATTTCTGCTTCCTGCTCATCTAAGATATCGAAGCAGAACCCAAGGTGAAGCAGCATCCAGATGTGCTCTTGCGATCCACCACACTGCCAGCCCAATCCACATAAGTATATCCATGGAGTCTCAAACTCCCGGTAGTGTATCTCAGCCCATGGTTGATTGTGCCCTGAAGATATCTCAACAGATTCTTGGCACCAATCCAGTGAATGTGATGAGGATCAACCATATGTTGACTCAAAGTGTTCACTGCAAAACATACGTCCGAACGGGAGTTCACTAGGAACATTGGGGCCCCCACGAGTTGTCAATACTCTGTAGGATTTGCTAGCGCGGGCCCAGCAGCGTTTCCACACAACTTCTTAAATTTGAGCTCCATCGGTGTCGACACAGACTTATAGTCCACCATACCGAATCTCTCCAGCAACTTCACGACATATTTTCCTTGAGAAAGGAAAATCTCGCCTGGCCTCTACCAAACCTCCAAGCCTAGGAAGTAGTGCATCAGTCCTAGGTCTTTCATCTCAAACTCGGAAGCTAGCTCCCTCTTGCACTAATGAATGAGAGGGTCAGCACCTGTCAAGAAAAGATCATCCACATAGAGAACCAGAATGAGAGGTCTTTCTCTATCAACCTTAAAATAAAGTTTTGGATCAGCATTACTTCGAGTGAAGCCCAGCTTCATCAAGTAGCTATCTATCCTCTCGTACCAAGCCCTGGGGGCTTGCTTCAACCCATAGAGGCCTTTCTTCAACCTGCATACATGGGTGTCTCTATCTCGGACTTCGAACCCCAAAGGTTGCTTCACATACACCTCTTCCTTTATAGATCCATGCAGAAAAGCGGTCTTCACATCCATCTGATGTAGACACCATCCTTGCATAGCAGTAAGGGCAATAATAGATTGGATGGTGGTATAGAGAGCCACAGGTGCAAATATATCATCATAATCTATGCCTTCTTTTTTAGAGGAAGCCTCAAGAAACAAAACTTGCCTTGTACATTTCAGCACTTCCATCAGATCCATGCTTGATCTTATAAATCCATTTCAAGGTGACAACAGATTTGTCCTCTGGTCTCAGGACCACTTCCCAGACATCATTTTCATAATGGACTCATATTTTTCGTGCATAGCATCCTTCCAAACTTGATGTTTTATGGCATCTTCAAATGATCCAGGCTCATATTGCACAATCGTACCCATGGCTGCTAGATACCCTTGGTATCTCTTCGGCTTCTTGCTTTCACGAAATGTACCCCTTGGGGCAATATGTCTCTCAGCATCTACGAGAGTATCCCTGAGCCATGAGTGTCTTGTCTTATTTGAAGGAGGTGGATCAATAGGATCCATAAGTCCTTCAACATCGGGCATCAAGTCATCCTTCAGCTCTTCTTACTTCCCTACTTCTTCATCTTCTTTGTCTTCCTTGGAGCTAGGAAGATTTCTCACTTTCTTGAGGACAACATCTTCATCGAAGGTGACATCGTGGCATATTTCCACTTCTCTTTGACCAGGCACATAGATCCTATATGCCTTCAAAGTTTCACTGTAGCCCACAAACATTCCCTTATTTCCAGAAGCATCCAACTTGCTTCTCTGTTCTTTCGACACATGAAAGTAAATAGGACAACCAAAAACTCTAAAATGAGAAACATCAGGTTTCTTACCGGAGAAGACTTCTTTGGGAGTTTTGGAGTCCAGAGCGAAATGCGGGCATCTATTTTGAACATACACAGCAGTGTTCGCAGCTTCTCCCCATAGAAACTTCGGTAGACCTTGGTCACATAGCATGGCGCGGGCAACTTCCACAATGATCCTGTTCTTTCTTTTAGCAACACCACTTTGCACAAGAGTGTACGCAATTGTGGTCTCCCTCTTAATGCCAGCTTCTCTACAAAATTCATTAAACTCTTTTGACTCATACTCAGTCCCATTGTCAGTCCTCAAAACTTTGATTTTCTTCTCGGATTGATTTTCCACCAAGGCCTTGAAGGTACGAAACCATTTAAATGCTTCTTCCTTCTTCAAAAAAAAATATATCCAGGTCTTGTGGGCTATAAAAGTCAAGCAATAGGAACATCCTCCCAAGGATGTCACGGGCAACATACCATACAAGTCAGAATGTATCAACTGCAAGATATCAGTTGTCTTTGTGACACTTGAGGGGAATGGTCCCCTTGTATACTTCCCTCCGGCACAACCCTAACATATACCTTCATGATCATCTCTAAATTCGGGCAGCCTTGTCACCACCTTCCTTGCTTCGAGACGGGCTTTGTAATGAAGGTGTGCAAACCTTCGATGCCATAACTCTATTTGAAGAGTTGTATCAAATGACATAGCCCCCAATGGACTTCCTCCAACCTAGTAGAGTGTATCAACTCTAAAACCAATAGAAAGAGCTTCCTTGAAGTTCTTCTTCCAGATAAGTACATTTCCATCAATGAATGCCACCTTGAACCCTTTGTCTTCCATTGCCAAAATGGACACAAGGTTCTTCTTCAAATCAGGTACATACAACACATCTTGTAATTGGAGGACTTGACCTTGAGATAGATGGAGGATCACAGTCCCTGTCCCTTTCACGGGATAGGTGGCATTATCTCCAAGGATAATTTCCAAATTAGTATTCTTCTCAACCAAATGAGAGAGGGCTTCTTTATAACCAGTGAAGTGCCTTGGAGCACCACTATCAATCAACCAAACATCCAGGGTGTTGGGTGGAGATGCAGCAGAGAGGGCAGATACAAGAATAAAATCAATTCTCTTATTATCAACAACATTAGACTCATCGTACCTGGAATTTCTTGACCTCTTGAAAGGTTTCCCATTTCCACTACGATTAGAGGAAGCCTTCCTTTTTCGTTTGAACCTGTTGTTCCTGCCATTCCCTCTTGAGTTGTTGTTGTCATCATTCTTAGGAGAGTCCCTTCTATTAGGGCACTCTCTTGCATAGTGACCAGTCTTGTTACAAGTGTAACATCTTCCCTTCCTTCCTTTGGGCCCTGCTCTTCCATGGCTTTGATTTCTCGGGCCACCATTGTTCTTTTTCTTTGCATGAGCGACAAAGGCAGTAGGGTCACTTCCATTTCCATTAGAGGCATATTCCATCATTCTTGTTTCCCCTTGTGTGCATCTCGTCAATATTTCATCAAAATCAGGAATCACATTATTATTAAGAATAGTGGTATTGAATACATACCAATCACGGGGGAGACCTCCAAGTGCAATAAGAACCATCTCTCGATCAAATAGCTTCCCCAATAGCGAGGAGGTTATTCCTGATTTCATTGAGCCTCATAAAATAGGATTGAATAGTTCATCCTTGCCCTTCTTGATATTCTTCAATTGATTCTTGAAGAAAAGGATTTGATTAGCATCGCTAGCCCTGAACATGCTCACCAACTTATCATACATCTCTTTATATGTGTTCAACTCAGAAATGTAGCAACCAAGTGCTTATGAATAGAATCCCGGATAATTATCTTTGCTTTGATTTCCCCTTTCTATACTCCGTCTTCGTGGCAACAACTGCATTTGATGGAGGCTCTTGGATCTTCCCTTGCACATAGTCCATGACATCTTGATCTTCTAGCACCAAATCCAAGGACATCTTCCATGCATGATAACCAGACTTATTATCAATTTATCATCAACCTTGAAACCCTTGTAGGTTGAGGAGGCCATTTGTCCTTGAGAGGATTTCTTCCTTTAGAGCTTACTTCTAACACTAACTTGGACTCTTGGACTTTGTCTTCACCTCAGCTCTGATACCATGTTAAATTTAGATAACCATGGTGTTCTATGCTTGACACACTTTTACTTCAATCTCTCATAAGCCCAATACAAAATAGCAATCACATAAACATGAAAGTAAAACGCTGATAGAACACAATAATAGATCAATAGAAGACAAGCCAAATATGGATCAGATTTACAATTCCTTTTGTCTAGCAAAGATATGAGATATTGTTGCATTACGACAGTCAACAGGATGCTTTAGCCAACAAAGCCTTTCTAGATCAGCCAACCTTCCATGTGTCACACCCACAGCCCTCAAAGACAACTCATCACAAGTCAACGTTGGTCAACCCAGGACAGCAACAGAAAAGTCAATGTTGTAGATTAGGGCTTCTGTCAAACAACTTGGATTTCCTCGATTTTAGTGCCCAGCAGTACGGCCTCCTAAAATCAAAATTTTGGCAACGACCAAGGGTTGACCACGGTCAACGCTGCAGCAACAAACCCTAAATAAATCCGCAGAAAACAACAACTTCACTCCACACATGTGAGTGAAAAAAGGCCTCCAAAGGCTATCGAACCAATCAGATCACAATGAGAGAATGTGTGTTGAGTTGATGAGCAAATGATCTCCAAGTCTCTCCAACTTATATCCATCAGTGAGGGTGTGTGACACATCTATTAGGCATGTAAGCCTACATTACAAATTTGGCCGACCTTGCACATGTAGAAAATAAATTCAGAATAAATGTTCTGCTCATCCAAACAAGATGATCTTTAGATCAATCTTGCACCTCTCCGAAAGAGGAATCCAACAAAAATATGACCATCGTCATATGAGCAGTGCAACATGGAGTTTGGACCTAGTTGCCCAAAATTAACAGGGAGGAATCCCAACCTACAACTTAGTGTTGTAGGTTCATTGCCATATATGGGTTCTTCTCTGGAAGTAGAAGCAAGGAGAAGATTTCTCTCTAACAGTGAGATGGACACCCTGTGACTTAATGATTGGCTGGGGTTGCTTGACTACTATCGTAAATTTCGACTGTGCACAAATGAAGACAAATTTTCCTATGCAAAACTATTCATGTGTGGAAAAGCTTTGGTATGGTGGGAGAATATTGCCTGTTCAAAGTTGTTCCTGTGTGGAAAAACATTGTTATGGTGGGAGAATTTGTGAGCATGGACAACCTTCAATATCATTGTCAAGAACAAATTCTATGACATCAAAATTGTTGTTGAGGGCAGATTCTAGTTTGTCAACTATTGGAAGGAAGAATGAAAATAGTGGCAATCCCTGTAATAGAAGCCCAGTCATATGGTAGATGCCTATGTCCAAAGATTCAACTACTATAACATTCGACTTGTCGGCCAATTTGTACACCCAATGTGACTTCGCTCAGAGCAGGGGCTGTCATTTTGATCCCTGCTCACTCTATTTAAGCTATCTCCTACGGAAGGCTAAGGGGGGTAGTCCTCAAAGGAAAAATGATGAGGAACCTATTGAAAATCAACGAGTTCAAGAGATAGAAATGAATATCATAGCAACTGGATTTTAAATTATATGGCAAGTGATATTAATGTGCACAACCAATTAGATTATTGAGATATACCAGTGATAGATCAGTGCCTTAGAATTAGGAAGTACTTGTGTAACAATGATTAATATGCCAAGTTACCGAATAGGCAAATGCTGCAAAGATGATATGCAAAATCTATCCTAGATGAGATGCAAGATCTAATCTAAATGTAAAATGGAAAATCTTGGTCACTTTTAGTTAGGTGTCTAGTCTAAGTGAGAGTCTTCACCTCAATTGTTTTGAAGCAAGTCTCACACAGGGTTGTAGAAAGAAGTCCAGGGGAAAGAGGCTAAGGCCTCATTAACGATACCTATCCTGGAGTTCTAACGACCCAGATGTCTCTGTTCCTACAGGGGATTGCCCACAAGAGAACTGCAAGGTCACTTGTTTTAACCTTGGTGCAAGGGTCAAGTGCTGCAAATTGAGACAGAAGGTGGCCTTAATTATCTATCAACCAAGCTTATGCTTGGAGGTAAGTTTTAACTATGCAATTTGACTCTAGGATGAGAATGCAAGAAATGAGCCAATTAGAAATGCTTCAATGAGATAACAATGAGAAAATGCTCCAGTGACAAGATACAATCACTTATAACCAGTATGTCAAATATCACTTTGTCAATCAAGAACCAAATAGAGAAGCACCTTAATGTTACTCAATGAAACAATTATAGCAAGATCTCTCTATTACTTATGTGTGCTTATTAGAATTTCTCTTTCAATTGTTAAATTTGCAATTTAGAACAAGAGAAGACTTTCAAGATTTGCAAGAGCACAACTATAGGCAATTAGATGAGATTTAACAGTGAGATTAGTGAATGAAATGCAGCAAGAGGATTCAACCATGCGATGCAATTTGCAAGAGAGAAACACTTATGCAACTAAAGTATAACCATGCACAATGAGATGCAAAAACTCGAATGCAATAGAGAGAAGAAACAAGGAGGTGTTTGTAACCAAACAAGGCTATCCTCAAGATGAACGCAATCTGCTATCTAATACAATTCTTAGCACAGAATGGTTAACACAGGAATGAGATGAAAGCACCATACCTTGAGAGATATCACTGTCAATTAGATCAGCCCACTGTCCTCAAGAGATCAGTCACAAAAATGATCACAAGATGCAAGGATTAATGCCAAAGTTTAGTGGCCAATTCTAACGCTAAGTGCAAGGCAAAAATACCTTGAGAGATATCACTGTCAATTAGATCAGCCCACTGTCCTCAAGAGAACAGTCACAAAATTGTTCACAAGATGCAAGGACTAATGCCAAAGTTTAGTGACCTAACGCTAAGTGCAAGGCAAAAATGTCAATATAATGCTACTGAAGAGTGAGATCAGACCTCTGCAACAATGTAATCAGTCCACTAACAATCAAGATTAGCCACCCAAAGATGCATAAAATGATCACCAAAACACTAGCAATTGTTATATGAACGTTATGAGTTAATTTAGGAGTGTTTTAGGCTTAGATTAGGTGTCAATATTGTGATTAGTGTTTACTTCAGATCTGATTATTGTGACAGTCAACAAATAGGCTATAATGGGACAAGGGGCAAGGCCTCAAAGCCTTGTGAAGTGTTGCGAACATCTCGATAACATCCCGATTTTATCTTGAAATCACAATTTTTTTAGCTTTGCCGATGTTTGCCGATTTCTACCCATATTTTCCTGATTTTTACGACGACTTTTTGGTTTTCCGAATCCTTGCCGATTTTATCCTGATGTCGATGTTGGACTTCCTCCAGGCTCCAATGAATGATATATCAAGTAAGGGACCCAAGAGAAATTTAAATATGCAATGTAACCCCTCCAAAATCAAATGCCAACCCTGGAACCACAAGTGTTAGCTTCAGAAGTGACAAAATCAGACCTTCAAATGCTTGCGGCTAGATCTAAAAGCTATGTTATCGTATCCGTCAGGCCTAGATGCTGGATCCGCAGATCTAGATCGGAGACGGATTCAGATCCGGATCTGAGAAGATACGCCCCCAACATTGGTACATTGGTTGGTGGGTTAAGTTGTCAAGTGCCAACGCAAACTTATGAAGCAGATGTCAACGCAAACATCAGAACGAAAAAGTTTGCGAACAAGTTAATGGATAACCCGATATTATGTGTTAATAAATGGATTATTCAACCGGCGTCAGTGAAACTGCATAATTCAACGTCAATTAAAATGAAAAAAAATCAGAAGAGGGAATAAGTTGAGAAATGGATTATGGTTAAAAAAATGAATTATTTAACCGGCGTTAGCCATAATGGAAAATTCAGCGTAAATCAAAATGAAAAAAAATCAGAGTGAATAATAAACTAGTTGGCCGCCAATTACCTTTTTCCTTATTATAAGCTTTAATGCATATATGGTAAGCCACTAAACATTTATTTAGATATTTTAATTAAATTTAATTATTATTATTTTTTAATTGTAAAAAGTAAGTTTTATAAAACAAGTTTCATAACCCCAGTTAATATAAATATAGTAACTATTAATTAAGGTTTAAATATTTATAAACCTTGCATTAATTTTAATATTATTATTATTTTTTAAATATTATATATAAATTATATATTTAAAATTTAAGTATTTTTATATTAATTTAATTAACATTTATAAATGATACATTAATTTTGATATTATTCAACTAATAATTGTTTTAATAAGTACTAAAAATTATATATTTAAAAAATAATATATGTTTATGTTTTTATTTTTATAAAAATTTAAATTTTAATAATCATAAAATATTTTATATTTGTTTATACTCGTTTCCTTGTAGTATCTCGATCTTGGCTTTTTTCGGATCTATATCCAAATCCCGGTGACTTAGGCTAAAAGGTCTTTTAGGTCTGCGACTAAGCCAAGATGGATGTTATGTCAAGTTTAAGCCCTTGAAAATTGTTTTTGGACCCCAAGCAAATAATGAAACACCTGTAACCACAAAAAATGTCAACCCTAGACTATGAAACAGACCTCCAAATGCTTGTGGCTAGGGCTAGCGGCTAAGGTGAAAAGGGCCTTTAGGACTTGTGGCCAAGGTTAGAGGGCTAGTATAATGGGTACAACGAATGCCAAGCCCACAAAACTTGCTCCAAATGGATCTCAAGCCTGAAAAACAAATGATTAGCCCACAAACAAGACTTTTCAAGGCTTCTATGGATCAAAATGACAAACTACCAATGATAAACCAATTCAAAACCCTTGCAAAAATTATTTTAGGCCTACAAACAAAAGAGATTAGTGCCAAAATGAAATGCAATGCAATTATCAAATCTTCAAGGCCTTCTTTAGTGTTTCAAATAGCCCACAAGATTTACGGCTTAGTATCTACGGCCTCTTTAGGGATGTGGCTAGGGCTACAAGCCCAAAAACCCCTGTGGCTACCTTCAACAAGTGATCAAATCAAATTTCGACCACAAAAATGTGATTGTATCCACAAATACTTCTTTGCAAAACCTTCAAATGATAATCCTTTGAGAAAACCCTGATTCTGCAATGAAATTAGCCCCTCTAGGGCTTATGACCTCCAAAAAATGACTTAGCGTTGATGATTGGACATATGGGTATGGTAGATCTAAGCCTCTAGAGGCTAGATAGGGCCTCAAAACTTGGACAACCTCTTCCAATTAGCTGGGCAACTTCCTTGAAGATGAATGAGTGCCCAAACCTTTGTCGTATAGGCTAGGTGAGGACTTGATCCCTTAATAAAGTTGAATTTTCCTTTGATCTTTGAGCTATGGCACCTGCAAGTTAATAATAATTAGCCATCCACCAATATTTATAGATAAAATTCAATTTTGAAAATTAAAACCCCTCCAGTTATTTACCCTAGAAAAATAAAATGCAAGGGTTAGTGAAATAATTTTACAAATTAAATTTACAAGCTCTAGATAAGCAGATCTAACTTTATTGCACAATTAAATTTGAAAATAATTTGAGGAAGATAAATTTTTAATTTTATGCCATGGCCAAGTTGCAACACACAAGTCGTTAGGTAAGCTTTTGGAAAATTAACACGATGGGCTTTTAAACCTCTTGTCTCGGGAGTTGGCTGGTCCAACTAAAGACTTCCCCTGACGCCCAAGATCTGAATATCAAATTACCTTTACACACTTGAAATAACGTTATTAGATCATAAGGGGATAGATACACGTCAAAACCCTCAAGATCTAGAGATCCCTGCTAGATTGAGTGAGATAGAACACTTTTCTAAACCCAGTACCTAATGCAATATACATATGCAAATAGATAATCAAACCACTGGCAAATGAAATAATATCTTGAAAATATAATTAGTAGATCTTTAAAGCACAATTTAGAATAAAATTACCACAAGTAGTAAAGGAACTCCATCGCAAGCTAAATGCCTAAAGATTTTGATTTTATTAGTGCAGAAGAGAAATTACATCCAACAACTTGACTCACAGCTTGCTTCAGATTTTTCGTTACAAGACCCAAATATTTCATACTTCATATGAGGAGCCTTAGGCTTCCTTATATAGAAAATGAGATTTGTAGATCCTCTCCAAGTGGAAAAACAACTAGTTTGACTTGATCCCTACCAAATTAATTTTATCCCTCGATAATAGTTGCACAAATCTCCAAAAAAATCGATCCCCTTGAAAAATGAGCTTGGTGGGTCAAAATCGAACTTCCTGGTGTTTTGGGTCCACTAGAGAATCTTCAAAAAATAGAATTGTCGTAACTTGTGCAATTTGATCAACCACCTAGTCCAAGAAATTTGACTTGCTAGAAAAATGGTCTTCTTGGTCCAACGGATTTTTGAACTGGAACATTATGCTTTGGAAATGAGGCATTTTAATTTTGACTTGAATTTTCTCTTTGAAAAATAACCTCAATAATTTATGATGATTTTTTCCACTTCGAGAGAATTTTTTTTTTTTCTCTCATTTTTGTTTGTGACAATTTCTGGCTAGTTTATTGTTTATTTTTGCTAAAAAATTAAATAAAAGACTCAAGAAGGGATTGCACATATTTTTCCACCATCTAAGTGGGTCTAAAAAATATTTTGGCAATGGTGTCTAACTATGAGTAACCATTCACCAAAAATATTCCTAGACAACACTTTTACATCAACATATTACAATAATCACCCATATAAGGGAAATTTTACAATAGACACAACCTCTTACTCAACCAAATTTTGTGATACAAGACACATGATATAGTATGATAAAAATACATAGACTTGATAACACTAGGACTCACATAAGACCAGTGTAGCATGACTCTTATAAATCCCACGAGTACCTGCGGGTCTTGAGGGGTTTTATAGTGAGACGGGTCACTCGCATAGAACCTGTGGTTTCTACTTGTACTCGCCAAAACCCGCATGAAACTCGGCTACCTGCATTGAACCCGTGAAGAACTGCGTATGACGCGCATAAGACTCGTGGAGACCCTCAAAATTTGATTTATTTTTTATTTTTTAAATTTTTTTTTGAGATCATGTGGAGTGAAAGGGAAAATGGAGGGGAAATTTTGATAAGTCTTATACGGGTCGTCGAGTCAACTAGCCAGATGAGTCTTATACGAGTACGAGTCGTGCAACATTGCATAAAACCTTATCAGAGAATCTCACTCTAGCTTTGGGGGATGCTTGGGAGAAAAACTCTGCTAATTATTCATGTTTAGAAACATAAATAATTTAGGGAGGTTAAAAAAAATCTCTAGAGTGAAATCCTTTGATAAGAATCAAAGGTTTACTTAGGTGTTGTTACATGGCTTCATAGTCATACTAGAATCATTTTTACTATAAAACTGTAGAATTTGGGATTACAATGATGATAATAACTTAAAAAAAAATTGTCGATTGCTTTGTACCTTGTTGCTTGGAACTGTTGACATGTACATGGTCAATTTTGTTGCCTTACACACACACCTAAGTTAGTGAGAAAAGCCCTTAACCCCACAAGGTGTGGTTGGTGGAAAATTAAGGGATGGGTCCGTCACCTATTCCCAACACTCTCTGTTTAAGCTCTCTCCTAGGCAAGCTAAGGGGGGTGGTCCCTAAATGAAAAGATAAGTTAAAAGTGATGTGAGGATTCTAGGAGATGTTAAGGTCAATTTGGATTACTTGAAAGTTGTAAGAAAAATCCAACAAGTATGACAAGCAATATGAAATGAAATATATTCTTAATAACCATCAACACATAAATCAAGGATGAGAATATAAATCAGTGCCTTCAATATTGCTTCAAAACAAATAACAATTGCTCTAAAATGAAACATTTCAAACTGAAACACAAGTAATCTTGTCAATCAAATGGATGTTAGAAAAAAATTGATATCAACTAGCAAGATATGAAATTGTTCTCAAAGAAATGCTTTCAAAATTAACCATTCACAATTCTACAACATGTAAAGAAGCAATGAAAATAACTTGCAATGTGAAATAATCTAAAACTTTACTTGCACAAAAGGATATTACACTTGCTCAATGAGATATTTCAAAATTATCAATTCAAGACATTTTCATCATGTCAAGCATATAAATAAATTGCAAGTCAAATAGCTTGGAAAGTAAAGTGAATTAAGATGAAATTCACTTAACTAAGGTTAGATGCAATTATCTTGGTTAATTTTAAGCTAAATTCCTACTAAGTGAGTGATATTCCTTTTGAACTCTTGTTAAAAGGTAAGAAATGGGGTGGTCGTAAGAAAGAGGGGCAGAGGACACAACAATGTCAATAACAATACCCTTCCCCTCAATCTTACGAACCAGCATGTGTTTTCGTTCCTACAAGGGGTTAAGCCACCTCCATAACTGTTGGGTCACACACTCTTTACCTTACTTTGTACCAGTTGGAAGAATTTTCCAAAAAAGTTGTTTCCCTATAATGTCTATCAACCAAGCTTATGCTTGGAGGTAAATTAGAAATGCAAGCTAATCTAAAATGCCTAAATGAAAAGCAAGGTAAATTAGAAATGCAAACTAATCTAAAATGCCTAAATGAAAAGCAAGTTCTCCCAAAGAAATACTAAATTTGAAATGCTTCAAAGTAAATAAATGGTGCTCAACGATGTATTGTAAATATAACTTTCAAATGGAGATTAGCTTGTAAATAAACTTGAAATGATGTAAGTAAGTTGTTTGTAGATAAACTTGTTTCAAGTAGACAATGAAAATAGAATGCTCCAATATTCAAAATAACAATGTAGCATAGAAATGAAGCCTGCATTCAAATATACATGAAACAAATTTGTCAAACTAAATGCAAATGAATTAGTAAACAAAATTAAAGTTTGCTAGAAATTGAAATGCTTGCATGTGAAGAGTAGATTGCTCAAAGTAAAGTGCTTGTAGCTCAAAGCAATATATAATATAGAGAATGCAAAGCCTTAAGTTGAATTATAGCAAACTTATCTAAACAAAATAAAAATGTGATGAGTGAGGTTGTGTAAATTTTAAGCATGCAATTAAAATGGAAACCAAGAGAATGCAAAATTTAATCCACCCACATGTTTCTCTCCCTAAATGGAGAGAGGGGATGCCATGGGTAAAACCCAAGCTCCCACAAGAAAAATAGATCTTTTATTGGCTTTTTACAATTAGTAGAAGACCCCTTGGGTTGCCCAAAATATGGAAAGGAAAATTACAAAATAGGAGTCTATAGGAACCAAGATCTCCTTCCAAGAAGTGGCAACCACAATGGCCAATGAACAACTTTTGAAATATGAAAATTACAAGTGCCCAAAGGCCCACAACCAAGCTAATTTGTTGTTGTCCAAGATTTCCCACTACCTCCCTAAAGTTGATGCTCAAATGTACTCTTAGGGTCCTATAACAAATAGTTAGTGTTTAAAGCTTTAGCTTCCTCAATCCTGTCAACACAAAGGGTGAGCATAGTCCATAAATAAATCTGAGTTTTCTGCAAAACCAACACTCAAACTTGGTGTAAAACAGAGGAATGTCAGCAAATATAATCTACAAATATTCTACAAAATTTAAACTAAGGAATTGGAGTAAAACTCCAATTCTTGCCTAATTTTCCGCATGCTCTTTAATAGCAAAATAAAATCGTTATTAGCACAAGAAATTGAGACAAATGATTTTAAATGAATTTGGATTTTGAAACACAAGCTAAAAGCAATGATCCCTACAGCACAAAATCGTAAGATGAAGCCTTGGGAGATGACAAATGTGGGTTCTTCAATGAACTTTCTGAAGAGTGGGATGATTCCTCCAAGAATTTCCCCTCACGCTTGAGGCTTGATCCAAGAGATGTCTCTACACAACTTCAAATGCACATTGGATCCACATGGGTTAAAGGAAACACAATGATAAAAAGATCTTAGATATTTATTGGAAAATCAACTAAAACTTTCTCTATCTAGAGCCAACTCTCAAAACCAAATGCCAATGTGGGATAGCTACACATTAACAAATCTCTAAAAGCATAATGGAAACTAATGAACACAATAGCATAAGTAGAAAATGAAACACAATGATCAAATGCTACCATGCTCAAGAAGAACAACACCTCATATGTGAACCCCAAAGCCTTTTATTGCAATAGAGCATAAGTGTACATAAGCGCAGAGATTCCCCAAGCACAATAGCTCGTTTCAATGGATCCTTAGTGAGAGCCCATGGCTCTATTATATAGAAGTTTGGGAACCAATCCCAAGGAAAATGGTGAAAATCCCAAGACAAATAGGTGACAATCCCAATGCTCCTTCATGCAAATTCGAATTTCCCAAGAGGCAACACAATTTCTCCTTAGAGGCCCACAAAATCCTTGATGAGGGAGCTCAAATTAGATGAGAGGACACATGGGGGAGTGAAGTGGAGTGGTAGGAGACCACTCTCCACCTCACTCAAGTGAACTTGAATCCAATCTCAAGTCAACTCATGATATCTCCTTGAAGCTCGAGTTGGCTTCCTTAAATTGTGGATCTATAACTCGTTGTCTTCTCCACAAAAATTTCGATTTTCTTGATTTGTGGCTTATGTGGAGTCCACATCACTTGATAACTCAACTTTGAGCTTCAGATGGATTTCAACCTCATTTCCACATCATTTGAGTATGTGTGGATATTTATTTTTCTCCATTTATTTAATTGTTGGGCTAATTTATTCCCACATTTTCCACTAAACTTAGGAAAAGTGGATTTTGAGGGTCTAAAAAATATTTTTTACCCTCAAAGTGTGTCATCGTAGAAAATTGAGGGTGAGAGTTGTAATTTTGAGCACACATACCCCATAGAACTTCTATAGACATCACTTATTACATTTTACATTCATGTTTTATTCAAATTTCCGCCTTGTGGGAAATTAAAAAATTTAAATTTAAAATGACCCTTAGCCTAACCAAATTCCACAAAATTTTACAAGTGACCTAATATGGTAATATACAATGACTAGACACTAGGAATCACCCAAGGCCTCAACATCAAGCCACACTATTGCTTTGGTTTTATGCTTGGAGGAAAAAACTCAATTAATTATTAAGTCCTCATAAGGGTATAATAATTAACCATGTGAAAAAAACCCCCCAGAGTAAACTCACTTGCTGACAAGGTCCCAGTTACCTAGGTCTGTTACATGACTCAACTCATCATACTAACATCACTTTACAACATCCTCGTAGGGTTAGTGGAATATAAGTACAACAAAAGAAGATGAGAAGAAGTAGAGTTGAAAAACTCTGATGATATGGTGAACTATTATGGTACATGAAGCCTCTGACATGTCCTCGGGCATGGAGTCGTCAATTTTCTTTTTCAGGTGAAACTTTAGTGGTCAATAGTCAACACGACTCATAGTGATGCATATCGAAGCAAAGGTGGTCACCAAGTTTATTAGAGGGACGATTGTAATGTTTGACATCCACACTCTCAATGATAACTATTGAAAAGCTAAACTAGCAAAAGCTAATAACAACTGGAGGAAGCCTAGTATCACTGCTACTTGAGTACATAGTTTTTCGTAATGAAGCATAGTTAGTGTACTTTATAGATATTTTACTATGTTCGAAGTTTAGAGAAACATCCCAATGTTTTGAGTAGACTCTCCACTCATCATCAAGGGATCAAAGTATAGCTTGAAAGATTCAGAGGATTAGGGGATAAAAATATAGCTTGATGTAGAGTGGAGTGTCCACTCAAAACATTAGGAGCATTTTTAAACTTTCAACAATTAAAAATCCAGAAATTATACTAACATTGTTACTACTAATTCGAGTCAAGGAAAGAAGACGAGTGCAAACAATTGCATGACAAAGAAGCCATCTAACAAGGCCCAACAACAAATATTGACTCCA
Source organism: Pinus albicaulis (assembly GCA_034641835.2). NCBI lineage: Eukaryota > Viridiplantae > Streptophyta > Pinopsida > Pinales > Pinaceae > Pinus > Pinus albicaulis. The sequence continues at coordinate 708,405,424 of CM076583.1, read as the reverse complement.
GATCATTGAAGGATGAATAGAGTGCACCAAAGGGCACCCTTCTGCTATTATTGTTGTTTATTTTGTAGCTTCAAAAGGTCTTTTGCATAGGCTAGTCACCTAGTGTCTTGCATGCACGAGAAGAAGTACTCTTTAGGTGGTTGTTTGAGGAGTAACTAATATGATCTCCTTTGTAATTCTAACTTAGGAAAAAGTACATTGATTAATTATTTAATTAATGTTGACTTTGGGCTAATGTTTTTTTAAGGATAAATAATTGATTATTTAAGTAATTTAGATCCAATCTCCACCATTGATTAAAGAAAGCTAAGATTTGATCCTAGCCCTAAATCACTTTGGAGTTTAGGGATTTGGGCAATGGAGAAATTATAAAAAGAACCTATGGGAGAGGATGGAGGCACAATGACAGTGCTATTATTGAGAGAGAAATTTTCTCAAGGAGCGAAAGATTCCAGCACTAAAGAGAAGAGAAAAGGATTGCGGCAGGGGAATTTCAAGAGAAATTTTCAGCGAGGCAAAGTCTAGGAGCGAAAGGCCAAGGTAGCTAAAGAGGAGGGCCAAGTTAATGGAGGGGGGGTGAAATACCTAGGGGTCGAATTTCTCAAGTGCACAAGAGGCCATACAAGAAGAAAAGGAGGGGCTTAGTTGCTATTGAGGGAGTCTAAATTCTCCAATGGACGAATTCTTGCAGGAATGTCGATTTCCAGTGGGTTGAATTCTTGGGGGGCAATTTTCCTATGTGGCCAATTTTCAGGTTCTAGCAGTTGTAATTTTTCCGTGTATTCTCTATGGGTCTATGCCCTAATTTTCTAGAGTAATTTAAAGTGAAGGAAGATAGTGTTGGACAAAATTTTAATGATGTAGTGTGATTGATTTCCTACTTTATTTCCATTGCATTTTAATTCTAAAAGTTAAAATACCAATGATTTTATTTTCCAGCAATTTTTAGATTTTATTGTGTAAGTAATTTATGGTTATAAAAGAATTGTTGTTGTAGAAATTTATAAGATATAGTAATAGAGATTTAATATGAGAAATAGAAACTAGTGGGGGGGGATCATATAGCACAAGGGTTTTACAACAACAAATTTATTTTATCAGCAAATTTTTTATATCACAACATGGTTTTTATGGCTGAAATCAATTTGGTGAGATGGAATCATCTAGTTTGAGATTTGAAGACAGTTGTAAGGGGATGCAAACTTCAATCCATGGAAGGATATGATCACCATTGGTTTTATGGAAAATAGCCCGTGGGAAATTGAAAAAAAAAAGAGATGCAAGTTGCTTCATATTCTACACAAACAACAGAACACAACTTGAAGAATGTGAATGTTGAGAAATCTATGACAATTGGATTAAGGGCGATTTCTCTTAACTTGATAACTGCTTGTAATGTTCTTTACTTTAATTTCTAGTATTTACAATTAGCTTCTTCTTCTCTTGATTATTATGGTGTTATTATTAGTAAACAACTATCAAAACATGAAGATCAATAGAACAAATGGACACAAGATGTAGGTTGCTAGCTAAGGCCAAAACCTCTCCTAGAGAGGAAAACCCACAAGAAGTTCCTCTCTTCTTATAGAACCTTCAAATGACGAATTCCAAAACCTTTAGACCCAAGATGAAGACCCCTCCAAGACCAAGTCAACCTCCCTTTGATGAGCTTCTTTTCTACAAAGTCAACTCAAGTCAAATTGCTTCAAAGCTGCTGCAACTTCACCTTGGATCTTAGGTTCGGACCTGCAACTTATGACTGCAGATTTTGACCTTACTGCAGAAACCCTAATTCGCATGTGTGGGTGAAAAGATGGCAAAAAATGTGTCTCTTTTCTTTGTTCGACTTACTTTCTTCTTCTAGGTAATGAGGCCTTCAAAATTTATCCAAATTTCGACTTCTTTTAGTAGATCCGCAATTCGATCTTGTAGCAACAAAATGTGCCCTAATTCCTTCGCACGTGTGGGAGAATGTAGCCCAAAAAGAGATTTTAAACTTCTACTTTTCTTCCTTTTAATTCTCGTCTTCTTCGTTAGCTTTTTACTTCTTTTCTTGTCTCTTGAGCGAGCTTGATTGATTGTCTTCATGTGAGGTCGAGTGACATATATATTGTTCATGTAGGACAAATGGCCCTAGATAGGGCTGACTTGATGTTTGCTAGGCCGACTTCTTCTCTGTAGGTTGACCTGGCCTTAGAGGGATACTTTGACACAACTTGATTCAAAATAAATTCTTTGACTTGATACAAAATGCCCCAATAGGGTTTAGTACATATGGCAATGATTCTTTTGACTCCTTAACTCTATAACAAAACCTAGAAGCACACAATGGGTGCTTTGACCTAAAACAAATTGACCTAGAGCATGAAACCCATGCTATAAAATAACAATAATATATATATATTTTCTTTCTTTTACATCAAATGTATAAAATTAATAGTACATAAAATATTATGAAGACTAAACCTAGTTACATATTTCAACACTCCCTCTTAACTAGGGAGGTATTCATAATGCATAGATGGTACATGGACATTCTCATACTGAAGAATTCTCATAAGAAGGGTCGGATTGGTAAGCTATCTTCTCAACTTATGTTATTTCATCTTATCATATCAACCAACATTGTCGTATAGAAGGCCTCGACTAACAAGTCTATCTCTCCACTAGATTAGAGCACAATGTTGGGGAGACAATGATTTATAGACACCTTCATCATTGTCTCTCAAGGCACATACCCCATCCAAATGTTCATAAGGTATGTCCTTTTAGGACCATTCCCTTTGTGGATTTACACATCCTCAAGGAATCTCCTCTTCGTCTACTCTTTCCTATTGGATGCCCTACCTCATCCTCAAAGAGTATCGATATTGGTCTTAGATGCTTACCCGATCCTCCATTCTTTCTTCATGATGTGAAGACAAGAATGATGTGTCTATCTCTCCCTCTCAACTAGGGAGTATCTATTCATTCCTTTACATGAAAGGAATATACCCAATCTCCCTCTTAACTAGGAACTTGTTTCGAACAACAACTATCTATTCTTCCATGGAGATCATGGTACTATCAACTACTAGTAGGGCTCCTCTTTCAGCATCATCATGTCATGAATAAACTTCAACTTCTACATTGTGGAGCCATCTTCTTCCATAACTTCTTCATAGGGCTTTGGCCATCTTCTTCATCACTTTGCCTTTTTCTTTTCAACGAAACATAGTGTTGAACCAAGTAATGCTAGTCATGTTATCCTTCTTTTCATCGGAAAGTGACCTTCTTTGTCATCATCTAACTATCCTTCATATTGCTACCTTTTCCAAGTCATGTTCCTTTTAGGATCATCCATCCAATTTTGTGTGTACTAGTTGTAGGTGAATTTCTACACCTCTCCATCAATAACCTGTTACCCACCACTTCGTGGGTGATATCCCTAGGAGAAATTTTTCTCCACGATGGACCTCAGTTGGTAGCCAACAACCTTCAATTAGCTCGTTGCGCCATTTCTCTGCCACCTGAGCCAGCCATGTGGTCCCTCACCCATCTGTATTGATCGTATGTTTGAAGGTGGGCCTCCCGAATCTAAAGGTATGTCTTGTCATTTGGTAATTGAGTATTGTAGGAATTTACAGGGTAAGTTCCGTAGATCAAGAACCAAAGGTCAGCGCTCACAAACAGATCACAAATCAGTACACTAGTATAATCACGTGGTTAAAACCCTCAAAGAGGGAAACAATCCACGGCCTCAACCAACACGGCCACTTCAGGCAATTTATTAATATAAAAGAAAAGTTACATATGTTTCTCTCATAAACGGTTACCGGACAAATGACCCTCAATGCTCTTTAAATAGAAATCATGGACCAATCGGGTGTTAAGCCACGAATCAAGTGTCGTTAATACCGAGGTGAGAGATAACCGTCAGATCACTACAAATCATGACTGTCGGATTATAAGTTACAAATGTACATGGTAAAGAAACACACTTTACCTAACTCTACACTAGACTAAGTAATTTTTAACTATTTCCTATGTGTCGGAATATCCTAACATCCCCTCTTAAGAACAACTTGGGATAGGATTGAAGGATTTCCAAAGGTGACACAAAAGGAGCCTATTTCTTATGTGTCGAAATATCCTAACATCCCCCCTTAAGAACAAATTGGGATAGGATTGAAGGATTTACAAAAGTGACACAATAGGAGAAGGAAGGAGGCATTAGAGCCTATCCCCCCTTAATGACAACTTTCCTGAACTCCAAGCATGGATCGAAGTTTGGTAAACTTCGCTTCTGTGAGAGCCTTTGTAAAGATATCGACTACTTGATCATTGGTTGGACAGTATTGCACTTCAAGAACATGATCATGAATGAGCTTTCTGATGAAGTGTATGTGGAGTTCAATGTGTTTCATACGCTGATGCCGAATTGGATCTTTACATAGCTGAATGGCACTCCGATTATCACACCAAAGTGTATTTGGATGCTACTGATGAAGACCAAATTCGGTCTGGATCTGACGAATCTATAGGGCTTCCTTGCTGGCTTCAACTGCACCACGATACTCTGCTTCTGTCGAAGAAAGAGAGATGGCACTTGGTTTCTTACAAGACCATGTAATAGGTCCTGAACCAAGAGTGAATACATGACCTGCAGTAGACTTTCGATCATCGGAGTCACCAGCCCAATCAGAATCAAGAAACCAATCAACAATGGAGATGCTCCCGCACCGTAATGAATCCCGAATCGAACCGTACTCTCGAATATATCGAAGTATTCTTTTAGTCGCTTTAAAGGGTTTTCATGAGGTTGGTGCATAAACCGAGCGACAAGACCAACGACAAAGGAAAGGTCAGGACAGGTATGGGTTAGATACAGAAGTTTACCAACAAGTTGACGATATAAGGTAGCATCAACTTCAGGGGTAGTACAAGTAACTGAAAGCTTGACTCCAGACTGAAAGGGAGAAGGGGCTGGCTTACAGTCTTCCATGTCAAAGTGGTGTAGAAGATCACAGGCATACTTGGACTGAGAGAGGGTAATGTCTTCCTTGGATTGTAAGACTTGAAGACCAAGGAAATAATGCAAGTGTCCTAAGTCTGTCATTTCAAACTTCTTTTTGAGGCTAGACTTCACATGGTTTATATGGTTTGGATTACTACCAGTAAGGATAAGATCATCAACATAAAGAACAAGGATGGTGAAGGACTTACCCACTTTCTTGGTGTAGACAGTGTTGTCAGAATGACACTTAGAAAAGCCATTATCTAATAGAAATCTATCCAATTTCGCATACCAAGCCCGATGAGCTTGTTTGAGACCATAGAGAGACTTCCTAAGGCGACAAACAAGGCTAGAGTCATTTTGGATAAAGCCAGGGGGTTGTTCCATGTAGATTTCTTCATGTAAATCTCCATGTAAGAAGGCAGATTTAACATCCATCTGATGGACTTCCCATTTAAAGGAGACAACAAGGGAAAGAAGAAGACCGATAGAATTCATTTTGGCAACAGGGGAGAAGGTTTCAGTATAGTCAATGCCTTCAACTTGTGAAAATCCTTTAGCAACAAGACGAGCTTTATGTCTATCCACTTTTCCATCTGGTCCAAACTTAGTTTTGTAAGCCCATCTGCATCTGACAAGTTTTCTTCCTTTTGGAAGAGGAACAAGATCCCAAGTATCGTTTGCCAATAAGGAACGATATTCTTCATTCATAGCTTCATCCCAATCTGGATGACCGGAGGCTTCTTCAAAGGTTTCTGGATCAAGTTTTTCTAGAACTTGAGCCAATAAGGAAGAAACTCTTTCGAACTCAAACTGAGAACGTGTATGTCGTCGATCGACAGGGTCACTTGCAAGAGAACTTGCTGCATCCCAAGTAGAGCGGACCCATCTTGGAAGCGGTGGAGTATAAGGAACAATTTCAAGAGGTGGAGGAGGATTGTCATCCTCATTGTCATCATCTGATCTAGAAGGAATGCTATTAAAAATAGAAGAGAGAGAGAGAGGTGGCACATATGCCGAATCAGACTCGCAGGCCAAAGGTGGCACACCCGCCGAACTAGGCTCGCAGGCCGATATATTTTCATCAAATTTTACATCTCTTCTAATGATTATATTTTTGGATTTTGGCTGAAGAAGTCTATATCCCTTAACATCTTCAGAATATCCAAAAAAAATGCATTTTTCACTCTTAGGTTCTAAGGCTTTATGTTTTGCATCTAGAATATGGGCCCAAGCATCACTTCCAAAAACACGAAAGTGACTTACATCTGGTTTGATTGAGCTCCAAGCTTCTTCTGGAGTTATATTCTTTAAAACCTTAGTAGGTGTGTGATTTACTATGTAATTTGCACAGTTAATGGCTTCTGCCCAAAAATTGAGACCAAGTCCTTTAGATTGAAGCATACAATTAGCCATTTCTTTTAAGGTGTGATTCTTCCTTTTAGCTACACCATTTTGTTGTGGAGTATATGGAACAGTATGTTGCAATTGAATGCCATGCTCAGTGCAGAAGTTGATAAATTTGTTGTTAACATATTCTCCGCCATTGTCTGATCTTAACTTAAGAATTTGATGTCCAGATTGTTTCTCAACAAAGGCCCTAAAGGCCAAGAACATGTTAAAAACTTCACTCTTGAGTTTTAAGAAATTTACCCAAGTGCGTCTGGAAAAATCATCAATGAAAGTTAAGAAGTACTTGCAACCAGAGAAATAAACAATAGGAAGTGGACCACATAAATCACTGTGCACAAGCTGCAAAGGGGCTGAAGCGTGCCAAGAGGCACATTTGTCAAAACTATCCCGATGATGTTTTCCGAGTACACATCCGGAGCAAACACCATCTCGGCAAGATACCATAGGAAGACTCGTCACCATATTTTCCTTACATAGAGTTTGAAGAGAGCGATAGTTTAAGTGACCAAATCGCTCATGCCAAAGTTTGCTCACATCATCATTATGAGCAACAAAAATAGAGGGAAGAGAGGATGACCCAAAGTTGTCAAACTTATACAACCTTGTGGAATCATCAACAATGCCAGTAGCTAAAATATGTTTAGGATCTTTGAGGTCCTTGATTACAACATCATGAGGTGAAAATTCTACTATTTTCCCTTCACCTGAATGAGTTATCTGATAAACAGAGAGAAGGTTGCATGACAAGGTAGGAACACATAGTACATCATTAAACTGACCATTATCGAGATGAATGGTTCCAGATCCTACAACACTAAGAGATCTATCATCAACAACATAAATATGTTTGGTGTTACAATCATTTAAAGAAGAAAACATGGCTTTATTTTTGGCCATGTGATAAGAAGCTCCAGAATCAATGAGCCACTCATGAGAATGAGAAGAGGAAGATACATTTAATGCATAACCAGATCTTGATGCTTGACAACCACAAGTAGAAAGTGCCATTCCTGAAGATGAAGGTGAAGAGTGCTCCAAATTGATGATGTGCTTCTTCATTGCTGCTTCTAAGGCTTCCATCTTCTTAAAACATTTGGATTCTATATGGCCATCACGATTGCAAAAGTTGCAATGTCTATCTGTCTTCTTTCCTTTGTTTTTATATGCTTTATCATTTTCGTGAGTTGCTTTTTCAGTTTGCGGCTGAAATTGCTTAGGACCCTTTGTTGGTTTCGGACCATACTTTTTAGGATACTGCTTCTTGGGATTCTTTTGATATGATTGTTGTTGGGTTGCTAAGGCTTTCTTAGAAGCATTTCTAGAAGTGATAAGACCAAGGTGTAAGAGTTTTTCTTGTTCTCTTATCAAAGAATCACAAAAGGAATCAAAAAAGGGATTCTTGTAGGTGGTTCCTGAAGAGATGATGGCTTCTCTAGTGGAATGGAAGGCGGAAACAAATATAGAGTAAGCAGGGCCAAGCTTAGCAAGAATGCAATAGATGAGGCTACTATATTCCTTTTTGACCTTACAACCTTCTAAAAGAAGTCTAAGGGTCTTGAATTCGGACAAAAAATCTTCAATAGAGGAGAAATTATTAGGGTCCAAAGTAAGAAACTCATTTTCAAGCTGGTGAGCCCTGATTTCATTTTAAATGCCAAAGACAGTATTTAGCTTATCCAGGGCTTCATGAGGGGTGTCAATGTCAAGGATATGAAATCGAAGATCTTGAGCAATGGACATTCCTATCAACCCTCGTGCTTGATCTTGTTTATTTTCCCATTTAGCAACTTTATCATCATCAAAAGGTTTAGTTTCTACCCCTGTGGCTATTCTGTAAAGCCCTTTACTTCTAAGTATATCTACCATGTGAGGTAGCCATTGGAAATAATTGGTGCTGTTAAGAATAATCGAGCATGCACTTTCCATTTTTTTAAAAAACTGAAGCTGAGAAAAGCTAAAACTAACTGCTCCAATGGAAAGATCGCGAAAAATTAGGCTGTTTCAAAAAAATGGCTTCCGGATGAAGAAGTTATGCCTTTTGAAAAAACTGAGCTGTAGATGCCGAATAGTTACGAGAACGGGATGAAGTGCAACTTGTTTTTTTTTTTAATCCGCCCCTTTGAACAAAAACTTTTTTACAAAAGAAGCTTGAGAAAGAGACTTGAACCCAAGACCTCTATTCTCATAAACTAACCCCTCACCAAGTGAGATAGTAAAAGGATCATGTTATTGTTTGAAAGGAGGAAGGGTTTTTTTTTTTTTTTTTACTCTTCGGTGCGCGTGCCTTTTCCTGCACAAAAAAACACAAAAACCGAGCAAAAAAAATGAGATGCAAAGCCTTACGACAGAATGTTAGAAATTCGGCTACCCTTACTGTCAACTATCAGTTTTTTTGCTATTTCTGATTTCCCGAGATCGCACAAAAACACGAGGAAAGAGCATACGTAGCAAAAAAACCCCTTTTCCTGTTTTTGATTTGTCGAGATCGCACGCAGCGCACAGCAAAGAGCATACACAGAGAAGAGGGTACAGATTCGGCAAATAAATAAAATCTATAAACCGAAAATAAACAGAATAAACTGAAATAAGCAGAACTATTAACAAATATAACTGCAAAAAAGATGCTTTATACCTCCAGATCTAAACTGTCATAACTTGGGCAGCCGGAAACCTTTTCGCATGAAACGAAAGGCATTCCTCACTATAACAGATGCTCCAGACACAACATAGCAATTCTCCAAGCCCAAAAATTTTCAAAAAGTCAAACCGGCTTCGGATTTTGATCAACAACGGATGCGGCCCTCAAAATAGCTCTGATACCATGTAGGAATTTACAGGGTAATTTCCGTAGATCAAGAACCAAAGGTCACCGCTCACAAACAGATCACAAATCAGTACACCAGTATAATCACGTGGTTAAAACCCTCAAAGAGGGAAACAGTCCACAGCCTGAGCCAACGCGGCCACTTCAGGCAATTTATTAATATAAAAGAAAAGTTACATATGTTTCTCTCATAAACGGTTACCGGACAAATGAACCTCCATGCTCTTTAAATAGAGATCTTAGACCAATCGGGTGTTAAGCCATGGATCAAGTGTCGTTAATACCGAGGTGAGAGATAACCATCGAATCACTACAAATCGTGACCGTCGGATTATAAGTTACAAATGTACATGGTAAAGAAACACACTTTACCTAACTCTACACTAGACTAAGTTATTCTTAACTCTACACTTTACCTATGTGTCGGAATATCCTAACAAGTATTGGGTTTACTTATCATAGACACTTTTAGGCATGGATTGATGGGGGGATTTGGTGGAATGAGTGGGCTTAGTTTGTGCTCCTGTCCACTTGATCTCTTTTGGATGTTACCCTTGTCTGAAATGTTACAGTCCCTTTTCCTACAGGGGTACACTTTGTCTGATTTCCCATAGTAATTTGAAAGTCCATCTGTTCTTCTTGATAGCTGGTGAAATGATCTCTTACTCCAGTCATATGGGTTGAAGCCCCGCTATCAATATACCAATCATCTAATGATGCAAAGCTAGATAAACACAACATTTCGTTTCCAGCCTTGAGGCCAACTCTGAAATGACGTGATCTTCCATTTTCTTTGTGCTTTTCCTTTTACCGACAGCTTCTGCAGAAAGAATATGTAAGCCCTTTAGGAGTATGATTTGCTATTGGAGCAACACCACATGTTCCCTTTAGCGTAGACCCTCCTGCTTTCCTGTCCAACCTTGCTCTGATACCATGTGAAATTTTCACACTTCAAATCCTACTACAATATCTGATATTATTTCTCCTACTTATTATTCAAAAATAAGTTATCTGCAGAATTCTCTTCAGAAAATATTGAAATAAATTCTATTGCAGTGTTCACCATACAATTACTGAGCAAAAAAATAAGGAAATACTAGCACAAAAATGACAGAGATATTTGGATAGCTGCCCCCAGAAAAACCCAATGAGGGTTTCTATTATTCTTCAACAAAAATCTTCTTGTAAAATTTATAATCAGCAGTAATAAAGAGAATTCTCTATGATAATTCACTGGAGAAATTTCTCACAAAATTTCCTAATGAGAAATGATCCCAGAGGGACCCTCCTGGGCCTCTTGCGTCACAATTGCGTTGGCTCTACGTGGGCACTGCACAGAACCTCGTCACCCCTCTACATTGTTCCCTTCCTACCTCTGCATTGTCTCTTCCTTTCACTACGTCACCTGCTCCTACACCCCGTATTGATGTTGAACCCTCTTTGTCTCTCCTCCACCTGCAACTCTCCCTCCAAATCGATTTTCTCTTGCCGAATTTCAGCCACTGAGAAAATCGATTTACTTGGGCAACTGAGTATCTGCACTGGTTTATCTTCCAAATGACCCTCAAGCCTTCCTTTATAGCCTTCTCGTTGAGACATCAACGACCGAGATTAGATCTCTAATCAACAACTAATATTATAACTTGACTTTATCCATGTCCTCTAGAAGATTCGCACTTTGTTTTAGCAATACCCTTTAATTATTTTATTTCCCTAAGTTTAGACTTAGGGTCCCCATTAAAATAATTAATTATTTTAATAAAACATATTCCGAGTGGAATTTTTATAAACAATTTATGGGTTCTCTAGAATACAAGTGCCTAAGCCTCTCCACAAATTTTGAGACTTAGAGCACTTCCGATGCTACCAAAAATCAACAAAGTTGTGTGCCAATGTGGGGAAGTACACTTTTGGCATGACCCAGGTTCAGTATCTGGGATACATTATTGATGAGTAGGGGATGCATGTGGATCCAGCCAAGATCCAAGTCATTCGGGATTGGCCAACCCCAACCACTCTAATAGAGCTCCGCAGCTTTCTGGGTCTTGCCAATTTCTACCGCAGGTTCGTGTTAGGATTCTCTCATATCACTTGGCCCTTGAGTCAAGTCACCAAGGGAGGAGCGAAAGAAAAATTCTTTTGGTCCGAATATCAACAGAAAGCGTTTGTAGAGTTGAAACATCACCTCTGCTCTGCACCAATGCTCACATTACCAGACTTGCAACAAACATTAGAGATCGAGACAGATGCCTCTGACTATGTTATCGGGGTAGTTCTTACTCAACAGGGGCATCCAGTGGCATATCACAGTGAAACACTTTCCGACACAGTCCGAAAGTATCCCACTTATGACAAAGAGATGTATTCCATTGTGCAAGCTTGTCAACAGTGGAAGCATTACATTTTGGGGGAGGAAGCAGTCATCCACACAGACCACCGACCCCTGCAGTTCATACAGACACAAAGGAAGTTGCAGAACGATCGCCATCAAAAATGGTCCACATACCTGCAACAGTTTCATTTGAATATCAAGTACAAGAATGGTTGTAGACTACCTCAGTCGACCACCGATAATGACGCTAACCACTGTGCTCAACTCTTGTAGGCATGAGACTTCCGACTGGTTGCTTCTCTACATAAGCGATCCAGAATTCGGCCACACATACAAGACACTCTTGGAGGGTAAGAAAGTTCCAAATTTTCACCTTCAGGATGCACTGCTATGTCACCTGGGACACCTTTGTGTTCCTTCAAGAGAGCATGCCAAGATGGTTTGGGAAGTGCACTACAGTCGAGTCGCTGGGCATTTCGGGGTCGAGAAAACAATGGCAATATTGCAGAAGTATTTCTATTGGTTGAACGTTCGATAGGATGTCGGGAAGTATATCAAATCCTGCATTACTTGCACCATCGCCAAACCGACCATCAAGAAGCAAGTTCTCTATACTCCATTGCCTACCCCAAGTTGACCTTGGGAATTCATCTCCATGGATTACATGTCGGACCTTCCTTCTATTAAGCATGGCAACGACTGTGTTTTTGTGGTCGTCGACAGATTCTCGAAGATGGCCATTATGGCTGCCTGCAAGAAGAATATCACAGCAGAAGCCACTGCTAAACTCTTCTTTGAACTAGTGTGGGTACACTTTGGGATCCCATAGTCTATCATCTCATATTGGGATAGCAAGTTCCTCATTACATTTTGGTCCAACCTTTGTTCGATGCCGGACACCACGCTCACCAAGTCCACAACTTTCCATCCCCAAACCGATGGACAAACAAAGGTCGTCAACAGGATGTCCGTACAAATTTTGCGCATGTACAACTCAAAGCATCCACGCACATGGGATGAGAGCCTCCCCTATGTACAACACAGCTATAACCAGGCTCTCCACAGCTCAACCAGCCACAACCCCTCTCAAGTTGGCTTGGGATTCCAGCCACTATGTCCCATTGACGTATCCATGCCATTTGCGGCTACTCAGGCAGATTCAGCTCATGTCCAGTCTGAAGCTGAGAAGGCGAACAACTTCATTGAGCGCATTCAGCACATCTGCCAACAGGGTCATGACACATTGGATAGAGCCAATGTTAAGTACAAGTAGCAACATGATCAACATCGGGTGCCACACAACTTCTAGGTGGGCGAAAAAGTGTGGCTACATTTGTAGGAGTGCCTCGCTGGATCCCATTGCAAGCTTCGCCTGCTTCGATATGGGCCATACACCATCACTAAGGTTGTAGGGGACAATGCCTTGGAGTTCAGTATTTCACCATTCCTTGGTCTGCACCCAGTGTTCAATGCAGACCGCCTTCAGCCCTGCTTTCCATCTCTACTGGACACATCCGACATGGCAAAGCAACTCACACCAAAAGAGTTAAACCCAGACTGCATGGAACAAGCCACAACTGATCGAATCATGGACACACGGATCAAGAACACCTGCCAGCAAAGGATCCAACCATACCGAGTTGTCAAAGTAGGACAACTCCTTCACCAGGGCAAGTGGTTCACAGGGACCAAGTTCAACAAAAATTTCCCCACCTCCTGGAGGCTCTGCACGCAATGGGGACCATTGCTTCCTAAGGGGCGAGGAATGATCCAGGTGGATATTGGTGGTCACCCGCCTATTCCACCTAGACAGTTTCATCAGTTTTCTTATTTACTATTTTTAGTAATTTTTGGGTCCTGAACTTCCGGAGCATTTTTGACCCCCTAAATGGTGTTTTTTTTAGGTTCGCTGCAATCCCATAGCCAGAGGTAGGGGACTACAACAAAACCTGTATTCCTCGGAGATATCTTTCCAATGAGGTATCATACATGCCAAACTAAGATAATACGACCAAGTTACGACCCCGGGAAGTTGGCTGCCCAACTAACCCCAATAGGGCCCATAAACTCTTGGTGTTACATCTCCTCGGGTTAGGGTTTTGGTTGTTTAGGGTTTTCCCTTATTGTTCAATAATAAAAAGGCCCTTGAACCTCGTTGTCACACAGTTTAGAGGAATGTAGCTGCCACATCTCTTCTCAGAGATAAGCTGCCATCGTCAGAGTTAGTTCTTTCCATTTTGTCTGTAAGCATTTTCAGTATTTGATAGTAATGAAATGAAATATTAATTCTATTGCATCTCTATATTTGTGATTTAATCTGTATTATGTTTCTTTCCTTATTAAATTCGGATCAGGCTTCTTCATTGGTGTTCCAATTATAGTCGTCTATAGGTGAATAGATGCTTCTTCACATAGTTATTGCAAGGAAAAACTAATCTTCTACCATATCATAAGAAACAAGACTGAACATACCTTTTTCTTGAGCTCAGGCTTCAAACAAAGAATGATGATAGTAAATTGGATCATAAACAAATGTAAGTTTCAGACTTCCTTGAATGTATGCTATAGACTTCGGATCAATATCTCAGACTTAGAACAAGATCACAAATTCGGAACCATGCTACAGACTTTATCAAGTGTTGGTACTGAACTCAAATGTATGCCATAGAACTCATACAAGATGAATTATACCTGAGAGAGAGAAAATAGACTCCTTGCTTGAGTAAACTTTTTGTTGCTTCTTAAATATATTTTCTTCCATAATTCTGGTACTGTAATAGTGTCTTTCAGAGTGCTGATGAGAGGATGTGTGAAATTTTCAATCTATTGCACCAACTGGAAATTATTATTCTAACTGATTAATTATTAAGCATTTTATTTGCTACAGCAAATAATGAAAGAATCCACAACTGCAATTTTCACCATAAAAATATTGCGGAAAATAAGTTGAAAACTGAGAAATAATGTGCACACACACAATAAAATTGACACAATTATTTTTGTACAATTGTCCCTAGAAAAACCCAATGCGGGAAAACTTGTGCAACAGATGAGGGTATTATTATTATGCAGCAGTGAAACTCTTAGTACAACTAGATGCCCAAACTGGCAATCCTCTACAAGATAGATTGGCCACAAAATTAGTGAGACAAATCCTGCCTCACCCGAAACTGATCCACCTCCAAATACTAGCACAAACTGGGTTTCTTAAACCCCAGTGTTAGCCTTTTGCGCAGATGTTGCGTAGGCCCTCACCAAAGTCACCGCGTTCGTGTTCGTGTTCGAGTTTGGCTACTTTGAAATTCAAATAAAGTTCAGCACTTCAAATTTTGCCAATAAAATTCGGCATAAAATTCGACATATAGAAATTTGAAAAAAAATATATATAAATATATATATAATTCAATTAAAGTTTAAGCCGACTCATATATTTAGCTCATTGCATTTTTAGCTACACTTCTTCACAAATAAATAAATCATATATACAAGCCCATAAAAAGCAAAAAATCACCATAAACTTTCACATCCAGCTGTGCAAGGGCCATTAAAAAATCAAGCCAACATGCAAACTTCAAAACACCTCAATGTGTAAATCAGATATTTGGTTATTTTATGTATTTTCGTACCACATTTTCTTTTCGATTTTAAAGCGATCATTCCAGATTCATAAAAGACTTTAAATTTTTTTAAAGGTAGTGTTCATGTATTTTTTCGAATTTTAAAACAATAATTACAAATTCACTAAAGTCTGTCAATTTTTTTAAAGGTAGTGTTCAACGTTCATCGTAATAAAATGAATGTGACACGTTACTTTTGGCAATTAACGTCCTTTTAATGCGCACTTTTAGTTGACAGAAAACCTAGTTCTATGTAAATGTTGAAAAAATGGGGATAATTTATACACGCAATAAGTAATCACTTCCATGTATGGTTTGCAAAGTCATCTTTGCCTATCATTATGCGTTGATAAAATGATTTTAAATCCTTTTAAAATTGTAGCGACAAGTCTAGAGACTTCATTGGCATGTGGAATTAAAATGACCTGTTCACGGATCGAGTGTGCAGGCGTCGAGACTCGATGGTGGAATGTGGAGTGATAGGGTTACCGACGACCACTTTAATTTATTTAATCATAAATGCTAAAAAAAAATCCGAACCACAAAACCCCAAACCCAAACAAATATTTCGTCGATTTTTTGACAAATTTTCTTATTTTGTTCGTGTTCGTGTACGGAAGAGGGTTTGGTTTCGACATAGGTTCTGAGTTCGCCATGAAATTCAGCGTACATAAACGATTTTGTTCGGATTGCATTGAGGTTCAGCGAATTTTGAATCTGAAGGATTTTGTTCGCCGAACCCGGTGACTGAGGCCCTCACACGTACTTCCTAGAAGCTGCTCTAATCAAGTCATCCAACCCAACTCAACCACTGAGAATGACTCGCTAGCCCCTCCAAAATTTCTCCCAGCCTTTAGCAACTGAATCGACCTTCATTCCAGCTAAATCAAACTCTTCCTCTGAAGCTGCCTATGCAGTCCCTGCGTAGCCTCACTGAGGAAAACTCGACCCTCCTGTATTTGACTCTCCGGAACTGGAATCTCCTCTGGAATCACTATCTCTACCCCTCATTGTCTCTGTGTCTCCTTTATGGCTCAAACTTCTCTCTACTGAACCACTGCAGCTAGGAAAATCAGTCTCTACCAAGGAACTCGACCTCAAGTGTGTTCTTCTCCGACCCCATAGACCTCCTCTTATAATCTCTAGTTGGATCACCAACGGCCATGGTTAAATCCTAATCGATGGCTAAGATCATCTCTAAGTCAATCCATATGAGTTTCTAGACAATCTTCACGTTTGTCAATTAATTACTATTAATTAATCGATTTCCCAAAGTTAGACTTGGGAATTTTTAATTATCGATCAATTAATTTAATTGAGTTGACTCTATGTAGAATTTCCAGAAACGATTACTAGCTTATGAAGTTCTCATGTGTTTTAGCCTCTCCACAATGTTTGAGACTAGAACACCATCTGATGCTACAAAAACTAGCACTCCCTCTTAGCGAGGAAGGTGTTCTCCCCCACAACATCCTCCATACATTTCATTGATATCTAACAACTGTGACAACTGCCACTGCCCACCAACTACTACGCAACTCTGATTCATCTACCACTCTGTAGCTGAACCACCTTGCATTTGCGATGTCACTGACAGTGCACTGTACATCCTGTACTGATGCCAACTCTGCCACTGCGCTGCAACTGATCTCATGCTGCTACAATTACTGCAATTGAAATCCTAAATACTTTGTCCTGAATCAATTGTATCCTGCGCCACTGACTGCTACCAGTCTCTGCATTTTCCACCGAGTTAGTCTGCACTGCAACTGCATTGTGCTCCTCAGCATTTGACTACAACTAGTACTGCAACTATCTCTCAAGAACTAAATGCGCCATCTAACACTGATCCATCTGTTACTGAATACTGTGGGCCCCTGAAGCAAGGGTATTGATCCAAGAGGAAAACACCTATCTGATGCTCACCTCCATGGACCCTGCCTAGCTCTGCACAACCTTGGAATCTAGAGCTCAATGTCTCCCCACCTCTTGCCTGGAGGTATAGCTACATGCAAAGCGAAATCTTCCTCCAACCTGAAGGAAAATTGATCAATCTTTGCTGAAGCTATTGCCTACTTCTGCTTCTCCTTCTTGTCCTTCTTCCTCTGAGGACACTGAGTGTTGTAGTGACCGAAATCGCCACACCTGAAGCATTTGACCTTTGACAGGTCCTTCTTCTTACCTCTGTGTGAGCCTTGTCCTTGACTGGGACCATTCTTAGCCTTTCCCTTTGATGCAAGGGCTACGTTCTCCTCCTCCTTCACAGTCTTTGATCCTCTGCTGCTGCCACTGAGACTACTCTTGACTAGAGCAAGTCGCATCTCCTCCTGCGTGAAATCTGACAATAAATGATCCCATCCAGGTAGAGTATCTCGTCTAGTAATACCTTGGACAAAGGTAGTCCACTCCTCGGAGAACCCATTGATGGCTACACGCACCAGTTTTTCTTCTTGTGGAATCTCACCTATAGCAGACAACTCATTCTGGATATCCTGAATCCTGGTAAGGTATGGAGTATCTCCTTCTCCCTTCTACATCCTGGTGGTTCTTAGCTTCTCATTTAGGAACAACTTCCGATTCGCGAAAGGATTATGATATAGTGTTGTGAGTCCATCCCACATTTCTTTGGCCATATTCTTGGCTGCTAAGTGTGAGACAATATGTTCCAGAACGCCATCAAGGATCAACCTCTTTGTCTTGGCCATTTCCTTTCTATAATTCTTTAGCTGTTGCGGGTATGTACATATGGAAATAGCTCTCTCTGAGTAATTTTTCACACCATGCTCATCTAGCAGAAAGGACATCCTAGCCTTCCAACGTAGTTGGAAGTACCATCCAATCTATCCTAATCACGGAGCCCTATTGAGGCCATCTTCTGCAAAACTCACAACTGCGATATAAACAAGAATATCCTCCTCTCCTGCTTGTGGCTACCTGCTCTGCAATTCGCACTCCCTTCTCGAATGTGCAGTCCTACAAGTTGGTTCTGCCTCTACAACTGGAAATCATGAATTTCCTAGAACAAGAAACCCTCTGAGAAAAATCCCTCTGTGTGCGCAATTTCTCTTCCACCCGACACAAATTTGCTACTACAATCATCGTTGCAAATTATCTGTGCCTAGATCAAGAATATGCTCTACGAAAATATTGAGTTGCTCACCTCTGCCTATTGGAATCATTTCCTGGACAAATCGACCCCTCCCGAACTTTGCAACTGGAAATTTGACCCTTTGTCCAGCAATTCACACTACTTGGCTAGGCACTACCCAGCCCCAAAAGAAATTGTGTTGTTTCTCCCTATGAGCTGTGAATTTCTCCTTCTTCGTCTCTGAGAATATGATCTGTCAAGCTCACTTTGTTACCACGTGAAATTTTCAATCTATTGCAGCAGTTGAAAATTATTCTTCTAACTGATTAATTATTAAGCAGTTTATTTGCTACAACAAATAACGAATAAAATCATGACTGCAATTTTCACCATAAAAACGCTATGGAAAATAAACTGGAAATTGAGAAATAATATGCACACACACAATAAAATTGACACAGTATTTTTGGACATTGTCCCTGGAAAAACCCAATGTAGCAGTGAAATTCTGAGTACAACTGGATGCCTGAAGCTGGCAATCCTCTGCAAGAAAAATTGGCCACAAAATTAGTGAGACAAATCCTGCCTCACCTGACACTGATCCAGCTCCAAATTACTGGCATTTGGGAAATGACGCTTCCACGGATCTGCTTCCAAAAAACATCCCCGCTTCGTGCAACTTTGGTTTCTACCCCTCATTGTCTTTGCGTCCCCTCTCTAGCTCAAACTTCTCTGTGTTGAATAACTGCAGTTGGGAAACTCAGTCTCTGCCAAAAAACTCGACCTCAATTGTGTTCTTCTCCAACCCCGTCGACCTCCTCTTATAATCTCTAGTTCGATCACCAACGACCATGATTAAATCCTAATCGACGGTTGAGATCATCTCTAAGTCGATCCATGTGAGTTTCTAGAGAATTCTCACCTTTCTCAATTAATTTACATTAATTAATCGATTTCTCCAAGTTAGACTTGGGCATTTTTAATTATCGATCAATTGAGTTGTCTCTAGGTGGAATTTCCATAAACGATTTCTAGGTTCTAGAGAACACATATGTTTTAGCCTCTCCACAAATTTTGGGACTAGAACAATATCCGATGCTACAAAAACGAATAGGATGTTGAGTGTTGATGAGTGAGAGAGAACCAAAATGCTTTCAATAATGTCAAGATAGTTGCTATAAAGATCTTCTTCAAAAATGATGGCTGCTACTTCAAGTCTTCTTCTTTTTCCTTGATAGAAAGAGATATAAGTACTGCAATGATATCTTCAAATAAACCAACAAGATGTGATCTTCAATCTGCCTTTCCATCACCTTAGCTCTGATACCATGTTGAGAAACCAAGATGCTAGTAGATAATGATTGATTTCTCTGAACTCGATAATTACTTGTGAATATTTGTTGGCTTCTTATTAAGTTTATATTGTCTTCATCAAGCAATTACAAAAAAGTACAAAAAATGAAGATCACAAAGAGACAAAGAACACAAGAAATTAGGCTCCAAGCCAGGGCAAAACCCCACAAGGGGGAAAACCCAAAAATTCTCTTCTTATAGAATCAGATCAAAGTGAGATATCCAAGCCCCAAGACCAAGACTGTCACAAAGACCCCAAGTCAGCCCTCTTCCAAGTCTCCTCAACAAGTCGAAGTCAACACTGGTCAAACTTCTCTGAAAACTGGTCAAAACTCTGAAAATCTTGGACCTGCATTGAAGGCCGAATTTCGGCCCTGTAACAGCCTCAAAAATCACAGAAAATATCACACGTGTGGACAGAATTAGGGCACAAACAGTTTGTCTTCTTTTTCCTTTGACTTCACTTTCTCTCTTCTTTGACTTCCGCTGATTTTCTTCTTCTTGCACAGAAATCGTGTGATTGGATTGGTGATGAATGAGGTCAACCTGTCTTATTTATACATGTCCAAGAGGGTTGAATAGCTGCCCCTAAGGGCAACTTGTCCAAAGAAGGCCGACTTGGTCTTGTGGATGACATTTTGACTCTTTGACTCAAGACAAAAATAATTTTCCTTTTCTTACAAGAAGTCCAAATGGGACTTTGACTCAATTACATTTCTTTGACTCATGATAATTTTCTTTTGACTCAATTGACCCTATAAGCATTAAGAGCATGCTTTGACTAGAAATAAAATAATAATAATGAATATAAGGGATGAACATAAGGGATGAATATAATAAATACATCAATAGTACATTTGAATTACATTATGAAGACCGACACTAGTTACATTTCCAACAAGTAGTTGCATTCCTTAGTTCATGAGCAAACAGTAATTATATCAATAATTAAGCACACTGATAATGAAAGTAATTATCCAAATAATATGATCAACCCATAACGAATGCATTCCCTTTTATAAGCAAGATCTTGATATGACTAAGCCTCTTTCTTTTCAACATAACTATCACAAACATTTCTCTCAATTTTCTAGAATCAATATAAAGTAGTACAAACCTGGATGAGAAGACAAATTCCTGCCATTGGAGTTGAGAAAGCAGCGTATGTGAAAACAGAGACCCTGCACATTGTTGTAAGTTTAGCTAATAAATAATTGCATCTGGCTACCAGTGCATCAAATCTCTATCTCTCGCTGCATTGACTAGTTTAAAACTTGGATAAACACAAAAGATGGGGCTTTCTGAACAGCAAGTTAAATCTCTTTATAGTTGGTCATGTATACCAAACAATGATGTGATTCTCCTAGTTGGGAATGTGCATAGCTTAAAGAATCATTCAATTCAAGGGTTTCTGAGTGCTTTGGTATATGAAATTTGAATTCTGCACTTAAACATTTCAATGCAAGGTCCTATGAACTGTGGCTGCAGATTGGAATCAAAAGATGCAGGAGCAGCAGCCACCCAAAATTAGGAATTGGGGAATTAGTGCCCAAACATTTTTTTTATACATACATATTTGTATGCGATAAAAGGGAGAACAGATTTCAGATTTCAGATTTTACACTAGAAGGTTCACGCTGTATACATCATCCAGAAAGTTAGAAACTGATCCTGATTTCATATTTGTCATTTATACTATAGTCTATAATACAGATTGACCATTTGTATTATAATATAAACAACATTGAAATTTAGATTCATGAATTAGAATCACAGAATCATACATAAACAAAATTCTGAATTTCATATTCAAATTCTAGTTTATATTGTCAATAACACAAACAATAAACTACTAAACTATAAATATTGAACAGAGTTCCATATGAATACCTAGAGAACAGTTGTAATTTTGTGATTTTAGATTTTCAATTCAGAATTGTGAATTAGAAAATCAAAAATTCATACTTTCTACAAATGTCTAAATCAGATATATGATCTGCTAAATTCTAGGAAATGTCAACACCCACCATACTATACCTGAAACAAACAGAAACATGGGTATGGGTATGAATTTTCTGTGTGTCCAACATGTTTCCAAACTGTACCACTGTATGGAAACACATTTCACAAAATGGAAGTGTTTCAATCTCGTTTTGGCCTTTATGGGCATGTTTCAGCACACTAGTTGACTATTTTGATGCTTTTGCTGACTATTAAGAGCTCCCAGGTACACTGTGGGACCCATAAGATGCCCAAAAATCACTACAAGCCCCTAATTCGTTACTAATTTATCCATCTACTTAGTTTCTAATACTATTTAATTAATTTCTTCATTGATTTGGAAAAAAAAAATCAGAGAGCCTTCTAAAAAGTTAGAAACTGTTAAATTTGGACAACTAGGTCCAAACTCCATGTTGTAATGCTCAGATTAAGAAGCTAATATTTTTGTTGGAATCCTCTTTCAGAGAGGTGTAAAATCCATATATAATATGTCTTAATCCGATGAGCAGAACATATATTTTGAATTTATTATTCTTAATAAATTATATGTGCAGGTCGGCCTTAAGGTTGCACGCCTCCAGCAGATGTGTCACACGCCCCAATGATGGATATAAATACAGGAAAAGTTGGAGAGCATTTGATCATCATCACAACACACATCTTCCTCTCTCATCCAAAATAGTACGAGCTACCTGGAGGACGAGTTTCATCCACACGTGGGAAGGAAAAGGAGGACAGACTGTACGGTTGAGCTGAAGTACGATTTTCTGCTGCTAGGGTTTCGCAGAAAGTTTGACCAGCGTTGACTTTGGTCAACGCATGGTCCAATCAAGCTGAAAACTTGTGGAAGGTTCGATTTTTGAAGGCCGTACTACTTGGCACAAAAATCGAGGTCAAAGGGTTGACCGTTTTGCTGCTGCGTTGACTTTTAGCTTGCTGCACTGCGTTGACTTTTTTCAGGACATCGTTGACTTTTGTAGAGTTGACTTGGGTTGACTCATTTGCTGATTGGAGGACTGTTGTGACACATGCTGGGCTGGCTGACCAAGGAGACTTTGCTGGTTGAAGCATCCTGTTGACCGCCGAAACGAACACACATTTTTCCTGTTTCTGATTTGTCTTCTGTAAGATCTACTTATATGTTCTATCTGCATTTTGCTTAACTATTTGTATGATTGCTGTGAGAAAAGTAAAATTGCTCCTAGCATAGAACATCTACAAAACTTTACATGGTATCGGAGCTGAGGTGAAGACAAACTCTATCTTTAGCAATCATCACCAAAGAAATGGGTTCCACTAGTCTTGAATTCAAGGAGAATGACAAGCTGACTGGAAGTGATGACTTCCATGCCTGGAAGATGATATTAGACCTTAAATTGGAAGATCATGATCTCCTGGATCATGTGACAGGGAAGATTCAAGAACCTCCATCAAATGCCTCTGCTGCTGTTAGAAATAAGTATAAGAAGGGAGAAATCAGAGCAAAGCTGCTGATCAAGGAATCCATAAATAAGAGTCTGGTTGCCTACATATCTGAACTAGGCACATCCAAGGAGATGTATGACAAATTGATACTTATGTTCCAAGTAAACAATGTGAACCAAGTGCTATTCCTCAAAAACAAGTTGAAGAATATGAAGAAGGGCCTAGACGAGTCTATTCAAACTTTCTTTATGAAGTTGACCGAAACCAGGAACAATCTGCTAGCTATTGGGGAGACAATAGCTGATCGTGAGATGGTTCTCACCGCACTTGGAGGACTTCCATATGAATGGCAAGTATTCACAACTACCATTCTCAACCATAATACCATTCCTAACTTTGATGAGCTTCTGTCAAGATGTATGCAAGAAGAAACAAGGATGAAGGAATTTGATAATGAAAGAAACGCTGCCTATGGTGCTCATTCCCGAAAGAAGAACTCTGGTAGTTCTAAGGACAAAGGAAGGACTAAGACTCAAGAGAAGAAGGGTAAATGTTTCACCTGCCATAGGCCTGGACACTATGCTAGAGAATGCCCCTTCAAGAAGGATTCTCCCGATGATGACGATAACAACAACAACCGAAGGAATGGGAATCGAAGAAATGACAAATCCAAAGGAAAGAGGAAGGCTCACTTTGGAGGAAACAATCAACTTTCTAAAAGGACCAGAAATACCAGGTATGAGGAGTCTAATGTTGTTGATAAAAGAAATGAGTATATTCTAGTATCTGCTCTCTCAGCTGCATCTCCGCCCGACACTATGGATGTCTGGCTAATCGATAGTGGTGCCTCATGACACATCACCGGATTCAAGGAAGCACTTTCTGACATGGTTGAAAGGGATACTAATCTAGAAATTATCCTTGGGGATAATGCCACTTATCCCGTGAAAGGGACCGGGACTGTGACCCTCCACTTGTCTCAAGGACAAGTCCTCCGTCTACAAGATGTACTCTATGTACCCAAATTGAAAAAGAACCTTGTGTCTGTATCTGCCATGGAAGACAAAGGATTCAATGTAACTTTCTCTGATGGAAAGGTACTCATGTGGAAGAAGAGCTTCAAGGAAGCTATCTCAATTGGTTTTAGAGTTGGTACACTCTACCAAGTTGGAGGGAGTCCGTTGGGAGCTATGACTTGTGATACTATCCGTCAAACCGAACTATGGCACCGAAGATTTGGACACCTTCATTACAAGGCTCTTCCCGAAGCTAGGAAGGTGGTGACAGGGATGCCTGATTTTGGAAATACTCATGAAGGTGTATGTAAGGGCTGTGCTGAAGGGAAACATACAAGGGGACCTTTCCCCTCAAGTGTCACAAAGACATCTGATATATTGCAACTGGTCCATTCTGATCTTTCTGGTATGTTCCCGTAACATCCCTGGGGGGATGTTCTTACTATATGACATTTACTGATGACTTCTCTCGCAAAACCTGGATATACTTCTTGAAGAAGAAGGATGAGGCTTTCATGTGGTTCCGTACCTTCAAAGCCTTGGTGGAAAATATGACCGGAAAGAAGATCAAGATTTTGAGGATCGACAATGGCACTGAATATGAGTCAAATGAGTTCAAAGACTTTTGCAGAGAAGCTGGCATTAAGAGGGAGACTACCACTGCATATACTCCTGAGCAGAATGGTGTTGCCGAACGCAAGAATAGGACTATTGTGGAAGCTGCCCGTGCCATGCTATGTGACCAGGGTCTACCTAAGTTTCTGTGGGGAGAAGCTGCAAATACTGCTGTGTACATTCAAAACCGATGCCCTCATTCCGCTTTGGACTCCAAAACTCCCGAAGAGGTTTTCTCTGGTAAGAAACCTGATGTCTCACATTTCAGAATTTTTGGATGTCCCGTCTATTTTCATGTGCCGACAGAAAAGAGAAGTAAGTTGGATGCTACTGGGAAGAAAGGAATGTTTGTGGGCTACAGTGAGACTTCTAAGGCATATAGAGTCTATGTACCTGGTCAAAGGGAAGTAGAGATAAGCCATGATGTCACTTTTGACGAAGATGCTTCCCTGAAGAAAGTAGTAGATCTTCCTAGATCTGGAGAAAATCATGAAGAAAGGCCTCGAAATCTGGAAGAACCCCAGGATGAGACTATGCCTGATATCGAAGGACCAATGGACCCTATTGATCCATCTCCTTCACTGGGAAAGAGACCTTCATGGCTCAGGGACACCCTCGAAGATGCTGAGGGACATGCTGCCCCAAGGGGGACATTCCGAGAAAGCAAGAAGCCGTGTAGATACCAAGGGTATCTAGCTGCCATGAGTACTATTGTACAATCTGAACCTGGATCTTTTGAGGAAGCCATCAAGCATCAAGTCTGGAAGGATGCTATGCATGAAGAATATGAGTCTATTATGAAGAATGATGTCTCGGATGTGGTCCCGAGACCGAAGGACAAATCTGTTGTCACCGCTAAATGGCTCTACAAGATTAAACATGGATCTGATGGGAGTGCTGAAAAGTTTAAGGCAAGATTTGTTGCCCGTGGTTTCTCTCAAAAGGAAGGAATTGACTATGACGATATATTTGCACCTGTGGCACGACATACCACCATCCGATCCATCATAGCCCTTGCTGCTACGCAAGGATGGAGTCTTCATCAGATGGATGTCAAGACCGCTTTTCTGCATGGTGCAATAAAGGAAGAGGTGTATGTAGAACAACCTCTGGGATTTGAAGTTCAAGATCGAGACACTTATGTCCGCAGGTTGAAGAAAGCCCTCTATGGGTTAAAGCAAGCACCCAGAGCTTGGTACGAGAGGATGGATAGTTACTTGATGAAGCTGGGCTTCACTCGAAGCACTGCTGATCCAAACCTTTACTTCAAGGTTGTGGAAGGGAAGCCTCTCATTCTAGTGCTGTATGTGGACGACCTCTTCCTGACAGGTGATGACCCTCTCATTCATCAATGTAAGAGGGAGCTTGCTGTTGAGTTCGAGATGAAAGACCTAGGACTGATGCACTATTTCCTAGGCCTGGAGGTCTGGCAGAGACCTGGAGAGATTTTTCTTTCTCAAGGAAAATATATTGTGAAGCTTCTGGAAAGATTTGGGATGGTGGACTGTAAGTCCGTGTCGACACCGATGGAACTCAACTTTAAGAAGTTGAGTGGCAGCGCTGCTGGGCCTATCTTGGCCAATCCTACCGAGTATCGTCAACTCATAGGAGCTTTGATGTTCTTAGTGAACACCCGACCAGATATATGTTTTGCAGTGAACACTTTGAGTCAACAGATGGTTGAGCCTCATCATTTTCACCGGGTTGGTGCCAAGAATCTTTTGAGATATCTTCGGGGCACGATAAACCATGGGCTGAGATACACTGCCGGGAGTGTGACACTCCGTGGATATACTGATGCCGATTGGGCTGGCAGTGGGGTGGATCGTAAGAGCACATCGGGATGCTGCTTCAATCTTGGTTCTGCTTCGATCTCATGGATGAGCAGGAAGCAGAAGTCGGTGGCTTTGAGCACCGCGGAGGCCGAATACATTGCTGCAAGTATGGCCTGTTGTGAAGCAGTTTGGTTGCGTAAGCTCTTTAGTGAGCTGTTTGGACATGTGCTAGATACCACTGTGATACTCTGTGATAATCAAAGTGGGATTCGTATGACTGAGAATCCTGTGTTCCACGACCGATCCAAGCATATTGATATCAGGTACCACTTTATCCGGGATATGGTACAGCGAGGCGCCGTAAGGCTCGATCATATAGGAACTGATGAGCAGGTCGCGGATATTCTCACTAGGCCCCTGGGGAAGGTCAAGTTCCTAACCTTCCGTGAGAATCTTGGTGTCGTGGAGAGACCCTATGATGTGGGTCCTGTTGGACGATGAGCTCTGGGAGCTCTGGGGGGCTTTGGGGATAGCTTCTCGGAGCTATAAGCACTCGTAATGCTTCTGCCCCACCCTTGTGATTATTGAGCTGGTTCGCCTCTCATTTATCTGTGCCCCGTATGCATCCTACCCATTGAGTTCAGGGCTCATGGGAAGTACCTCTCATTTGGCCAATGAGGTGGGAAAAGCTAGAGACTAGTAGCAAATACTGATGGACGCATCAGAGATTGCCGTACTCTATCTAGGATGGCACGGTCCAACCACTTGATCTGGGATCAAGTTTAGTGAGGTCTGGGACCTCTCCGGACCGATTAAGTCACGGGATGATGTCTTTGTGACTGACCCACTTCTGTTCTGAAATAAAGAGGCCAGCAAAGCAAGTTACGGCGGGATGACGCACGATGTTTGATTGCACCGATGGATGGAGTTCTCCCTAGTTGAGAGGGAGTTTTAAATTTGGACAACTAGGTCCAAACTCCATGTTATGATGCTCAGATTAAGAGGCTAATATTTTTGTTGGATTCCTCTTTCGGAGAGGTGTAAAATCCATATATAATATGTCTTAATCCGATGAGCAAAACATTTATTTTGAATTTATTATTCTTAATAAATTATATGTGCAGGTCGGCCTTAAGGTTGCACGCCCCCAGCAGATGTGTCACACGCCCCAATGATGGATATAAATACAGGAAAAGTTGGAGAGCATTTGATCATAATCACAACACACATCTTCCTCTCTCATCCAAAATAGTACGAGCTACCTGGAGGACGAGTTTCATCCACACGTGGGAAGAAAAAGGAGGACAGACCGTACGGCTGAGCTGAAGTACGATTTTCTGCTGCTAGGGTTTCGTAGAAAGTTTGACCAGCGTTGACTTTGGTCAACGCATGGTCCAATCAAGCTGAAAACTTGTGGAAGGTTCGATTTTTGAAGGCCGTACTACTTGGCACAAAAATCGAGGTCAAAGGGTTGACCGTTTTGCTGCTGCGTTGACTTTTAGCTTGCTGCCCCTGCGTTGACTTTTCCAGGACAGCGTTGACTTTTGTAGAGTTGACTTGAGTTGACTCATCTACTGATTGGAGGGTTGTTGTGACACATGCTGGGCTGACTGACCAAAGGAGACTTTGCTGGTTGAAGCATCCTGTTGACCGCCGAAACGAACACACACATTTTTCCTGTTTCTGATTTGTCTTCTGTAAGATCTACTTATATGTTCTATCTGCATTTTGCTTAACTATTTGTATGATCGCTGTGAGAAAAGTAAAATTGCTCCTAGCATAGAACATCTACAAAACTTTACAGAAACCCTAACAACCACTATTCTTTCCTATATGAAACTTCATCCTTTCACACATTCCTCACACTTTGTTCCATTTTAGTTTTGTTTTGAACCACTGGGAACAAGCTTTGGCGTATTTCCAGCAAGAAAAGGGGTGTAGGCAGCAAGAACAAGGTTGTAGGCAGCAACTTCTTTGGTAACATGCTTTCTTTACTATTTGTGGAGCATTCATGGCCTTCTCAAAGTGATTTTTTTCATGTCCCTTAAGTAACTTTCCTTACTCTTTTGCGGCATTAATGGCTTCTCAAGATGTTGTTTCTCATGTGTCATGTCCCCAATTTTGTGCATGATAATCACCAAGGATTTTTGCTAATTTTTTATAATATTTAAAAAGGGAAAAATATTATGTTGTGATAAAAGGCAAAAATTATTATTTTACTGGAATGGCGGCAAAATAATATTCTATTGAAAGAAGGGAGGTAAAATATTATTTTAATGTAGATTGATGGCAAATTATTATTTTATTAAAATGGAGGAAAAAGTCAGTGGAAAATGCCCCCCACCAATAAAATAATAATTAAAAAGGGAGTCTAGAAGTATGGGGAGAAATTACAAAAGGAGAATGGACCCATTTGTTGATCATCTTTTGTCTATTATATTTCACTTTTTATCTTCTCTTAGGGTTGTTTAGCAAAAGAAGAAAAATGTTGTTTAGAACAGGAATTCCAAGAGGAAATTCCACCCTCATTTCGGAGAGCTTCGAGTGTCTCCCTAGTGAGGCCTTGAGGAGTCTACTTCAGGATTTCCATTGGAGATAATTGCAGAGATTTGCCTCATCCATTCACACTACCTGGGCATAGAAGGAGAACTACACTGATCATTTGGAGCAGCTCCCTTTGTTTGCAAGTTTCGAGCATTTGCAGGAGTTTTTCTCTTGGCAGGAAGAGGAGATTGGAACCAATTTACAAGGCTGAGATAGTGGTATATTGCTAGGCTGAATTGTTATTTTCTGAGTCTGCGCTGGGGTTATTAGGCAGAATCTGCGCAGGCGTTTGGGCTTGGGAATTTAGCTGGAGTTGGCTGGGAATTGGATCTATTTCCAGAAAAGATTTTTTCAGGTGATTTTCAACAATTTTCGGAGATGGATTTGGATAATTTGCTGAGGTAATTTCTTGTTGGACACAGAGCTAGGCACTCTGGGATTTTTGTACTAAATTGAGGTTTTTCGGATCAGCTGGAATTAGCCCGAGATTTTTCTAGGTTTTTCTAGGTTTTGTGAGAGGAGTACGTGGTTAAAATTTCAGAAATTTTTGGGTAGTATTTAGGTTGTAAATCAACATTCCTTCAGCAGTGAGTTTTAGTGGAGTTGATCTTGGCTTGGAGTAAAGCCAAACCATTTCTTGGTTTTTATGGGTTTGGTGTGAGGAGCTCTGGGTTAAATCTTCATAATTTTCTGAACAGTTTCGAGGGAAGAAATTCCAGTTCTTCTCCAATAGTGGCAGCAACATTAGCAGTGTTTTCTGGGTAATTTGCACTTTTTGGGGCTTTCCGAGTCAGCTGGAATTAACCCAAGATTTTACTGGGTTTGGTAGATTTGGGTGAGAGAAACCTCCAGTTAATTTTGTAGAATTTTTGGAGTAGATTTGAGGGCATAAATCATAGTTCGCTTCCAGCAGCAGCAGCAGAATTCTGGGCAGAGTGAGTTACCAGTTTGAGCCATTTTCGGGTTTGCATGTGCGTAGAAGCAAGCCTATATTCCATCATTCCACTCTATTTGTACTCAGTTCCAGCATTGATATTAATAAAATGACTCAGATTTACTATTGATATTTGTGGTTTATTGATTATGCATGCATGTGTGAATTTCTTATTGTTATAGCTTAGTGCATGTCTCTATTATTTACTTTATTTTTCCATTAGCAACGTTACATCATGTCCCTAGGTCTCCTAGAGTGAGCAAGCATGATGAATACAATCCTCTTTCGAAGTATGTAATCAAGCTAAGACATATAACCGGAGGGGGTTCATGTGAACAGAGGTGTGATCTATGAAAACATAGAAGATTTTCAAGGACTCTTACACAAGAGTAAGGGCTATTATTTGCATGAAAATGCTCAAGTTGTTGACATTTGTAAAAATACATCCAACCTAGCAAAATATGAGAAAAACGCTAATGATTTTGAAAAGTTGAGAGATTGAAGTCTTGCTAGTGGTATCTATTAGGTGGGTAACCCATTGGTGAATTTTTTCTCCTCCTTGGACAGCCATCGTGTAATATTCCCAATTTTTACAGCTCATGGGAATATTGCATTTTATTATCAGTTTGCTTTATTCATGAATAAAAGTATGTGTAGGAGGTTTATTAAACTCCTAAGTCAAGAATAAATACATGCCCAATGTGAAAGGGGACAAATCTGGGCTATTACATTAAACACCCCTAAGTGTGAAAAGGGGAAATTCATTTGAACGGGTCAAACTTGGCCCCACCTACAGCGCAGTTTGGAGGGAAGCTTATCCATCAAGCACAACGTACTTCTAGAAGAGGATCTCTTGTGTGAAAGAGGATAAGTTGAAAAAGGTGGTTTAGGGTTTTGGCAAGCCCTCATGTTATAAAAAGAAGGAGAGGCAGCAAGCAAAGGTTGTTGAAGAATTTTAGAGGTTGCTGCAGCAACTCTGGTCTCTTGGCTATTTAGCCTAAGGGAAGAGGATTTCCTGTTTAGGAATCCTTTCTCCTTCCATGGAGTAGCTCTTTGGAGGAGATTGTGATGCATCTCTCCACTATCCGGCATTAAGGACAAGCTTCATCTCTATAGCAGCGCTGGTCCTGTTGAGGGTTTTGCAGCTGTTTGTGAGTTGCAGCAAGTGGGTGAACTAGATCTACAAGATCTAGTTGTTTAGAGGAGATTTCTCTCAGGGAGGGTGTCTTGTGACCACCCGGAAGAGGATCTCACTCTCATTTTGATTTCAGATCTGTAATTTTTATCTGTTGTATCAGCTCATTCCAGCTACTGCGCAGTCCCTTCCATGAACTGTGTTATTTTCATGTACATGTTTCACTGCTGCCTATATTACTCATTGTACTAGCTTTCTGGTGATTGAGGCTTGCCTCTCACTTGGAGATTTGTAAAGTAGTTTGCTGATCTATTCATATTCAGATCTGATATATAATGTAATGAAAGCCATCTTCAGAAATCTCTAAAGTTTTCTGCAGTTCAGTGTATTAAAAGCTAGATCTACACTTTGTTATGCAATATTTTGATAAAACCCCAAGGGGATCTTGTTAAGAAAGCTGAGTAGTTTCCAGATCTGGTATGGATCTGATGTTTCAGCCATTTATCAGTTGTAGATCTGAGTTTTAACCTACAGCAGCTGAAGCTCCTCATATAGGACGTTGTCAAGTCTTTCTGCAGCTTTTCCATGTGTTACTGCTATAATTTCTTAAGAATTCTTGCTCTTGCTTCATGTAATTCTAATGCTTCTACAAGGGAACTTCATTATGGATCTGATTTCTTGCTGCCATACTGTAATATGAGTTTCATGGCTGATTTCCAGTGACTTCCAGCAGAAACTACGCAATTCCTGAAGGAGGGTTTCTCTATTAATTCAGCCCTCTCCTTTAGCTGATTTTCAGCTAGTGTTGATTGTGGGAGATATGTTTAAGCCCTCTACACCCATTTGTTTTTGCTGAAACTCTGCATGGAGGTCCCACACAGCCTGAACTAAGGGAACCCAGCCCTGGTCTGCGTTATTTTTACACTGGCTTGCTTATACAGCGTTTTCCTTGAGCCTATTGCAGATTTTCCTAAGAATGGAATTTCCCGCTTCTTCCTTGTTTGGTTTTGCTTCTCTTTTGGATCCATTATTTAGATCTATAGATCTAAGGTTCCTAAGGGCAGCAAAATCTAAGAGGAGTGTGTCATTCCCACACTTGTTGTGTTTCACCAATCTTTTATAGACAGAGTCTGGAACGAGCCAGGAAGCCTCTTGTTTTCACCCTCTCTTTAGAGGTGATATAACCAGTAAATGCCCTACCAATCTATCTCTGATTTAGATCTATTGGTGTGATTCCATAGTCGAATATCTTAAGATATTCCCCACTGAGCCTATTTTTCCCCATTTGGAATATTACAGTGGTATCAGAGCATGATCTCTGGCATAGCCTGTGAGATCAAGCTACCAGTGAATTAAAGAGCAGAAGCAGAGATCAGCTTGATGGAGCAGATGAGATTATCCTCACCATTTTGCAGATCTAAAAAGAGTCTCTCCCAAGAGGTAAATCAGAAGAGAGAAAGAAGAAGCACCGAGACTCCTAGAGGGTTTCGAGAAGAAGCAAGTTGCAGTAAGAGCTGCATGAGATTTCAAGAAGAAGAAGGAAGCCCTAGCACTTCCTATTAGCAAAGTAGAAGACCGGAAGATCCAATATCTCCTCATAGATCCACTATGCCCACTTTCTTTGAAGAAGGTGAGGGGTATAGCAACGAAGGAAAGAGATGCAAAGAAACTCCTAAAGGGTTTCAAGATGAAGAGGAAGTACCATACACTTCCTATCATCACAAGGCAGGGAAAATGACTGAAGAAGAGATCTCATTGTTTCTTTTTCAAACATTGAAAAGCATGGAAGAAAATCTCAAGGAGTTTGAGGAGGAAAGGAAAAAGATGAGCTACGTGGTTAATGCCTTATGTATCAAGATAAATTGCAGCAAAGAAAGGCATGCACATCATCTTTTTGGAAGCATGGCTTGTCCATCTTACATGGAGGAGATGGAGGATGGCAGCAAAGGGCCTTGCTCAGGTCGTTGATTTTGGGAGAATATGGCTTGACATATTTTGTTTACCCATATTACTCCTCCCCCTCTTCTTTGCATAACACTGAAATGATGGAGTTTGGATCCAACAAGGCCAACAGGGCTAAGAATGGAGGCATAGCAATGCTTATTCAAGTTCACAAACATGGGATGGAGGAATGTTCTGCATGATGAAGCTTCTCCTTTATGGCAGGAGCTACCTTACTTTATGTCTCACATGTGTTTGTGATGGTATTGGACATCATGTATTTGTCATCTTGTGCTTCATGGCAAGAAGAGGACATCTAACCTCACAGTTGGAAGTCATCTCATGCATGGATAGAAGACAACTTTGGAACCAAACATACATAACCTATTGCAGCAAATGGAGGAAGCCTTTCTTATGTGGATGCCATTTGGAGGGAATAGATGGCTTGCATCTACAATAAGAGTTGCTTGAGGGCAAGCAACATTTTGCCGGGGGAGACTGTAATATTCCCAATTTTTGCAGCTCATGGGAATATTGCATTTTATTATCAGTTTGCTTTATTCATGAATAAAAGTATGTGAAGGAGGTTTATTAAACTCCTAAGTTAAGAATAAATACATGCTCAATGTGAAAGGGGACAAATCTGGGCTATTATATTAAACACCCCTAAGTGTGAAAAGGGGAAATTCATTTGAATGGGTCAAACTTGGCCCCACCTACAGCGCAGTTTGGAGAGAATCTTATCCATCAAGCACAACGTACTTCTAGAAGAGGATCTCTTGTGTGAAAGAGGATAAG
The DNA here is from genome assembly GCA_034641835.2 of Pinus albicaulis. Taxonomy (NCBI): domain Eukaryota; kingdom Viridiplantae; phylum Streptophyta; class Pinopsida; order Pinales; family Pinaceae; genus Pinus; species Pinus albicaulis. The sequence goes on along the minus strand of CM076583.1, from coordinate 708,371,617 downwards.
TTGAAGAAGGTGGTTTAGGGTTTTGGCAAGCCCTCATGTTATAAAAAGAAGGAGAGGCAGCAAGCAAAGGTTGTTGAAGAATTTTAGAGGTTGCTGCAGCAACTCTGGTCTCTTGGCTGTTTAGCCTAAGGGAAAAGGATTTCCTGTTTAGGAATCCTCTCTCCTTCCATGGAGTAGCTCTTTGGAGGAGATTGTGATGCATCTCTCCACTATCTGGCATTAAGGCCAAGCTTCATCTCTATAACAGCGTTGGTCTTGTTGAGGGTTTTGCAGCTGCTTGGGAGTTGCAGCAAGTGGGTGAACTAGATCTGCAAGATCTAGTTGTTTAGAGGAAATTTCTCTCAGGGAGGGTGTCTTGTGACCACCCGGAAGAGGATCTCACTCATTTTGATTTCAGATCTGTAATTTTTATCTGTTGTATCAACTCATTCCAGCTACTGCGCAGTCCCTTCCATGAACTGCGTTATTTTCATGTACATGTTTCACTGCTGCCTAGATTACTCATTGTACTAGCTTTTTGGTGATTGAGGCTTGCCTCTCACTTGGAGATTTGTAAAGTAGTTTGCTAATCTATTCATATTCAGATCTGATATATAATGTAATGAAAGCCATCTTCAAAAATCTCTAAAATTTTCTGCAGTTCAGTGTATTAAAAGCTAGATCTACACTTTGTTATGCAATATTTTGATAAAACCCCAAGGGGATCTTGTTAAGAAGGCTGAGTAGTTTCCATATCTGGTATGGATCTAAGGTTTCAGCCATTTATCAGTTGTAGATCTGAGTTTTAACCTACAGCAGCTGAAGCTCCTCATATAGGACGTTGTCAAGTCTTTCTACAGCTTTTCCATGTGTTACTGCTATAATTTCTTAAGAATTCTTGCTCTTGCTTCATGTAATTCTAATGCTTCTACAAGGGAACTTCATTATGGATCTAATTTCTTGCTGCCATACTGTAATATGAGTTTCATGGCTGATTTCCAGTGACTTCCAGCAAAAACTGCGCAATTCCTGAAGGAGGGTTTATCTATTAATTCAACCCTTTACTTTAGCCGATTTTCAGCTAGTGTTGATTGTGGGAGATCTGTTTAAGCCCTCTAGACCCATTTTTTTTGCTGAAACTCTGCATGGAGTCACACACAGCTTGAACTAAGGGAACCCAACCCTGGTCTGCGTTATTTTTACATTGGCTTGCTTATACAACGTTTTCCTTGAGCCTATTGCAGATTTTCCTGAGAATGGAATTTCCCGCTTCTTCCTTGTTTGGTTTTGCTTCTCTTTTGGATCCATTATTTAGATCTATAGATCTAAGGTTCCTAAGGGCAGCAAACTCTAAGAGGAGTGTGTCATTCCCACACTTGCTATGTTTCACCAATCTTTTATAGACAGAGTCTGGAACGGGCCAGGAAGCCTCTGATTTTCACCCTCTCTTTAGAGGTGATATAACCAGTAAATGCCCTACCAGTCTATCTCTGGTTTAGATCTATTGCTATAATTCCATATTGCTGTGATTCCATAGTGGAATATCTTAAGATATTCCCTACTGAGCCTATTTTTCCCCATTTTGAATATTACACATCGAACCAGCAACCCTATTAATCAGCACATGACATGATGCCATTAATCCTCAACTTCTTGATCCAAAAAGATTCTACTCTCTCATCCAACATTCCTTCTTGAAGGAGGGTGGGTCATCCATCAACAAGTACTTTAACCATTTTGTAATCCTGTGCTTTTACTTGATGTTTTGGGCATACCAATATGAATCAAGGGGTGATCTGGTTGATTGACCGATCTTCATTATATTATTGTTCCCTCACTTCACCTAGGAGGTTAGTCTTTGACTCTAGTCCAGTGGGACCTCCTCTAAGGCTTGAAGGTTCTAGGAAGAACACTACTAGGGAGGCTCTGATTGAAGGAGCATGTCCATGATATCCCATACCACTTTCCTGTGAAATTTTAAATTTATTGCAAGAACTGAAAATTATTCTTCTAACTGATTAAAAATTAAGTGCAGTTTATTTGCTACATCAAATAACGAATAAAATCACAATTACAATTTTCACCATAAATAAAATACGTTGCAGATATAAAACTGGAAACTGAGAAAATGCTAGCCCACACACAAAAATATGACACCATTATTTATGGAGAATTTCCCCCGAAAAACCCAATGTGGGAAAACCGATGCAGCAGCTGAGGGTTTTATTATTATGTAGCAGTCAAATTCTAAGTACAATAAAAATGGATTCCAAAATGGAAATCCTTTCTGAGAGAAATATTGGCAAAATCACTGAGGAAATTTTACCCTCCTCCACAAGCAATCCTAGCAACAACTGGCCACAAAAAAATTCTCCGACAAACCCATGCATTAGCCTTCTTTGCAAACCCTGTGCAGGTCAAACTCGCACTCCTCCATAACTTCTTCTGAATCAGTTGTTCTGCCTGTAGCTACTGTTGGAAGTCACTGGCCAAGCATTTTAGAAATCTTCTCGGCCTCCAATACCTAAAACCTCCTCGTACTCAGCTAAATCGAATTTCCTTCTTGAGGCTATTGCGCAGTCCTTGCACAGCCTCCTGGAGAAATAACTCAGCCTCCTCTCACTACCTCTCCAGAACTTGAAATCATCCTTTGGACTCACTGTCCCTACATCTCCTCTTGGGCTCCAACTCTCCTTTGTTGAATCACTGCAACTGGGAACCTCAATCTCTACCAAGGAACTCGACCTCAAGTGTGTTCTTCTCCAAACCCATCGACCTAGTCTTATAATCTCTAGTTGGATCACCAATGGCCACGATTAAGTCCTTATCGATGATTGAGATCATTTCTAAGTCGATCCATGTGAGTTTCTAGAGAATTCTCACCTTTTTCAATTAATTCTCATTAATTAATTGATTTCCCTAAATTAGGCGTTTTTTAATTATCGATCAATTAATTTAATTGAGCTATCTCTACGTGGAATATCCAAAAACGATTTATGGGTTCTGGAGATCTCATGTGTTTTATCCCCACCACAAAGTTTGAGACTAGAACACCATCTAATGCTACAAAAAATAACACTCC